>BLKR01001281.1:0-312272 GCA_011170035.1 Teleogryllus occipitalis
GTGATGAAGTAAAAAAAAAACTCGGCTTAATGATCAACTTGTGCTTTCCGATAAAAAAAAACACGTGTATGCGTGGAGAAAACTTCAATTATGGGCGGAGAGAAAAAACAAACGACTTTAATGGTTCGTTAAAATGCATGAACGTATATGGCAATTTATATTCCCCCAATACATCTAATGCGTTTCTTTGTAACAGGAATTAATTTAAGTCACGTTTACACATCATCGGTCTGACTCGTTTTAACTGACTCGAGAAGTAATTATCGTTATAGTATTGTGTACGTTCCTTCGGCCTTCTGTACAAATTCATACAGAACAAATTGTAAAGTGATAGTGTGTTTTTCGTTACTCAAAATTATACACATTTCCAGAATGATACCTTCTACACCAAGTGAGCCCATTCAGAAAAGTTGTTTTAAATTAATTAATTATTAGAAATAATGCGTGAGATTAGCTACACATAATGTTTGAGTTAAACATTATCTTTCCTTCGTACCGAAGTATTGGTCATTGCAAAATACAGAACATGTGAAATAATGGTCAGTTATCTCTAAAAAATCTTATTCTCATTTACCAATGATATGTCTTCAGAAAAAGAATGTCTCAGAATTTTGACAAATATTCAGCATACTACACGGAAAGATTTCGTTTTCATGTATTTAAGGAGCGTGATAAATAACTTCCACGGGTTTGATAGAACGTACGAAAATGGCTGTAAATCGGTAAACCGTAGATTTCAGGGCATATACGCCCACCGATTTGATATCTGTGATTAATATCTCCACTCATACCGATACTACCAGTAATATCAACACAAACTAGTCATCGAAAATTCTAATTAATTATAAGAAATATCATACCGCAGCCACAGCTCATATGCAGTTAAAGATGCTTCTTATTAACTATTGTACTGGTAACGAGTGTACATAACAGTGCGAATCTCCAACCACTGCAGCCAGGCAATCAGGGCCAGCACATGACGTAGAGAGAGAGAGAGCATAAAACGTGATCACGCAGGCCACTGGAGGAAGCTGTCCTAATTGTAACCTTGAAATACATATTTTGACATTTCTCTTCCAATATTCGTTCTTAATGGTAATTTTTTATTCATTATAATTAAGTAATTTTAATTATTTTTAAGTTCTTTAAATATTTTGTAAATTGTTACTGACCGATCACGACCCAACCCCGATTTGGGTTAGCACGCCCTACTGTACCGTGTATTCAAGATGATTAATTGATTGATTAATTGGTTATTTTGTTTCCGGGCGAGTCATCTGCTATCATTAATCCCTTAAGGGTAATACATGAATCCTGGTGGCAGTGTTCGTTCTAGAACGTGAAATCTGGCGCCGATCTGCAATGCGGTTTAAACGGGTTGCCACTCCAGGTATCTCCCCGAACGGGGCCCGTCCCAGCAGGGGCAAGTTCTAAGTTTCCGACAGATCTCAGGTCAGGTGTGGTAACGTAGGTGCATGAAAGTGTGTGTGTGTGTGTGTGTGTGTGTGTGCATGTGTTCGTGTTGGCGTGGGGGGGGGGAGAGGAGCAGGCGCTGATGAAGGAAAGATCGGCCGCGGTGTGGCCCGTTTGTTAGGGTACTGCTCCGGCATTCGCCTGGTATTGATCGAGGAATTCATTCAAAACTACAATATCATAGCAGTAGGAGAAATCATAGAAAACTAAACTATCCGTGCACCCCACTTCGAGCATTCTCTTCCAGACAGCGGCTGAATTCGAAATTTAGCTGTGCAGCTAATGTCGTAAATCCACCGCAGTCGGGACTCGAACCTTAGGACTCCTCGCTCAGAACGCAAAGTATGTGTACGTAAAGAAGAAGAAGAAATGACAAGGGAGAGGGAAGAAAACAAGATGCAGAAGTACACGGAAAAGAAAAAAGAAAGACAGTAGGGAGTTGCACAGCATAACGTACAGTAATCGGCAGCACTATTGATCTTCTGCGCTTGCGCAAATGCACAAGAGTATGAAGTTTTTTCACCACCGATCGTTAAAGCAATCGACATCTCTATCGATCTTCTGGGCATGCGCATTTTGCATTTTGCATCACTTTTGTTCCTCTGCACCTGCGCAAAAGATGGAGATTGTAGACGATCGCTGTCCGCTATGGCGTACAAAAATTCCCTACTGATGGGAAACTCGAACTGCATACACGCACAAGATCGACAGTTCTGTCGATTGCTGCAACTGCTCGCCGTGCGAAAACTCCCTATGTGAACTTGTATTATGATGGTAATGGCCACCACCTTCCTGGCGCCAAGGGAAACGGCCCGTCCAGAAAGCTCGAGAATCGATTCCAAGAAGATCGATTTTTTAATCTAAAACATCAATATTTTGAGTCGATTCATTTCTTTATGGTTTTTGCATGAATCGATTCTTTAAGCTTGAAATCGAATCGTTCAAAACCACTATTTACATAGTATAACTAACATTTGTACAGCAATTGCAATATTTGAGTTCCTTGTCATCCAAAGAGTGACTAATAAATACTGCAAAAGTCGTTTTTTGTGACTTCCAGACAGCAGAAAACTGATGATGATGGCTAAGCCATCGAAAGCTGCTCTTACTGAATAAATAGTATTGTTGACAATGACAACGCCTTCAATCATTTCAATAATGTAAATGTCAACTACAACTCACCACTAAACCAATATACCTTAACTAACCTATTTACCTAACCTACTAACCTATAATGGCGCTTTGGCCGTTTTCTTAGGTCTAGAAAAAAATGTTTAACTGGCGCGTTTTATACTTGGAGTTTCGTAACGTGACGGATGACATGAGATCATTTTTACACCTCCCGCCTTATAAAATGAAACTTTTTAATTAATTCGCGAACGTCCTTCTCACCGGGGCTCATGGTCTCAGACATGTGCTCATCACTGTTATAAAGATTCATTTTATAAGGCAGGGGGTGTAAAAATGATCTAATGTCATCCGTCACGTTACGAAAACTCAAGTATAGTTTGAACTTTTTTAATTTTTATTTTCATTTACACTGCAATTCTCGCACTATTTACTCTGATATCGCACTGCATTCATTCACTCATTTATCTCACATTATATTTACACTAGGTACATTAGCACTTTCTCGCGGGGCAGAGCAGGGCAGAGTTGCAGGCAGACGCACGTCGAGCCCTGTCGGCGGCGTGGGCGATAGCAATTTTTTCTTTTCTTTTTTTCCTTCCTTGGGCTTTTATTCAGCCAACAACCGGTTACCTTGTACGTCGCGATGGGACGCATATTCGACCATACACTAGACCAACACACTTGCGGGCTCCTCTGATCTGAGGTCAGCAGAACGCGAAGCCCTCCGCGACAACACATAAAGTCAAGGGACAAACAGCCATGCCCAAGGCGGGACTCCAACTCGCGACCCTTCGGACCGCAGCGCTGAGTCGGTACTCGCTCTTAGCCACCGCGGCCATCCAGGTCGGCGCGGGCGATCGCTTCGCTGCGTTATTTCTTCCCCTCGCCCGCGGGCGGGCGGAGGCACAAAGACGCGAACGGAGGCTCTCGCAAGGAGGAGGAGGGGGCAGCGCTGCTGCTGCTGGTCCCCTCCCGGGCAGATGCAACCGGAGAGGAGGAGGAGGAGGAGGAGCAGCAGGGCGGCAGCGAGACCCCCTGCACGTGACTCAAGGGCAAGGGCCCACACGTGGCGCCTCCTCCCCCCTTCCCCTCCCCTCCCACTCGCAAGCACACGCCTGCACTGCGCGGTCGGACACGCAGACAACTACTATTCTTTCTTCTACATGGCTCTTTATCTTCTGCTTATTTATTTCCCATTCACGTCTACTTCTTACACGACTACTTTCTTCTTTCCTTTCCAATACTACAGCTTCTTTCTTTTTCTTTCTTTCTTTCTTTTCGTCATCTACCAACTTCTACTTCTATGAATTCTTTCTCACTATACTTTCTTCTACATGTCTCTTCATCTTTTATTTATTTATTTCCCTTTTACCTTTACTTTTTCTTCTTACACAACTACTTTCTTCCTCTTTCTTTCTTTCTTTCTTTTTCTTCTTCTACCAACTTCTACTTCTATGAAGTTTTCTTTATTTTTGTTCATTCACACTATACGTTCTTCTATAATTCTTCACCTTCAATTTATGTATTTCCTTTTGTTATATACTTTCTTTCTTTTTCTTATACGACTACTTTCTTCTTCTTCTTTCTTTTTCTTTTCCTACCAACTTCCACATCTATAACTTCACTCTTTCGTTTCCTTTTTTTTCGTTTTCTTTACTACTTATTCACCTTTTGCTACTGTCACAACTATGAATTCGTAAAAGGTATGATCTAGATCAAACTGAAAACAAAACGTCCCTGGTGCACTGGCGAGGCAATAATTTATTATTCATTGCAAATTGGATACATGAGCGACACTTTTGACACGTCTGTGCGAGAGAATACGCCCCCCCTCATTTGCAGAGTGCACTAAGCAGCGATCAAAATAAGGAACTCCACACCGAAAGTTCACGCGGAATCGGAATTTCTTCACCCACATTCCAGTATTCCTGGCGGTGCGGGATTTTATTTACAACAGGTTTTATCGTGTTTTTACGATAGAAAGGAAATAACTGAACTATTGGTAAGTAGGTAGTAGCTTACATGTCTTCACAATCCTTCATATTGAATGGCGCTTTGGGTGATTTCTAATGTTCATTATAGCATTAATGTAATTATTATTTTGTTGAATAATGCTTCCTCATTAAGAAAGAACCTCCAAAACCTACCTACCTATTCAACAACGTAGTTCTTCCATTGTATTTCAATTCACAAGCACTCAAATTAATCGTTGCATTTACGAATTTAAATTCTAAAATAATGTAAATGAACTCTAAATGAATTCTAAATTACTAAAATAATCTAAATGAACTCAGAATGGACATTCTACTACATTTTATCTACACGAAAGATGGCTCTCTCTTTAGCAGAAACGTTTCAAGTTGCTTTCCAGCATAAATCATTTTCTTTTTATCTGGCAAGATAATGATTTACTAAGATCGATATCTTCCCGTGGATAAAATTAGTAGTACTACGGTATAATTGAAGGGGTCAGCGCAATAGTGGTCTAAGCTACGAAAAATAAAAACTTCCATAGAAGTGGTTAGAAAGTGTTGTGAAGAGAAAAAAAACAGTGCCTTCACTCTTTACGTTTATAGAGGAAAACTGGTTAAACCAATAATGTATAAGGATAGTAGTTCACTTTTCAAATAACAATATCAACAACCCATTATTCATTTTTGGGGGATTATACTACTATTGCTCTAAGTCCTTTAATAGTAAATATATATTTTCCCAAAAAATGCACTTTTAGTATTACTTGTGCCCTGTCTTTCAGCAGTTTCTGGAACGAACACCAGAATATAAGTATAAAACGGTTAAATTATTCTCTTTTCTGTCTGTATATTATGTATTGGTATTATGTAATTCTTCTGTTTAATTTGACCATTGTTTAAAATATTAGATTTATTTGCTTTGACATTTTAACGCCAGCCTGAAGATGGAAATAATATCCGAAACGTTGCTATTACGTACCACCTATTTTAGTACATTGCAATTATACTGTTCTATTGTGTAGCTACCCAAAATACATTTTTTCAGTTTATAAAATAAAAGACCAAATACAGTCTTCGAAAGTTGTAAAAAAAAAGAGTCGATGCGTCATAATTTCCACGCCTTTCAACCGCCACTCATTGTACTATGCAGCTGGTTGTCGACCCCGCTCGCGCAGCCTTCCAGGAAGGTTGCACAAGCACCGAAACAGACGGGTGCCCGACGGAACCGACTCCGCGCTGCACCTCTGAATGTTCCCGAAGAAGAAAGTACCCAGAGGGTCGCGCCACCACAGCAGGCCAATGGGCTCCGAGAACGTATCTTCCGAGGCACGAAGCCGTTAGGCCTGCTGCTCCGGGCCAACCGACTCATTGGCACATCGGATGCAGTATGAGGACAACCTCAACTGATTCGCTATTTCATAAGCCTTAATCAGACGGGGCTAACTAAATAGCACGGGACACCGACAACTGCGGACCGGCACTCATCAATTAATGAATATCGTGAGAGATGGTTCAGGGCATCAACTGATGTCATTACAGTCCCTCTGACCGGGAGGTTCAAGGTTCGAGTCCCGACGGTGACAGGATTTTCGACTCCGACTAATAGAGTCTGTCTGGAGGAGAACGGCTGCTCTGATCGGTAGTTTACCGTGGTTTCTCCGATCAACACCAGGCGAATGTCGCAGCAGTACCGTAACAAACGGGCCATAGACAGCGCGCGATCTTTCCTACCTCTTCCATTTCCTATCCTCTCCCCTTACTCACTAAAATGCGCTACATTACCACACATGCAGAGAGACTATTCGGGAGCTTAGAGCTTGTTCCAGCTGGGGCGGTGACCCGCTGGTGGGTGATACCTGGTTGAGGGAAAACCAACATAGCCGACCGTAGGTCGGCGCCAGATCTCGCCATCCAACGGGGGAAGACCACCGCCACCTTCCGAGCAAAAACACGCACTACACTTATGAGAGTAATGACGTTGACGTAATTTAGTTGACGCACCCGGAATCACTAACAATCAATCAATCTATTAATATTTTTTTAACCCTTATTCAAAGATTCACGACAATCTAAGTAAATCGAAGAATGTTCCTCATCATGAGATTATAAGGTCAGAGTTAAATTTAAAACATTAACACACTTCAGTTTGCAGACGTTTCTGAATATTTTAATTTGATATTCAAGCCTACACATTACAAGTTACACATTAGAGTAACAATACTATTAATGCATTGCCTGTAAGACACCACAACATTTATATACATTAAAATCTGATCACTATTCATATATAAATCACAAGGTTTCCAACTTTACTAATAAATGGACAACGTAATACTTAATTATGTCTCCAACACCTTTTGGTTATGTAACGAGAGTTCATTTTGCACAGATCACCTACATGTCAAGGCATCGCGGAAAAATGAAGGAAAAAAATGATGAAGTGAAGCTATGAAACTGAGCAAAAGGTCGTCGTCTTGCATTGTGTCCCTATTCCCGACACTTCCGGTCAAATTATTAATTACTAAGAACAGATCAAAAATGACAAGCTTCCAGGAAATATTTCAATACCTTCAATAAGTTATTCAAACAAACACATTCATTATACAATAAAGCACCAATGGCAATTTTTTTTAGTTGACGAAAGCGATAATGACGATGAGATGGATGATGAAGAAATGGTGGAATGAGAGTGGGAACGGGAGAACCCCGAGAAAACGGGTCGAGAGCAACCTTTGACACGAGGATACGCCGTGGTTCGAACCGGGACACCATCAGTGGAAGGCGTGAGGGCCTGCCAACATCATTCACCACATCACATGCAGGAGTGTACTACATATATATTCCTCGTGTATGAGAATCTTACGATGTTGGTCAAAGCACCGGCTACTTCCATTGATTAAGTTATAATAATAATAATAATAATAATAATAATAATAATAATAATAATAATAATAATAATAATTATAATAATAATAAAGAAGATTTATGGGTTCCTAAATAAATTTGTGTTAAAGAATTATATACTTTTTAATTTATAAACTAAGTGTTTAAATTTATATTTGTAGATATGTTTACCTTCTAATAAGTTCTTAAAATAAATATATTTTTGTTAAAAATAATGTACTATGGAAATCATGCTTTGATAGAAATATCTGTATGACTCCTCAAACATGTACCAGAAAGCTGTGAAAAAATAAATAATAATAATAATAATAATAATAATAATAATATTAATAATATTAATAATAATAATAATAATAATAATAATAATAATAATAATAATAATGTCTTTATTACTGGCGAGGCTCGGGCCGTAAGGCCGGGTCTTCCGCCTAACCACTTAAATATTTACATTTACATAATTACAATTGAGGCGTTCGGGCGATGATAGTGATAACTGACAATTTACATTACTTACGAAATTGCAACGATCGTATTAGCAACGGTCGTGTTAGTAGTGGAAGTGTGCTACACATAACTAATGAAACATAAATTGTGAATGTATTTTCATTGTCAATTTTTTGGATTCTAAAGCTAACATGATATAAAGAGACCCCATGTTTCTAATTTACAAGAGAGGCGTGGTAAATCAATAATTTTACTTTCGTAAAATGTCAGAAATTTTCGTATACCCGAATGCCTCAATTGTGAACAAATTTAAAGAAAAAGGAGGGTATTATTTTACATTTATTATAGGTTAGTTATTTAAGTACTGCCCCCTTTTTGCCGCAAAAGCGTTTCGCGGTGCATGTTTCTCACACGGTAATAAATGACAGCCTCGACAGAGCCACTGCCGGGGAGAAAATTATAGTTGCCAACAATGTTCATGTAAAAGGGAGGACACTCAACTAGGAACAAAACTCGCATCAACACATTTCTTTCTATAAATATTTAATTTAGACTAACATCAATTCTATTTCTTTCTTGACTATATTTGCTATTCAAGTGAAAAGATTCGTCCACAAAGTGCAGATGATGATGATCTGAGTGTCTCTTTTTTATTTTAGTCGCTAGACAGACACAGTATTATGCATGCGTGTGTCAGCATTCAGAAAATTGTTTAATTTAGTGTGTGTGTATATATATATATATATATATATATATATATATATATATATATATATACACACACAAACAATAAACGATACAACGTAGCAGAAGTTAGTCATGTGATAAAATAAATGACAACACATGTTAAAAATTTACTAACAGGAGGACATTTAAAATACAAAGCAGGACCAGATGACAACTGACGTCAATGGAGGACTGTCCTCTCAAATGCAGGACGGTTGGCAGCCCTAGAGAAAATAATAATTAAAAAAAATCTACTGCATATCATGGGAGACGGGAGAGATGGTGATGGGAAACCAACCACACGTTCGCCCTGCCCTAAAGATGGGCGCGTGCAGAGGTTGGTAAGGCAAGAATCAAACGCGACACGTCGGCCGTTATTTTAACCCTAGAAACCATACAAGGTAATAGGCTACCCTTCTTCTTTGGTTTTCGCAGCAACTGAAACCAATCCGGAGCCCCTGCGCATGCGCAGTTTCTTAAAGGTGTTATAGTGATCGAATGAAGACTGACGATAATGTATTAAGGACTCTGCTGTGCAAAAGCTACCTCAATAGTATATACGGGAATCCGGAAATGACGAACCGCCTCAGCTGACTAAGGACATCATTTGATGTCATTGCAGTGTCTCTTCTTCTTCTTCTTCTTCTTATCTTCAAGTATTTAGGCATGATGCCTGTTACGCCGCTTAGTACTGGTCCTTCCAACGCATTCTTGGACGTCCTATGTTTCTCTTTCCTCTTGGTTGATAATTTGCCATTTGTTTAGGAATGCGGTCGTTGTTCATTCGCAACAGATGTTCTTGTCAATAGTGTCTGTGGTTAGTGACTTTCTCTATGAGACATTCTACATTTAGCTCATTGCAGTGTCTCTGAACAGGATTTTCGACACTAGCTACATAGCTAGGTCGAATTCACCCGCTGTCCGGAGGAGTATTGCAGGGGTCCAGTACTCTGGTCGGTACTTTTCCGAGGTTTCTCCGATCAATAACAGGCCAATGTCGGAGTAGTACCTTAATAAACGGGCCAAGGGCCGTGTGCGATCTTTCCTTCCCCTTCTTTGTCCTATTACCTCTAACTCACACACACACACTTACATCCACTACACTGCACTTACACACACTTACACTTACATGCCGGGAGACCAGAGCTTAGAGCTTGTCTCGGCTGAGGCGGAGCCTCGCCTGTAGGAGAGACATGGATAAGGCCGGTATTACACTGTAAAATATCTTTGTCAAAGATCTTTTATAAAAGAAATATGACAGTGTAATAGACAATACTTTATAAAAGATTTCTTTTATAAAATTTCTTGAATAAAATGTAGTCTGAAACGTCCACGTTTTATCATACATTTGGTAACATGGCGTCCGATAAAGGGGTATTTTTTCAACCAAAGTTTTAATTGCAGAGTGCGAGCAATTATAATGTTTATATAATACTGTCTATCCGGACTACAAAAGTAAAACCAAACGAATTGACGCTTATAGGACACATTTTCCGGAGAATTCATGAAGATAACTTTTTAAAGTTCCAAATCAGAGGACTCAATTTCGAAAGAAAGAAGAACGACAAAGAAATTGAATGTTTCCTCATCCATCCGCAAATAATTATTCCTTTCAAAGTTCTTTAATTAATGCTTCATCATGTGCGACCTATGGCCTCACCAAGGATGAATACCGTGGCGTTGTTCCAAGGTCTCACCCTTAAACTCTTTACCTTTTACTTCATCAGCATTAAACATAGATTAATTATTATAAAACATGAAGTAGCGCAAACACAACTATTTGTACGTCACCCATCGTAAATCGTGAGCAAAACTACATAAAATATTGGACGAAATGTAATACGTCGTTAAATTTCTTTGTTTTCAAGTTTTCTTGTCGAAGTTCAAAAAACTTCCACAAAGTTTTTCATCAAATGTACATGTCAAATATCTTTTACAGTCTAATACCAGCCTAAGGAAGAATCCAGCAAGCCAATGTGTAGGTCGGCCCCGGGCCATCCAAGAAAGGGAAGAACACCGCCACTCCCCTACAAAAAACAGACTTACATACAGGACTAATGACCATAGTAGATGACGCGTTCGGAAACACGAAATTATCAATCACCCGAAACACGAATAAAACATCCCGACCAACCTACCCTCAGTTGCAGCACCTCGCAACCTTGTATTTCACGCTAACGCAGTCCGTTCCGCAACGCTAGTGTGCGTAATAGGTGCCAAAAATCTATTGTCTAGCTAGTGTCAGGTGGGCACGAGGAAAACCGGCTGAGAAACGAGCGATAATTGTTGCGTAAGTTTCTCATGGGGTAAAGATAACCGTCGCCGAGTTGCGATGACGGTTTTTGTACCATATTTAATAAGTAAGTTCTTTTATTGGACAGGTGAGTTCATTTCGTTCTTTATCTGAGTAGCTACGTACTCAAAATCCGATTATTTATAATATAATTTAATATTTATAGAATATAGTATTTACACTAGAATATAGTTAAAAAGAGTGTGATGAATTTATAATAAATGTTTTTTCAAAATTGGACAGTTGGAAAATTTATTTAGCTATTGTGCACGAGTAAAAGTTTGCAAAATAGTTACAAAATATCTTTATTTTGTAAACATTTTCTCGCTGATCCTGAGAATACGTATTTTTCAGCAATGTTTCCAATATAATACACATATGTTTTATTTGCCATAAATTCTGTGACACTGAGTAGATTATATTATAGATTCCACGTACATAATCTTCCATAAGGACCAATGGTTTTATCAAGAAAATAGGATTCAAGGGTATAAAAATCGGATTCAGCCTAATGCTGATCCCCCTGATTAGTTACATGCAAGACTTGCAACGTGATAAAATGATTCTGAGCCCGTGCAAGTGCATGTCCCGCGGGGTCCAAGATGGCCTATTCGCGAGCAATAATAATAATAATAATAATAATAATAATAATAATAATAATAATAATAATAATAATAACAATAATAATTTTGGAGTTGTACTGAATATCGTAATTTATGAGGGTACAGAAATTATCTTCATGGGTATATCTCATAAAACACGTTGTTTTCTCTCTCGCACACACTCACATGGAAAACTTTTCCTACGTCTCGGATCGCATTCCGCAACCATCCCTATCCCCAACCCAACCTCCTCCTGCGTGTGCGTACATGTCTGGACGTGCCAGGGCTGGCACCTGCGCCCGGCCCGCGTACAAAGCGCCCACCCTTCGCAGCCGCCCTTGCCCCGCCCTCCAAGGGCCGCAGGGCTTTCTTGCCGCTCGCGGGGCGGTTCCCCTGAGGGCGAGAAGCGCTGACATCAACTCAGGTGCTTCCAGCACTCAAAGGGCGGGACCTAACTGGAGGAGCAATAGCGGCGTGTGTCGGAGCTGCCAGCTCTTTTGTCATTGGATTGAACCTCCCAAGCGACAAAGATGAACCGTCACTGACAGAGCTTTGCGAAAACGTAATGTATGGAACGCATTACGTTGCGCTGACATGTTTCCTCCGAACAAATTGGAGAATTGGAAGAACCATATTATTGTCAACCACTGAGGCCATTAGTCCTGTAAGTGTAGTGCATGTTTTTCATCGGGAGGTGGCGATGATTTTCCCCCACTGGATGGCGAGATCCAGCGCCGGCCTACCGTCGACTGGCGGGGTTTTCTTCAACCAGGTATCTCCCACCAGCGGGACACCGCCCCAGCTGGGACAAGTTCTAAGTCCCCGACCGCTCTCCCGGCATGTGTGGTGGTGTAGTGCATGTTAGTGTAAGTGTGTGCGTAAGGGGTGAGGATATGACAAGGACGAGGAAGGAAAGATCGCGCGCGGTTCGTGGCCCGTTTGTTAGGGTACTGCTCCGGCATTCGCCTGTTGTTGATCGGACAAACCGCGGAAAACTACCGATCAGAGCATCCGGCCGCTAGAATTCTCCACTAGCGACAGCGACTGAATTTGACCTAGCTCACAAGCTAGTGTCGAAAATCCTGACACTGTCGGGACTCGAATCTACGACTTCCCGGTCAGAGGCACTCCAGTAACATCAATTGGTGCACTGAGCCACTGTTCCCGGTGGGTCTTATAAGAGGGAATTATGAAAGGGAACTATTGGAGGGAAATATGAAAACACAAACCGAGTCAAGTTAATAATTAGTTAATTAGTAAATAAGTAAATCTGAATCATTAAAATTACGTAAAAAATAAAATCATGCATGTATTACGGGCGATAACTGGTTCTAATGATCGAGCGGCGAGAAAAAGCCACTCGATCATTAGCACCCACGTAACATCATTGGTGCTTAAACATCTATTCATTTAATGAGTTCAAATTCATTTTCGAAAGAAGTTTCGAAATAAATTTCGTATTTCGGAAAGATGATCTTCCATGCATGCGACTTGATATATATATATATATATATATATATATATATATATATATATATATATATATATATATATATATATATATATACAGTTAATAGCTCAAGAATCGTCGAGAAAGTAAACATATTTCCATGGAGTGACACTTTCACCTATCAAGTCCACGACTGTGCAAGTAATTACCGTGTAGCAATTTTTTTCTTGTAGGCCAAAAAGAAAACTTGGAGCTTTCTTGCACACATATAAACAATTATCTTTTCAAAATGGCTTTAAGGTATCTCAGACAGTGGTGAGCGCAAGGCAGAAATAATCTGTTTTAAGCTGGCGAAATACATTTCCAGTTTTCAGGAATGCTCACAACCAAAGCTTACAAAATGCAAATATCGCACGGAAAGAGAAGACGCAATTATCCCAGGGCCGAAAAATTGAAACAGTCATCAGGAAGCAAAATAGCCTATTGAAGAACGGAACATTCAAGTGCATCTATGCTGAGAAGTAGCGAGCCGGTGTGTACGCTGATCAATGCTGAAACGTGTTCTACGAATTCTGAGATTTACTGAAATCGATAATAACACAATGACTTTATTTTTAAACGTGCTCTATGACTTTTTTTTATCCAAGTTACTAATTGAACATGCGTTTAATTATTTGCATATATTTAATAAAAAATTGTAAGTCCAAATAAAAATGTACGTTTACCTTGTTTTTAATTCTTACACTATGGACTCCTGAGTTATTCGTGTCCGAAGCAAAGATATCGACCCCAATTAACTCGGATAATCGCGAGTCTATTTTATATGAATATTGATAACAATGCTAAACTACCATTTTCTGTCAAATACTCCCATTGCTTCTTTCTCCAACCTGCAAATTAAAATGCTATTTTATCCAATGAAATCTATACATGCGACACAAGAAATTCCATTTCATCTTTACTACGATCTTCGCCAGACAAGATGAAGCTCTGTATTAAAGCTTAGTCTCTACGAAATTGAATGTAAACGTAACATAAAACCTTGGAGACATGTTATTCCATGAAACCATTCAGAACGGTTAACGTACACGTGAGCTATACATTCGCAAGCTGCAGGCTTTCCCGTTCACGTTAATGTGTGATTTGAGATCAGATCTGATATTACACTATCGTATACCACAGCAAGATCCAAAGAACTAACATTTTCAACAGAGAAAAACTAAATGTTTATAAGAGTGCATAAATTGCCAATCATCATCATCAATACTCATGAAACGCTCCGATGAATCATTCGTCGCGCTTACAGTACACGAAATAATGATAATTTTACCATAATTGGACCATTTTACTTGATGTAGTTGATTTGATTTGGTTTATTTCGTTAAAGAGCAGTAAAACCGTATGTGACGTATGGGGGAGATGTATAATCTGCCCTTGTTGTCTTGAGCTCCAGAACGTCTTCCGTCCCTCTAATCATTTGTTGAATGGTGTATAATAGAACCAACAAGCGGGTAAACTCAACTTAGCTATTAGGTTGGTATCGACAATCCGCCACTATTGGGACTTGATTAAAGTCTAGAACCTCCCACTCAGAGGCCCGGCATAGACCGCGGAAAAGGTGACTCTAAGGTAAATGCAGTTGGTCAGATTTTCTCGGATTTTGCGGACATTCCAAAAAGTGGAAAACATGAAACCCCCTCCCCCCCAGGACTGGTGGTTTATTAAAGGCGAGGAAAAACCTTAGGATGCACCCATGAAGGAAAAGCACAGCGGCAAGCGGGGTTGTGGCGGGTGGGGGTGGATTGGAGACGTGGTGGATAGCGACGCTGCAGATCGCAGGCAGACTCTCGTCGGCGTGGGAATCACCCGACTGCATCCCGTAGTCAGTTTTCCTTCACCCTCCCTTCCCAGTTAATCTACTTTCAGTTTTCGTTACCTGAGAATGCTGAACCTGACTGCATCTCGTTTCGTTCATCCGGTGTCACGGAATGAGTAAAAGTTATAGTTAAGTTTGCATTCATAAGTAGTGCATGTAGGTGTTCTCGCACTAGTACAAGCAAAACCTGGAACACAAGTGAACATCGCAGGATCTTCGGAATTGTGTATGTTAAGTCAGCGAGGTAAAAAGATGCCTATGAGAGAAAGAGGATTCAAGTTTTGCTTCCACAAGTCTTGAAGCGGTGATTTTCAACGTTGACAGTGCTCTAAAAGGACATGCAAATGTTTCTTTAAAACAGAAGCGACTAAATTGTAATTAATGAATGTGATTCTAAGCAAACCACGGGAAATAGAGAAATCAGTCCTGGAGCTAAAGAGGAAAACAGAACAGGTTGGAATCGGGCTACGCCTTTTGGGGGCGGGAGGTAAACGGCTTGGGAAAACTTAACCGCGGGATGGTAGAGCCCGGAGTGGTGGTTCATTACAGGCGAAGGCCAAGGAGGAAAACCGGAGGAAAAGCACAGCTGCAAATGGTGGGTGGGGGAGGTTGGCGACGCTGCAGACCGCAAGCAGAACCCTCCTCGTCGACGCCGCCGCCGCCTCTGCCCCACGCAGGAGGGACGGAGGGCCGCGATCGTAAATGACGTCAGGCTGTTTTGGGCCGTTTTTGTCGCCACAACTCACCCCCTCCTCCCCTACCCACGCCACACAGCACAACGCACTGTGGTCCGGAATACGCCTGCAGAAATACTCGTACATTAAAAAAACACTTGTAACACTGGCACCTCAAATAAATAGTATGTACTAGTATCATCAAAATCTCCAAGTTGATTTTTTCAGCTTTACATTAAAAAGGAGAAAAAAACAACAACAAACAAACAAACCTGTATATCCCCTTTTTCCGCGGAGTCTTGACAATCTCGCATATTACCGGTTATCGAAGTTTCCTCGTTGGCTAACCAACCTGCTTTTGGCTTGTCCACGACTACTGAGCGTTGCCTTCCGCGATTGCTCGGTTCCGATTGCCGTTGCCTTTGTCGCTGGCTAGCACCACCCCAAGGGTTCGAGTCCCGACGGTGGTCAATTGATTGATTACTGAGTCCGGGCGCGTCAACTAGTAAGGTCATTAGTCCCGTAAGTATAGTGCATTTTTGTGGCTGGAGGTGGCGGTGATCCTAGATGGAGAGATGCGGCGCAGGCCTACCCGTTCGCTTGCTGTTTTTCCCCAACCAGACATCTCCCACCAGCGGGGCACCACCCTACCCGGGCCAAGCTCCAAGCTCCCGATACTGTAGTACATGTTAGTGTCATTAATTGATGATCGGAGCCACCTAAGCTGGTACGGTGGCGAATGTTCAAAACTAGCTATATACATGGATCGATTTCAGCCGCTGTCTGCAGGAGAATTCCAGCCGTCGTTCGGCTGCTGTCTTCAATAGTTTCCGTGCTTTCTTCGATCAGTACCAAGCGAATGCCGGAGCACTAATGGACCACGGACCGAGAGCCATCTCCTTATCACGCCCTTTCCTCTTACCTACATGCACTACACTACCATATGCGTTGAGAGATAATTGCCAGCACAGACCTTGATCCATCTAGGGGGAGGAGGTGGCGCGCTAGGGGAGACACGTGGAGAGGGAAATCCACCGCAAGCCGACACGACGGTCGACGCCTATTCTCAAGCTCAAGCGAGAGAGACTACCTCCCGGGAAATAGTAACATGTTTAATACTTACGACGCCTAATGGTTACAGTAGTAAACGTGTATCAAAACACCCACCACATAACTGTACAAAAAGGTAAATAAATGTCTTTAAATTATAAAATCATTCAATTCGCATGTACTACGTAGGTCACAGCTTTCGTCTTGACCATGTCCACTGCGCCTTCGTCTGAGAGCGGTGTCTCACATTGGGGAGATACCTGGAGAGAGGTAACTCCCTGCAAGCCGACGTGAAGGTCGACGCCAACTCTCGCGTTCCAGTGAGAGGTCACCGCCACCTGCCGGGATGACTTGCACTTCACTTACGGGACTAATTACGTTAGCAGTATACGTGCTCGGGAACACTAATCAAACAATCAAAATGAAGACTGTAGTAGTGGTTGGTTGGTTGGTTGTTAGTGATTCCGGGCGCGTTAACTACTGAGGTCATTAGCCCCGTAAGTGTAGCGCTTGTTTTTTCATCGTGAAGTGGCGGTGATCTTCCCCCGCTGGATGGCGAGATCCGGCGCCGACTTACCGTGATGAGGGTTTCCCTTAACCAGGTATCTCAAACCTGCGGGGACTCAGCACCACCCCAGCCGGGCCAAGCTCTAAGTCGCCCGGCATGTGTGGTAGTGTAGTGTATGTTATTGTAAGCGTGTGTGTAAGGATTGAGGAGAGGACACGGAAGAGGAAGGACAGATCGCGCGCGGTCCGTGGCCCGTTTGGTAGGGTACTGCTCCGGCATTCGCCTGGTGTTGATCGGAGAAACCACGGAAAACTACCGATCAGAGCAGCCGGCCGCTGGAAATCTCCACCAGACAGCGACTGACACTAGCTGACAAGCTAGTGTCGAAAATCCTGTCATCGTTTGGAGTGGGACCCTAGGACCTCCCGGTCAGAGGCGCTGCAGTGACATCAACTGATGCACTGAGCCACCTCTCCCGGAGTGTAGTAGTGGACCTGTGTGAGAAGATTAAACAACCAATTCGTTGACCACTCTGCTTTCGCCTTGACCAGGACCACTGCGCCTTGTCGTCGTCTGAATCCCGCCGCCTCCACCGCCACCGCGGGTCCTCTCGTTAGGCTGACTACCCGCTCGCCCCCCGCCCCCCAGTCGCCGTCTTTTACTGCCATCGGCGTCGCGGTGACGGGCAGGAAAGTCGCGGGGCCCCTGCGACGACAGGGCGACGCCTACCCCTCCGCCCCCCACCCCTGCCACTCGCACTCCGCTTGTCACGTTCAACGCACCACCGCCTTCATAAGCTCTGCGCCGAAGATCACGTCCCACCAGGTCCCTTCTTTTCTTCTCTTTCCCTTTTTTTTCGGGGGCGGGGAGGGGATGGGGAGGCGTTGAAGAATTCTCTGACCTGCCAGAAGGCTACACATGGGAGTCATAGAGAACATAAAAATAATAATCGTAAATTCAAGCAGGATGGTCCCATTAGTGTCCTCTGGCAATCTATAAAAAGCTGTGTAAGGGAGAGGACCGTTGGAAAGGGCAAATGAGTGGCAGGTATAAGGGCAAAAAAAATCAAATTATTAAGGAAATAAAATATTCGTATTCTCAAAGTAGTGACTATTGAATACGTAGAATAGAAGGGGAAAAGGGAGGAAGTGTAGGGTGCTGTGAAAAAGGAATTTAAACAAAGAATTTTTATATTTAAAACTAATAGTTTTCGTTTGAAATTCCTTTGAATTTGAGCTTTCTACTCAAACAAATTTTGTGATATTTGCTGCCTAGGGATATGATTTTTTAAATTCAATTGTATATTTCTTCTCCTCAGTCGTAGAAGTCCAGAGTTCAGTTGTCTTTCCAAACGATGGTCCCTAGATGCTTATTTCGAAGTTTTATTTTGCATATTTAACTATACTGCATGAAACTGCATATTTCAGGGTTTAGATTATGTTGCGTATTTTACTTTCAACAATGCATAAAATTGCAAATTTCAAGGATGATTTATTTCCTTCGTTTGTCTTGTTTCTGCTATAGGTGAAGATCTGTTAATACTGAATGCTAAATTATTGGGGTCATGACTTCTCTTGAACTATTTTTTTTTCTATTCTCATTTTGAATACTGTAACCCATATTGCAAAGGAATATTTCCCAGAATTGAGTAACGATAATATAAACGAACGACACCTTTCATCACAGACCTATTTCCTGCTTAACTGAAAGAGAAGCCCGCTCAAATCATATTGTACATCGATTCTAAATAATTCGTTGCTACTTATCTAATATTGTCTATCACTTCTCTTTCTCATTAAGCCTTGAACTTGTGATCAGTTGCGACCGGTTTGTTCGCCAGAACAAATCGAAGTTCACGTAATTTCTATTTATTTCATTAGGTGTTTCGGTTTGTTAGGTAACATTTTTATATAATTTCACATCCATATTTTTGCATATTTTACGTTTTTACTACACATTTTTGCATATTTCCTAAGTGTAACTGCAATAATATCCGATCCCTACTCATGACTTCTCATTAACTGGTTTTATAGTTAAAATACTAAATTTTCATAATTAATGAAAATTAAGTATGAAATGAAAATTTTCATAATTAATGAAAATTAACAGGATGAACGCTAATTCCTTCCTTCATAACGATAATTCAACATCATTCATTCATAAAATGATTTTGAAGACCAACTACAATACAATCACAGTATAACATGAGGGTAACCCTCATTACATTATAGTTGGCGAAGCGAGATAGCGGGTGTTTTAAGTTCAAAGATTGACAGTTTTTAAAAGCAAGGGTTAACTCATAGTTACTGTGAATAAAAAACGCCAAGTTTAGCAATCATCCAACACATGTATCCCTTTACAAAAGCTTTCCAGTTATAATTATAAGTACTGCTTTGCATTTTTAAGATAGGTGGAATACAAAATATTCTACAAGGAACATTCGTGAACAAATCTAGGTAAAGACACATTACAATTAAATTTACAGAAACAAGTTGAACTCCGTGTTCGCAAAGAATGGTGATTGTGTATTCTTTCAGAATTTGTAAACCTCACTCATTTCACCAGTTTTGGATAATAAGAACACATGAAACTATTTGTTCGGGATTATCATTTTCTGCACGTGCTGTAGTACTTTTCGGTCTAACTTTTCTACAATCCATTCTCTTGTACGACGTAATCGCAGGGATTCAGCTACTTCGATTTAATTCTGTAAATGAAGTGATTTACTCTTCCCATCCATTTCGAATGTTTTCAACGAACAGACCACATGTCATCAGCCATTTTCGAACCATTATCTTCCCGCTTTACCATCGGATTCAGGCGCAACCGTCCACATCACCACTAACCAATTCTGCAAACTGTCACCAATCCTCTATTTTCGCACAGAGAACTTTACGAACCTTCCTTAAGAGTAAAAAGCTTTCCTAATTTTTGAGAGATATCGCCCTGGTACGCTATCTACGTCTCTCAAACACAATTTTCTTCATTCGACACTTTTTCGTGTAATTAGACTTAGCATCATACGAAGTTATTACGTTTGAGGTGGTGTGCATCACAGTGCAGATCTTTGAATTACTTTTCTGATTTGAATCAGCTTCGATTAGTATATTTATCCGTCATGAAGATAAATAAATCTCTTCATTATATCTCGTTTAAAAGACATATTTTCAGCAACATTTTTACATTGAGGTAATTCATTATGTCTCTACTACAGGTAACGGAAGTGTATCTACGCTCTCCTGGAATTTGATATTTTAGCAAATTGAAAAAAAACACTTGTTCCAATTTCATTGTTCCTCCTAGAAGGTATTAAGAACTGTATCGAATACATATACGATCTTCATTAATAAGAAAGCCAAAAGCATCTAAAATCACATGTCATCTTTCATTGAGAGGACAAAAACCTTTAAACTTCTCTCCAGTAAAATTGGGTAAACGTGACGTATTGCCTTTTCCCTAGGAGGTACACAGGCCTATTATTAAAATCTCCTACAACTGAAATCCATTTTGTAGAGATTCTCTTCGACAATCAAAGAGATAATCTACTAGTGAGCATTCTTTAAAAAAACAGATGATATGAAAATAATCGAATATAAGATTACATCAGTTATGATTTTACAACCAACATTTTTTTAATCTATTAGAAATAACTCATACCTGACACCAAATATACGAACTCTCGTATCTACAAATACGCATTACATAAATGCCTATATACAGTATGTAACTCGTATAATTGACTAAGTAATTAGACTAATTATACTTGTTTTTTTGTTTCAGGTAAGTACCTGAAAACATGCATTAATGTACGTCAAGGTAAGGTAATACATTGAAATCTTCTCAATGGGGAGTCATTTATTCAGTCATCTCCATACATTCATCTAAAATACTTTTAATTACATTTTTCTCACAAAATAATGACATCTTTCAAACAAAAACAGGCTCAGCGCCATTCCATTTACAAACTTTCCATCTCGGAGTTCGCACATGCTTTGTCCAGTAACATCTTTGCCAGTTGAAGCAATGAATTTCATGATCGTCCGCCTGGACTAATTAGCAATTTGTGCAGTTGACCTCAGATCAGCTGCAACACACGTCCGTGACCTACAGGTCAGTTAGCCAGGAATGCATTAAAATAGTAGTCAATGAAAGCGAGGCCGCCACATAATTGAAGATGCGACTGCAGGAAGCAGTTTCTGTTTTTTTTTTTTTTTTTTTCATGGCTCTTTCTTTTGTCTTCGCAAGAGGGAGGTATCAGATGATATGCGCGAACACGTGATATTTTTTTATCATTTCGTCTCAAATGCTCCTACAGCAATTCTCAAACGTATAAAACGTTCGTCGAAATAATAAGTACAATACGATACTTCAACTTAATTCTTTCACTTGTCTTCATTACTCTAAATGTAGTGTGGAATGGAGTCCAGTATTTACACATGGTTCCAAATACAAACTATTACGGTATTTAAGCAGAGAAGGTAGACAGAGTTTTTGTTGAATTGAAATATGAACTTACTTATTCATTTATAGTTATTTATAATGTGTGGAGGTGACTTAAAGAATTATTTTTGTTACAATCGAAAATTAGCAAAAAAGTATAGTCTCGTCGACTTCATAAAAGGAGACTGAACCAGTGAACTCTGCGTCGTTCGGTGCGCCACTGCTAGTGTTTTTGTTATGATAGCGCTACGGAACAAAACATCGATAGTGGTGTACAAAAGTAAGATATTTGCAATATTTACTCGTATTTTCTCGGCAAAACTGGAAAACGCTGATAATGCACAGTTAATTTGTTCATTTATCAGACTATTGAAGAGATTTAAAATGGATTTTGTACAGTGAGATAGCACATTTTTCACCTACAACCTCACATGGCGAAGAATATGGGAGTCGAAATTACGTAGTAACGCTGAGCCCATGTAGTGTCATTTAAAAAATTCCCAGCAATAATCTATGACGGGGATAAGCCAATAGACACGCATCAAGTGCCCGGTTGTAAGATACAATATAATGCATTTATTTAATTGATTATCGTTTAAATTAGGAACATAAATATGGATCACGACAACATATGATTTACTGCAAGTATCTTGAGAAGTGTTTGAATATATCACGCAAAAAAAACAACAACAACATTTTATTGCTTTAAATTTTGTAATGATCATTCTTCTCGTGAAATGATGTTGCCAGTGAAATCAGGAGTAACAGATATCGCCTTTCCTAATATTTTTATTATTATCCAAAAGATGACCAGCTTTAGATTGCAAGAATTAATTCGATTTCGAAATTCTGTTGTTCGTGCATTGAATTACTGGTAGTTTTATTATTTATTAATAAGACTGCATTTCTCGCAAAGCCAATTGATGTATAAATATTGCCATTCGCCAATTCTTATGTATAGATCCATCGTTCTGTTGCTGGCAGTGCTGCAAACCATCTGTTGTTCGTCGTTCATCGTTCTGTTACAGACCATCGTTTGTCTATGATATTCATCATAGAATTAATTGAAACATTTCTGTCTAGGAGAGGACGCACCCTATGTGTAGTTGCAAACATTTCATTCGTCATCCTGGACCTTCTTCAGGGCGAAATGTGCGGCGGTGTACTGCGCACGAGTTTATAAAAAAAAGAGGTTTCCCTCCATCCGGATACCGATTGGTCGGACGATCGGCCAATGCGGAACGGTCTCCTTCTCCCACCCCGTTCAGGGGGGCCATTGCTTGATTGATCGATGATTTTTCCGCATTCCCCGATCAACGAAACGACGTACTACTAACACTACACTCATAATATGCCATATCCACTTCATTTACATCTGTTTGACTAAAGTTAGCCACCGCCGTGAAGTTCTGTTAAGGGAATATCGAGTAAGAAGCAGACTATGCCGGCACTCTAGGGAAGAAATTCCGTGAATCGTGATCACTTAACTCGTTTCGATCACGACATAAGCGACACCCAATAATCCCGGTGGTTTCGTTTCCGATACAACTCTATCGCAACTAAGGATTCACGGATACGTAAAGGAAGAAATAAGGGTTCGTATCGTACATAAGGCACCAGGTAGTCATTGCAGAAGTTGCTGATGCTTTGAGTTAATGATCCGTAAACTCAATGAATACTTTTTTTAAAGCAGGACTTACCATTAATATGGGAAAATCTCAATACCAAGTAGTCGCGAACAATGAAGTAGATCTCCTTCTGGAAACTGGAGGAACAATGAAAGAAGCAAACAAAAAATAATATTTGGGTGTATTTTTTTAAACAAAAAGGAAATTAATAAGAAGAAAATGAGAGATGAATAAGCTTGGAAAGAAACATGGAACGAAGTATAAATTCTGCCTTGCGGGAGAAAACTATCACTAACACTATTAAGGACGTCTCTACTCCACATTAATCAAGAATGAAACAACGTACAGTTCAGAAATCTGGAAGGTTGATAAACAAACAACAAAAAACAAGAAAAAAGCTGCTGGCCCTTGAATTGACTACTGGCGTAGAAGATGCTGTTACAGCAGACGTGACAAAATCAGGAACGATGACTTAAGAAAGAAATTGCATGCAAATAAAATTATCCATGATGAAACAGAAAAAAACACGATGGCCAACACGAGTCCTGCAATGGATGACGGCAGAGAGACAGAAGCGACCCACACTCGCATGACGAGTGCGAGAAGCTATGACGGCAAGAGAACTGCAAGATTGATTGATTGATTGATTGATTGATTTTTTCGTGCTTCCGGGCGCGTCAACTACTGTGGTCATTAGTCCCGTTAGTGTAGTGCATGTTTTTCTCGGGAGATGGCGGTGATCTTCCCCCGCTGAATGGCGAGATCAGGCGCCGACCTACCGTCGGCTAGTGAGGTTTCCCCCTGACCAGGACTCTCCCACCAGCGGGGCACCGCCCCAGCCGGGACAAGCTCTAAGCTCCCGACCGGTCACGGCAAGAGAACTGCAATACGATCCACGGGCAAATAGCGATGCGTCGAGGCTGCCAACAAAACGGAGCAAAGCCTGCAGCCTGCGAGGAGCGACGTGGTTCTGCGCGAGAGCACCCTACGAGGCTCAGCGCCCTGCCTTGCCCCCTCCCTCGTCCACGCCCCCTTCGAGGGGGGCCAATTGGCGCGAATTGACTGCAAGCGCCCCGCTTAACCCGCCCCCAGCCTCAGTCCCTCCCTGCCCCCCGGGCCGCGGACCCTGCTGCGACGCGCAGTGGTTCCATGCACTGGGAAAGCATCTAAAGCGCTTGTTTCCAAAAGGTTACAAATCCAATTGGACACATTTTAAGATATTCCATGTTTTTCTTCCCAAATTATAAGAATTTTAATTATGCATTCGGTACGTTTTGGCATAAGGAGCAGAAAAAATTGGAGATAGGTGTAATTAGTAACCGCAATAAGACGACTTGTTTTAGTAATATATATGTAAACATCCATTAAAGCATGTTTGAATTATTAAAAATCAGAAAGAATGAATCTTAACATCTTGTTCATTATATCGTAATATATACATCAATGTTATCAGAATATTCATCTTCATTAACTATGTTACAGGGGATTTGGTTGGTGTATGGACCGTTATTTTATAAACGGCCACGTTATATGTAAACGAAAATAATGTGAAGGAGTTTTGGGAACTAGTAGTTTCAACAATGTACACATCTGAAGAAAGAAAGAAGAAAAAAAATCTGCGGTGGATCAGAGACAACATTGCCATTCCCTCTGCTGAATCGCCGAAGGATTCCTGCCCTGACAGTGGTGGATTTTCGCCACAAGCAATTTGGTCGAATGCCTTCTGGAGGAGAATTCTCGCGACCAGCTGCTCTGACTGGTAGTTTTCCGTGTTTTTGTTCCTGTTAATAACTGTCGAAAGCTGGTGTAGGATCCTAAAGAAAGGAGCACAGACCGCGGGATGTCTTCACTTCCTTCTCCTTGTCTCACCTCTCCCCTTACCACCCACTTACACCGGGAGATTCTAGCTTGCCCCACTGGCGGAAGATACCTGAGACTTCTTCCGATAGTCGACGTGTAGTTCGGGGCCAGATCTCAAAGGAGGAGGAACAGAGTCAGATCCACGAAAAAATGCACTACACTTAGGGGAATAATAACCATAATAGCTGATGCGTCAGGAAACACTCAATAACCAGCCAACAACAAACAAATTAATAAATATCTCATAGGTTTTCGTCTGCACATTTTTAGACACCTATTATTACAATAATTAAAATCACATACTGAACAGAAATATTTTCATTTAATGTAGTCTAAACCTTATTTATTTAAATATGAAATTAATTTCAAAAGTTTTTCCATTTCTTTCAACATTTCAAGGCATTTCTTTTCCTCTTCATCGGGAGTAACTTGTACTCAGAATATATTTTCCATTTTCAAACATTTCTTACACTACTTCAGAGTAAACAAAAAGTTCCATAAATGTATACTTATGAAATTGAATTCAACGACATGTAACAGACATTGCTACCACAAAAGGTAGTGTGTGAATAGATGCGAAATTTTTACGAGCTATTCATCAGGATTGTCGCAGTCTCTTAGCGCAGTTTGGTAAAGATTAATACAACAAAAAGAGGGAAAATAAATAATTTAAATAATATCTTGGCACCACGATCATTATTTTTCGCCTGATTGGTTCCTAATATTTTCCGCAAAAAACAGTAGCAGTGCACAAGAACGGATGTGTAATAGTTTCGCAAGAGACCAGTAGCAGTGCGTAAGATAAAAATTGTAATATAATAGCAAAGTACTCTAAAATAAAATGAAAGAAAATTACAGTATTTTATTCGAATTTAAATCAATTACATTGAAAATAATCTTAAACATCGTGGTTTACATAAAACCGATCGTTTTCCTCTTTCACAAACATTAGCTATGAAGAAAGCCTGTGCAACGCTGGTTATTTCGCTAGTAATAAATTAATGGTGCTAAAACAGCACGTAGTTTCTCGCCCGTATTTACACACAAAATTACGAGAAAAGTACTCAAATTTTCGAAAAATTATACATGGTCTGATTTCAAAATATATTTTTTAAGAACGGATTTCATTAAAGGAAAAAGTCTCCGTCTTTAATATTTAATTGTAGGAAGGCTCCGAAAGAAATTTTGAACTCCTGCAATTTTCGAAACATCCGGGTTTTCAAGATCATGATACCCATGCTCTTAAACGTCCTTCACACTATCCAACAACAGAATTTATTCAAAAACGATGGAGCCATTGTTTTGAAAATTTGGAAAATGTCCCGGAGGCTACATGTAAAATATCTCTCAATATTAAAAGGTCGGTTTCAAATTCACGGGGTCGCTACATCAGCCACATTCTTTCGGAGATATCAATTCTGGAGTAATTTTTCGGTATCAAGGACACACAAAACATGGGATTTTGGCTACACCACGTGTTAGAAGATTTTTTTTCTAAATTTAACAATTGAATTTATCCACAATTCGTAGCTAGGACCCTGTAATCAGAGTATCTCTGCCGAAAATTAGCTTCTTTTTCGCGCAGAATTACCAAACTTTCTTTCTACTCCGTTACGAGAAATTAATAAATAAATAAATAGTCGACTCCGGTCATAGTGAACTTCTGGGAACTAACATGTTTGGTTCACTATATCCGAGGATGTCACTTTAAATAGAATTTCTCCACAATGACTGATTTTCTTAATATAGGGATACAGGAAAATTCATTAACTGCACAAACTGAAAATTTCTGTCTGTCTGTCTGTCTGTCTGTCTGTCTGTCTGTCTGTCTGTCTCTCTCTCTCTCTCTCTCTCTCTCTCTCTCTCTATATATATATATATATATATATATATATATTGATTAACGTCTATATACTTATATTATATATTTTAAAAAAATCAATTATTTTCAATTGTTTGCTTCGTACATTTTTTATTAGTAATTTCTCTAAATCCTTCTCCAGAGTTCGTGCTCTATCCATACTTGATTCTGCATTGTCTTCTTTCTCTAAGCACCGTAATGCAGTCATCACACCATTCAATGCCTCTTGCACTCTTGGAACACCGTCCCACTCTCCGAAGGCCCTTCAACTCACCTAATAACATTCGAGAACCTATTAATTTCCAGGATTATTTCCTACGTTCACTATAGCCGAGGTTCAGATTCACTATTATCGAGTCTTCTTTTTCTTATTTGTAACGTAAATGAAACGGGACTTAAGTTCACTATAACCGAGGGTTCACTATATCCGAGTTCGCTATTCCCGGAGTCCACTGTATCTCGTGTTGGCCCCGTCTGCAGTGCGGCCCACTGTCGAACGCGGGAGCGCGGGCGCTCGCAGCCTGGAGAGGGCCCGCAATTTAGCTCTGAACCGCGCAATCAACGTCATTATCTCCGACTGCGGGTAGGCACGTGGCTTAGTACAATCCGAGCAGTATTTCTTAGCGCTCCGCAGGGGGGGGAGGAGGGCGCTTTACGTCACAGCGCATGTAAGCACACCGTTGACACTTCACCCTTGAGACGATGCACCGGAAAAATCGCGAGAAGATCCAAATATTATATGACTAGCTCAGGGTGGAGCTAGGGTTGGTAACCGTCCTTCATTTGGAAAATAATCCAATGGAGGACAGTCATCGAATGAACTTCTCCAAAGCAGGACAGTCCTACATTGAAGTCAATGATCATTTCGCCCTCCTTTGCATTTTTAATGTCCTCCTTAAAGTAATTTTTTAACATCTGTTGTCATTTACTTTATGAAATGACTAACATATGCTTCGTTGTATCGTTTATTGTTTAATTTACAATAGGAAACATGAATAAACTTTGTCTGAACGCTGACATACACATGCATGATGGTATTCTTTCCACGTCGCACCACGCGAGATCCGGTGCCGACCTACACGAAGACGTGCTGGTTTCACACAACCAGGTATCTCTCCCCAGGGGGCACCGCCCCAACCGGGACTAGCCCTAAGTTCCCGACATCTCTGGTGGTGTAGGGCACGTAAGTGTGTGTGTGTGTGTAATTAAAGGGTGAGGATAGGACAGGGACGAGGAAGGAAAGATCGCTCATGAGGGTACTGTTCGACTTTCGCCTGATGTTCGGAGAAACAATGGAAAACTACTGATCATAGCAGCCGGCCGCTAGAATTCTCTTCCAGACAGCAGCTGAATTCGACCTAGCTATCTAGCTAGTGTCGACAACCCGGCCACCGTCGGGACTTGAACCCTACGCCGAAAAGGTATAACGTTGTCTTAATCGGCAATGAAAAAGAATTTTCTACCATTAGAGCAAAACGTTAGCTTTGAGCTCGTAATACAAGAAAGCATTAAAAAATGACACATTGAATTGAATATGGCGTACAGTTTGAGACGCCACATTGGTATGGCATACAACTCCTTCACATTTCGGTTATCTAACGAACAATATACAACAAGAATTAGCAGTGTACTCATTCTGCAATGGCATAATTTTTTTTTGACACATTCAAAAAATTGTGCAGTGCAACGCCGACACCTTCAGGCCACCGCCATCCTTCCGTTTCCCTGTTCCTCTTAACACTGGCTAACTTCTGAAAAAGTTTTAGCTTTGAGCTTATCATACGTGGGTTTTCTTGCTGGCTCCCGGTCTAAGAACGGCTGGGCCGCTACATGTCAGCAAAGGGTCTCTTCTCCGCAATGACCACGCGCCTTCGACTGTTGGTACGTCGTGTGCACGCGCGCGGGACTCGAGAGTCTACTTCGTTTCGTTTTTGTTTCTCCGCGTTGGCGGAGGGGCGGGGCCGGGGGAGGGGAACTAGACCTACTAACCGGTGCCATCGCCCTGGGCGCGCGGCCAACGCTAGCCCTCCAGCCGCGAGGTTGCGTCACCCGCGCCATCATTCACGACAACGGGTCTCGGCCCCGGCCCAGGCCCAGCCCGCGCGCCTCTGGGAACAGTCCGGGGGTTGCTTTGTGGCGTACATGTTCTAATGGGGCGTTTCCGGCAGCGCAGCATACGATATACGATAAGCCTCGTACACATAAAAACGATTGTCTGTGTGTGTGTGTTTCACTCCGTGTGTGAATAACTCCGGAATGTCTAGTAGTAGGGTGAGAATGGGTGAAATGTAAAACGAAAATGCGTATGCAACCCGCAATGTATCTAGGAAGTCTTGACGGGATTAGGGGAAGGAGCGGGGCGGCGTAGGAGAGAGGGGATTGGGAGAACAGGGCGTGCGTACGGGGGAAGGGTAGACAGGTGTGGCGAGCGGGTCCGGTGGGTTGGGGTGAGGTGGGGGTAGGGTTGCCAATCGTCCTCCATTGACGTCCTCCTTTGGATTTTAAATGTCCTCTTTTTAGTAAATGTTTAACATTTGTTGTCATTTATTTTATCACATGATGAAAATCTGCTGCGTCGTATCGTTAATTGTTTAATTTAGAAAATAAAACATGAATTTCCTCTTTCTGAACGCTGACTCACGCAAACGTTATAGTGTCACTGTCTAACGAGTAAAATAAAAAAAAAAGCTCAGACCATCTTCGTCTCAGCTTGTAAGGTATATAAGATATTTCTTACACCGTGACCGTGCTACATCTGCATTTTGTGAACGAATCTTTTCACTTGAATCGCAAATGGAGAGAAGAAAGAAATAGACCAGATGTTAGTGTAAATGAAATATTTATAAAAAGAAATGTGTTGATGCGTGTTTTTTTATCCAATGTCCTCCCTGTTACATGAACATTGTTGGCAACCCTAGGTGGGGAGGAGTGGGTACGCCTGCACGGGGGGGGGGGGAGGAGGTGAAGCAGCCAGAGAGTGCGGGCGGAGCGGAGAGGGCTGGTCAGGGCGATGAGGACGGGGTGGGCGGCCGTGCACAGGGGACGATGAGGACGGGGCGGGGCGGGCAGGGCGGGGCGGGGCAGAGCGGACGGGATAGGCGATGCAGACAAAGTCAGCGGGCGAGGACGATGCAGCCAGGCAAGCTAGATGTGGCAGTTTAAAAACTATTCCACTCGTGAAATTAAAACCAATACTGTTTAACTATACACATAAAATGCCTCAATCAGGGCGGTGTAGCTCAAAAAGTGTATCGCTTTTTCTATCCCATTTTGCTAACCGCTTCTCTCTACAGGCCAATCATAAACAGTGACTCATCTATTTTAGGACCGCTATGTCGATGTCCAATAAACCTCGTATGTAACATAAACTCTTTGATTTTAATATACGAGTAGTTTTCAGTTATTTCCAATACTTGCAACTCGGTTGGAAAAAAAATTTCATTCGCGAAGTATCTTTTCTCCTCGCTTCGCGAGTCGGAAATTTATCGAAAATTTCCAAAGCACTCCGGAATCACCTTTGATAAATATCAAAGTAATGCTTACTAATTAGCTAGGATGCCGGTGGCCACAAACATGTTGCAAACAATCTTTGTCGGCTACTGATTTTGTTCACACATGGATTCGTGGTTTACGTATGAATATATTTAACACGGAATTGTAATCATATATGCCTGATGGCACGTGGTTGCTCACCCAATAATTCTAAAGGAGTTTCGTTTTCCAACACAATTCCATCGTAACGAGTTTGCGCATGCGTAGAAGCCCAGAAGTAGCTTCGTATCGTATACGCTACAATGCTTCATGTTGTGCATGTTCGTTCCCTGGATAGACGTGGAAATTAATTTTATTAATAAATATCTAGGCAACGCTTACTAATCAGCTACGATATCAGTAGTTACAATCCAGTTGCAACCGAAATCGATCGTTTCTGATTTTCTTCAGACCAATGTTCCTGGTGAACGAAACCAGATATTTAACAAGGAATTATTTTCGTACACAAGTCACGTGATTTAACCCGAAAAATCTAGAGTAGTTACGTTTTCCAATAAAAGTCCTTCGTAACGCTACAGTTCTTCGCGCATGCGTAGACGCACAAAACTAGCTGCCTAGCGTATACTCTACAGTGCTTCACGTTGTGCAAAATCTCTGTATTCACAGTTCCTCTGTTGGTTAGCCACAGCTGTCTACAGATTATTTGATTAATAAATATCAAGGCAACACCTACTAATCAACTAGGATGTCAGTCAACCTAATTGCAACCGAAACCTGTGTTTCTGACTTTTTTTCAAGCACGGGTTTCTGGTGAACGTATCCAGATATTTAACAAGGAATTGGTATCGTTAAGTGATTTATCTCGATAAATCTACAGGAGTTTCGTTTTCCAATACAATTCCATCGTAACGAGTCTGCGCATGCGTAGAAGTTCAAAAGTAGTTTCGTATCGTACACGACACAGTGCTTCACGCCGCGCAAAATCTCTCTATTCACAGTCGGTTCGTCGGCTGGCTGGGAGGCTGCGGAAAGCGTGGCCGGGAGCGGAGGAGAGCCAAAAACCGGCGAACAATCGCGCAACGGGGAAGGGGGCGGGGGCGGGGACAGCGTTCCGCACGATCGCCAAGCGCGGAACGAGGTCGTGGGCAACCGCCCCTCCCTCCACCCCCCCTCCCCGTTGGCTCGCCGCCCCGCCTCACCCCGCCGCAGCAGCGGCGGCGGCGGCGGCGTTTCCGTCAACAAAAAAGAGGCCTATATGATCAAGTGTCGCTCTTTTGTTCCGTTCATCAGGCGGAACACGGCGTACGGTGTAGCAGGGCGCGGCGGCGGGCGGGGGCGGGGGTGGGGGTGGGGCACGGAGAGGGGAGGAACAGATGAAGGGGTAACGCCCGGTGGCGACGTACAGTTGCAATCCACATTTATCCAACGTAAACACCATGTTTCGTATACAGTAAACCCTCATTAACACGAATTACAAGGGCCCGAAATAATCGTGTTATAAAATTCTTGTTATCCTATTATTATTATTATTATTATTATTATTATTATTATTATTATTATTAATGACTGTATTAGTGTAATCCCTTGCCGGGACCCAAGTTTTGTTCGTGTTACGAAGAAATTCGTGTTAAACGAGTTCGTACAAAAAAGGGTTTCCTGTAGTTTGCTAAGCAGTGAGAGCATTTTAGAATCGTTGTACGTTAACTATTCAGATAGCCTCCTTTGAATTTGTTTCAGTCGTGATGTAATATACGGAAGTGAACAATAAAGGGGTTCCAAGTTTTAAGATCAGTTTAGTGCAATGGAACGGAGATTCCTATAGCTACTAACGTACAGCATCGTTACAGCACCATTGTTGGAATTCAGTGTCGACACATGTATGGATATAAGGGGAGGCATAAAAAATTTGTTACGTAATTTATTGATGCCGAGTATCGTATTTCTGATGTAATTAACTTGTTCTGTACACTACACATCATTTTTTGATGACTTTCATGGATTCTCATGCATGAAATATGAATTTTAAAAAAATTTATGTGAAAGGAATTGTTCTAAAAATGAGTCTACTTCTGCTCGTTCCGTAAGAACAAATTAACACGTATTTTTTCAGCAAATTACTGGTAATATATCAGAACAATAATTTTAATATGTAAAGTCGGTACAACTTGAGAGCCTCTATCTGACACAGATGGAAAAAAACAGCAAAAAACGGATGATAGTGTCTGTTTTCAGAAGTCTAACGAAGTAATAATAACGGTAAATATAAGTGGTCCTATAATGTTTCATACATTACCCTCACATACATGCTTATGATGAGGTTTTGTACGAGAACAGGGAGAGTCAAAATAGTACCAATCGCAAATAAAAAATTTCAATCCCTCTCCTACAACAAAGATTTGTAACTTGAAACATCGTGAATTAAGTGCAAATCGAATACAACACTACTTGTCCCTTTTAAGCACAAAATCAGAGCACGATGTTTCTACACGATTTATTTCAATATAGCGGAAGAAATGATGAATTGCGACACAACGGAGGTGCTCACAGATATGAAATCGAAAAATGAGTGACGAAATACCCCACTTTCAAAGTATCTCCATCAATCTCTTGATTGGCTGACTGCAATATAAGGAGATAGCGATATAACGAAACACTTCCTTATACAAATAACATGCTAGTATACTTCGGATACGACGAACAAAAGTAAGATTGTGATATAATTCAAACCACAATCGGCCTAAAGAAGAAAACTACACCTACCAATGTATGTGGAATATTAAAGAAACAATCACACTTTGGGTTTTGAATTTTGTTCAAAGACCGATGATTCAGACAGTTTGATCCAGAAGGTTGAAAAACAATTAAACCTCGACATCTCGAAAAGCCTCTTAAAATAAATAATTCTTCGACTACTCAAAATCTGGAATAATCAAAAACTTAAGTAACGTTTATAAAGTATTGAGGCTACAACAGCACACACTCTCGCATTGCTTATAACCTTTGCAAATTTTCGAAAATTCACAGAGTCCAACGAAAATTCGACCAGCATCATTTCTGTAATTATCATTTGTTCCATCACAGATAATAAAAGAATTAAACTATTTTTGAGAAAATTTTGAATATGTTTTTGAGGCTTCATGAAATGTACATCAGAAAGAAAACACCTAGAAATCAAAACATCCATTTCAAATTCAAGCGGCCACGATACCAGTCGGATCGATGGGGAATGCCCTGCACATGGTTTAGCCGCCAGCAGTTTTCACAGACAGATAGACAGACGGACGTTTTGCCGCAATCCAATTCTTCGGTACCAAAGACAAATACAATTAAACGCACATTTTTAATTTCTTTAATAATTTAAAAAATTGCAATAAAACTCACATAAAACAGTTTGCCCTAAGTATGCTTTCTTCTAAAATCAAAAGAGATTGGTAAGTCGTCTCCGAAGAACAATGGATCCCGAGCAGAACGAAAGATTAATAAAGTGATATGAAACATTCGTGTTATCGAGTTTAGACTGTATTTCCGACATTGATAATGGATATACTTCTTTTTGGATATTAGGCATATCAACGTAATCGATACTATTGTATGATAAATGACAAAATACCTAGATCTAAGTATCAGTGTTAAAAAACTAGATTTATGCTTACAGGAAATTTATTGTTATAATTAAATCAACATTTTCATCTCTTTTATTTCATGTCTTTTTGGTAAATGTTATGTGCATTGTGATCTTAAAATTTCTAGAACGGTTTTAATACTAAGCATATTAATTACTGTATATTAATATTGTATCGATAGTTGAACAAGTTTAGAAGTAGAGTTTCGAAAATACCAACACTTCGTATCCTGCATGCCATTCAGTGTCGAGACATCTATAGTGTTGTGAGATGCCATAGTTTCAATGACATCAATAATCATATAATTTTAACACGTAGATTGCTGGTTACTCTACTTTATTGATATTCTGGTATGGATAACAGTAACATACTCACTGGAGCATCCAATATTATTCTGTGTGTGAAAATGTTTGGGTGTGTGTGGGGGTGGGAGATTGGATTAGATAGATGGATTTAATCCTTTTGTATTAATTTCAGGAAATTTTAATTATTCTGAAGAGTTTTTCATTTATGCTGAATTATATATATATATATATATATATATATATATATATATATATATATATATATTTGCTGATGTATTGTTATTTACAACGTACCAACTGAAATATTGAATGACTTTCTTTTTACATAATATATTCGTAAAAACTTCTCTTCACTTCTTGAGGGTGAAGACCCATGAAACACCTTTGTTCTTGGGTGGACCACTGGACATAAAATAAATATCAAGAAGATAACATCGTTCTGAATGACTTTCGTTATAAATAAAGTATATGTAGAAATGTGTGTTCGCTTTCTGGAGGTCGGGAACTAAAACCCCATGGTTCCCTTCCCCTTTGGGAAGAGGGAAAGATCCCTTCCCCTTTGGTTGGCCACTGAACATAAATTTCGTCAGTGGATAACATCACGTTTATCGACATAAAAACAAAGAAGCATCACATCATATACAGCGGAGAGCCTCTCTGGCTGGCGTAGAAACGTAACGATTCTACTGATTCTATTCTGGAATCGATTCTTTTCTTTCGATTCCTATGGATTCGGTATTCGATTCCTTTGCTTCCGATTCTTGTTGGAATCGATTCCCAGATGCCGGAATCGGACCAACTGAATATCTACGATTTATTTCAGAACTTCTGATAAGGAGAGAATATTTATTCTACTTCTAATTATACTAAATTACTACAATGTATTTTTAGAAAAAAAATAATCAGTCAATTTGGTGTTTGACAGACAAAATGAATACAAAAATTAACTTTTGAGTACGGTTGAACTTTATTAAATGAAATTCTGTGGAAAATGAAATGGACTTTATTAAACGAGTAATGAGAGTGGAATTTGAATTAGGTGGAAGTGCTTATTAAATAGGCAATTTTTCATAAATGTTTCAAATCTATTATCAACATAGAAACACTTAGGTTTTGATCATCCTTGTATAGAGAGAAAAAAACACGCAGAAAGGATATCTTTTCTAAATACTCGATTCTGGTATTGATAATTTCGTTTAATTGAGTCCTCCATGGTGGAAAGAGACCATGGTGTTCTTCCCACCATGGTGTCCTATTTGAATCGATTCTTTAGGGAATCGGTTCTTTTCTTGCAATTCGATTCTGGGACCGAATCCGGAATCGATTCATTCACAGGAATCGAACTGGCCTGAACCTAGGCTGGAGGCAGAGGCAGCGGTCCCCCGAAGCGCTGAGCGAGTGGGTGAAGGGGAAGAAGGGAGGGGGAGGGGGAGTGGGAGGGGGGCTTCGGAGCCAATTCGGGCGCCTGCGAGAGTACGAGCGCGAGCGCACGCACCCCCGAAATAGCCTCGCTCCGCCGCTCGCGCTGCCGGCCAACCGACCTGTCGGCGCTCCTGCCACCTGCCGCCCGCGCGCTCGCCTCGCACGCACGAACACACACTTCGGCGCTCTCGGCACCGGGAGCGGTAGCTCACTGCATCAACTGATGTCACTGCAGCGCCTCTGACCGGGAGGTCCTAGGTTGAACTCCTGACGGCGGCAGGATTTCCGACATTCGCTTTTCAGCTAGATCGAATTCAGTCGCTGCCTGGAGGAGAATTCTAGCGACTGGCTGCTCTGATCGGTAGTTTTCCGTGCTTTCTCCGATCAACACCAGGCGAATGTCAGAGCAGTACCCTATCAAACGGGCCACGGGCCCGCGCAATCTGTCCTTCCTCTTCCTTGTCCTATCCTCTCCCCTTACACACACACTTACACTAACATGCACTACACTACCACATATTCCGGGAGACCGGTCGGGAGCTTAGAGCTTGTCCCGACTGGGGCGGTGCCCCGCTGGTGGGAGAGTCCTGGTTAGGGGGAAGCCCCACTAGCCGACGGTAGGTCGGCGCCGGATCTCGCCATTCAGCGGGGTAAGATCACCGCCACTTCCCGAGAGAAAAACAGTCACTACACTAACGGGATTAATGACCAAAGCAGTTGACGCGCCCGGAAACACGAAAAAATCAGTCAATCAATCGACGCTCTTGGATGCTCTTTCTGTCCACGTTACAAAGGTTCGGAGACGCTTTAATGATTACAGACAGAATAGTTGGAAATTAAGATGGACGGATGACAACAGATGTCACTGCACTACCTCAGCCAGGAAAGTCCTAGGGTTCGAGTCCCGATGGTGGCGGGGCTTTCAACACTAGCTTGTCAGCTAGGTCGAATTCAGTCGCTGTCTGGAGGAGAATTCTAGCGGCGACGGCTCTGATCGGTACTTTTCCGTGGTTTCTCCGATCAACACCACGCGAATGTCAGAGCAGTACCCTACCAAACGGGCCACGGACCGCGCGCGATCTTTCCTTCCTCTTCCTTGGCCTATCCTCTCAATTCATTGATGTCTTATTTTCCGTGGCAACACCTCTCCCATTTACTTACTCTCACATGTACCACACTACGAAACGTGTCGGGAGCTTAGAGCTTGCAAAGACACTCCGCTGGCGGAAATCTCTTGGAGGAGGGAAGTCTCGCAAGCCGATGTGAAGGCCGGTGTCGGGTCTCACGCACACAGACACGTGCCGCGACACTACATTCACTAAAATTACGGGACAAAAATCAATGACCATCACAGTTGGCGCGCCCGGAAACAACGGTCAATTGTATTCTTGTGGTGCCCGAGAAGTATCACTCCACTGGCGCCGCAATTACGTTGCTGATTACTAGGGGGCGGATTTTGATGATCTAAAAAATCACCAAAAATACTCTAAAAATGTTTCAAAAATGCCTTAAAAGCGAAGAAAAAAGACGCAAAATATTTAATCAAAACCAGTTCATATGAACAACTCGCGCTATTTGATTGATTGATAGTGATTCCGAGTGCGCCTACTACAGAGGTCGTTAATCCCGTAAGTGTAGCGCGTGATTTTGCTCGGGAGATGGCGGTGGTCTTCCCCCCGCTGGATGGCCAGACACGGCGCCGACCTACCGTCGGCTAACGGGCTTTTCCCAACAAGGTATCTCCCACCATTCGGGCACCGCCGCAGCCGGGACAAGTTCTATGTCCTCGACCGGTCTCCCGGCATGTGTGGTAGTATAGTGCATGTTAGTGTAAGTGTGTGTGTGTGGAAGGGGTGAGGATAGGACAAGGAAGAGAAATGAAAGATCGCGTGGGGTCCGTGGTCCGTTTGTTAGGGTACTGCTCCGGCATTGGCCTGGTGTTGATCGGAGAAACCACGGAAAACTACCGATCAGAGCAGCCGGCCGCTAGAATTCTCCTCTAGACAGCGACTGAATTCGACCTAGCTGAAAAGCTAGTGTCGAAAATCCTACCACAGTCGGGACTCGAACCTAGGGCCACGCGATTAGAGGCGTTGCCGTGACATCAGTTGGTGCACTAAGCTACCGCTCCCAGTCACGCTGTTTGATATGTTAGTGATGTAATCGAGGCTTCTTCCTTTCGTTCAAGTGGACTCAGCTTGCAAATGTTTGGTTTCGACTGGACCAAGAAATCTTTGTCTTTAGTTATCGTGAAATACGCCGAATCGACAATGATGCTGAAGGCGTCACAGGAATCTTAGATTACTTACAATTGTTGACATTACAATTTCTGAGCGAAGAAACTGAATAGGCTAATCAGGAATTGTGTGGAGAACATTTGTTGCATCTCGTACATATTATTTGAAGCAGTATCATTAAAATGATATTAAAATCGATGAAATCCCCGAAAATGCTTTAAAATGACGAAATAGGTTAAAAAATAGCCAATTAGTCGATATCGATGAAAACTGTCACATAAAAATAGGCCATTTCCTTTTGTGATAAAATAAAATGAATTTCTATCCTAAAAAGTATCGTTCTAAAGTGGAAAAAAAGCCATTTCATAAAAATCCGCTCCCTTCTGATTACTGAGGTAGGTGTTAACGCACGGTTATGAAAACAACCTATACAGCTTAAATAAGAAGTGAATAACAACAATAATATCACATCGATTGGCTTGCATTTCTCCTTCAGAAATGGAACAAATAAACAAGGTTCCTATAGGTTCCTATCGTTGAGAAACGACAGATTCAAAGTAAATATCAATCCGTATGAGTAACATCCTATTGAATTGTAATCTTGTGCTGCTACACCAAACAGGGAAATGGGGGAAAATCCCTGCATGCTGACGTAGGCCGGCGCCGGATCTCGCCATCCAGGGCGCCGGATCTCGCCACCCAGTGGGGGAAGTTCACCGCCATCGCCCACGATGGAAACTTCTTGCGAGACACTTACGGGATAATGACCTTAGTAGTTGATGCGCTCGGAGTCACCAATCAATTAATCCAGGCAGGTCATTTATTTTACTGCCCGACTAATGCGTAGAGGATTACCAGAAGGCTAGTTTTGTACAAATGCTCCGATTTACGAACGTCATTTAACTCAACAGAGCCCATTCTTCACTTGATCGTAAAATCAAACTCGTAATTTCCTTCCCCCTGAATCCATCCTTTGTGTTGTATAAACACCTGTCGTGGGCAACCTCCACCTGACTTCAAGCTCACCCCCTGCGCTGGGGGGTTGGTTTTGTCAGCAGATTCTTTTCACTGGCCCTTCTGCCCGGCGTAAGGCGGGGGCGAGACCTTCGGCAGCAGGTAAGGCGAAAGCCCTTGCGGTATCGCAGGTGCCCCACAAACAAGGGAAAGACGGAACCTGCACGAACGAGACCGAGCCTGCCAAAACCGTCTGCACCTGGAGCTCACTCATCCTTTGTTACTGAAGAAAAAAAATCGTGGTCTACTATCATAAAGGCAGTGGATTATGTTTCAGTTTCGGTTGGTGAATCACAAGGCTAATTAGGTGACATGGATTTTTTTTTGTGAATGAGCATAAAGGGGCACAATCAACTTTTCGTGAAACACTCTACAAAAATTTAATTAATATTCCGATGTATGCTTTCGACATGGATTAAACAATTACAAACACGCGTTTTCTAATGAAGGGTATTTACCAAAGAGGACCCCCCCCCCCAAAAAAAAGGAAAAATATTTGAAAACGTGGTGGTTAGTTCAACATGAGATCGTCAGCGACGATTATAAGTTGCAATCTCGAAGTACAGGCAGTTAGAGCTTTGTAATAGAATATTTTGTTGATCTTTCCAGTATCGGTGTCGCCATTACATAATCGATAACGTACGCATGCATAGGGAATTCAAATTAGTTTCGAAATATACAGCATAGTTACTTTAGTTACCGAAAATCCTTGAATCAGGAGCGTTATCAGTTAATCAACATGTTCATTAATTCAAAATACATCTATCGATCTCGTTTTCCGACTCGTGAATGTGTCAACGACAAATAGAGCATTAATAGTTCAACCGCATACACAAATGGATATACTTCACTGCGTGTGTTCTTGGATTTTTCTAACGTGGCCGCTGAGGGTAGTATATCCAAGATGGAATTAGGCAAGACTTTTCGAGTCATTCTCAGTCTTACCACACGATGTCGCATGGTCGCGACCGCATCAAGCAGTGCTGCAGATCAAGCGACTCTAGTGGCAGGACTGAGAATGACTCAAAAAGTCGAGCTGAGATACTACCCTCAGCCGCCACGTTAGAAAAAAAAACAAGTATAAAGTAAAATCCTAAAAGATATGTTTCTCCGCCAGAAACATCGGCTGCCAGGTTTAACTTCCCGTCGGTCAACGCCGTGTTCTCACACGTTGGTTATGGGTGACTGATTTCACTTCTCACACTTAAAAGCACGATATCGCCACATACGCACGGTATCATCGATGGCTCGCCGTTATTAGTGCCTGTTGCATTATCTCCAAAAGCGCGAGGAATTGGGTAAGGGTCACTCTCGAGTCAAGCCTAAATTTCGAAATCATTTTCCAACGCGGTACAAGTGAGGGAGTGACTGGTATTTCCTATTTTGCGTTTCCGGGTTTCAACAACTATGGTAATTATTCTCGGAAGAGGATTTTAGTGGGATGCTGAGAAGTGGCCTCGCCTGCTTCCATATGTGTTGCGACGTCAACATTCAGACGTTTTCTCTCTCCACGTTTCTTCGTCAATGGGGCACCACTCCAGCCGGGACAAGTTGTAATTTGCGATTGGATCCCCAACATGTGTGGTAAAGTAATGCATGTATGACATGCATGTAGGTTAAGCGAGAGGATAAGGCAAAGGAAGAGGACCGCGCGGTCCGTGGCCTATATGTATGGGTACGGCACCGGCATTTCGCTGGGATTGATTGGAGAAGCCACTAGGGATCAGAGCAGCAGGCCGAGAGATTCCATCTCCAGAAAGGGGTTGGATTTGATCTCGCTATCTACCTAGTGGCCACAGTCCGCCACTGTCATGAATAGAACCTGACGACCTCCCTTTCAGGGATGCTGCAAATGGAACGGTGTTGCTATTGAGCCATTGCAGTTGGTTCAATATCTAATCGTTAAAGCATCTCCGAACCTTTGTAACATGAAGAGACCGCGCACGACGGCATTAAGTGTGTGTGTGTGTGTGAGGGAGGGAGAGAGAGAGAGAGAGAGAGAGAGAGAGAGAGAGAGAGAGAGAGAGAGAGAGAAAGAGAGATAAATGCAGAGGAACAGAGACAGGCAGAGAGATAAATAGAGAATGAGAGCTAGAGGGAGAGAGAGAGATGCAGAGGAACCGAGAGATAGATCGAGAGTAAGAGAGAGAGAGCTAGAGAGAGATAAAGAGAGTGAGATATGCAGAGGAACAGAGAGACAGAGATAGTGAGAGTGAGAGCTAAAGAGAGAGAGAGAGTGAGAGCTAAAGAGAGAGAGAGACAGAGAGAAAGAAAGAAAGAAAAAGCGGGCCGCTAGAATTCTTCTCCAGTAAGCGGCTGAATTCGACCGCGCACTTTACGAGGGTAACTACTGTTACAAACCGGCCACCGCCGGGTCTCCGAACACAAGGACTTCGCAGTCAAAAATGCTGCAGTACAGCCGCGAACGGCAACGCTGCCACTGGCGGCACACAACGTAGTGAAACATCAGGACGTCCCGCAGTGTCCGCGTGCGATGTCAAGGAGCGTCCGCGTCTGGGGCCAGCCGTCTCGGGTTCGCGCACCGGGCACGCTGCCCTCTGGCGGACGCGTGCTGCGCCGCCGCCCTTTGCCAGGCACGCACGCGACAAAAGACGAACGCGCACCGGCGCACGTACGCGCGTGCGGCTGGCACCGCGACGCGATGCGACGGACGCGCCGTGCCGTGCGGCTAATTCGAGCGGCGACGCACGGGGCAGCCCCCTCCCCCCACCCCGTGTCAAGGAGAAGGCGATCGGCGACAACACGGTGGCGGATGAGGTGGGAAGCATGATGGGAACTGATGGGCACAAGTCCGGAAAATTCTCGTTTTGGAGCTCCCATCGTACGAATCCCATCCACGACCTTAACACTTTTTTCCCCCTCAGGGCTTTTATCCAGCCAACAGCCGGTTACACTTTACCTCCCGATGGGACGCATATTCGACCATACTCACTAGACCAACACACTTTGCGGGCTCCTCTGATCTGGGGTCAGCAGAACGCGAGGCCCTCCGCAACAACACACACACACAAAGTCAAGAGACAAACAGCCATGCCCAAGGCGGGACTCGAACCCGCGACCCTTCGGACCGAAGCGCTGAGTCGGTACTCGCTCTTAGCCACGTCGGCCATCCACGTCGCACCTTAACACTTGCTGGAGTAAAGACGGCTACCATACGTTCAGCGACTGCTCGTCCAATCCCGAGAAGTCGACGCGGTCTACTGATGGCAAATTTTACCAAAATATCGATACATTGATGTTTCGATACATCGGTAAAGAGTTTTCGATGTCGATTAAAATATCGTCGAATAAACATCGATGTTTTAATTATAGAGTAATAAACATGCTATTTTCCTATCCATTTTTAATTACATTACGTAAAGGTGCTATATTTTCTTTGGTTACCAGCATGTTAGAAGTACATTAATAAAAATTATTATCGAATGTAAAGAATAAAATGAACAATAAAGAACATCTTGTTTCGCTACTTGACACTTTAGTCACTTCCATTCATACACCATCGAAGTAAAACCACCTAAAATTCCCTCAGAATGCGCAGGTGAAGTGTGAAGCGTGATAAAAGAACGATGTTGCTGTGGCTTGCTGCTACTGTACAAGGTGCCTGAACTCCTTTATTTAAAAAAGAATTAAAATAAAAAAAATCCTCGATGTTTTTGCAACAAAATATCGATGTGAAGAAAACATCAAAAGCAAAATATCGATGTTTCTGGTGAAAAATATCGATGTTTTAAAAACATCTTTTTCTATTTGCCATCTCCAGATCTGGCCATAAGTGTCGGGCAAGACGGGCAGACAGACGTGTGTTTCACGATTACAGCATAAGGATGTGGGAATTTTTGCTTATTGTACTTTTCAGATTTGTAATGTTATCATTATCGATTTCTTAAGTACATAATTTTGTCGAAACGCCAAGTCTCATGTGCTATACGACACAACTTACACGCTCCCTTTTCACGATTCCAGAGCTTCAATGGATTATTTCGTGTTTCCGGATGCGTCAAATGCTAAGGTCATTAGTCCTGGAAGTGAAGTGAATGATTTTTTTCTTCGGTAATGGTGGTGATCTTTCCCAGCTGAGACCAGAGATCCGGCGCCGACCTACATTCATGTAATGGGGTTTTCCCCAGGTATCTCCCACCGGCGGGACACTGCCTCAGTCGGACAAACTGTAAGTTCCCAACTGGTCTTCCGACATGTCTTGAGGTGTAGTGCATGTGAATGTGTACAAGAAACGGGTGAGGAGAGGACAAGGAAGAGGAGGGAATGATCGCGCGCGGTCCGCGGCTCCTTTGTTAATACAGTGCTCCAGCATTCGCCTGGCGTTGATCGGAGAAACCACAAAAACTGCCGATAAGACCAGCCGATAGCTAGAATTCTGTTGCAGACTAACTGAATTCATAATAATAGCCCTTTAGGTGCCCCACAGACGACGCGCTTTAGCTTGCTGTGAGGCGGTCCCGGCTTCGATTCCCCGCCGGGGTAAAAATGAAACTGTAATTTTCTAACGCAAATCGTCTGAGCTGTGTTACGAAAGAAAGAGCTCAGGCAGGCCTCGTAAGCTAGGAACGGTGATGGAAATACATCATGCTCGCCACGGCTCCTTTAGGTTCATTTATAAAAAGAGGGCCAAGGTTTGGGAACCTCACTAATTGCGAAAAGTGGGATTAACCCGACACTAAAATGCGAAATACTTACATACAATAATAATAGCAGTATTCATATTTAAATTTATATAAGTATATTTACAATAAAAAAAGTTAGTAATACATAACTTTTGAACTGTAATCTGAAGGGATTGTGTACACGTGCGTAAGTCTATTACGCAATTCCCGTTTGGACACGTGAACAAATCTGATAATGATCACCACCTCGCCTCCCACTGTGTACCCTAATGCATATCAAAACGACCTCGACGAACAAAGCGGGCGCGCCGAGGAAGCGGGAAGTGAGGTTAGGGGGGCGCAGCGGTGCGTGGGTAGTGGGCGGGGGCGGGAGGAGAACGTTCGGGGGGGGGGGCAGGAGGCGGCAAGTGGCCTGGCCAGCAGCAGAGGGGCGGATGGGGTGCGGGGACAAGCAGAGGGCGATGTCTCAAAAAGAAACATGGACTAGCGGGACGTAGCAGAGGAAGGACTTGGTTAGGAGGAGAGGCGAGGAATTATAGAACGATTTTCGGGAGGACGAGCCAAAGTGACAGTTCTCGAGAACAAGTGAACATCACATGTATTTCAGAGAAGTATCCCTTCGCCGCGACAGCTGTTCAGTCACGCCCCTTCGTAAAGTGTCAATGGCGCCTGTGAAAACATCCCTATGCAGAAGTCTAAGAGTTTCGCAGAGGTATATGCACGTACGCGAGTCCGGGAAATATTTAAATTTAATTTCGTAAGTGGAAAATCTCTTAACATGCTCTCACAATTAGTAAAAGAAAACTGCCACGAATGTAAATAGAAAGATCTCAATCACAGCTCGCCACACAACAGCATAAGGCCGGAACCACGTGCATCGGCACGCATTTCGCATTCAAGTATCGGTTTTAAAATAAACATAATATTTATCACACAAAAAGTAAATTCAATATAATACATAAATAAAAAAAGTCTTTTCACAGAAGAGCAAATAATGCTGCACTTCCTAATTACAATTATTTCTTGCGGCGTACTATAATGTTGTCCGACGAGGATATCACAAAAGGAAGCGTCGAAGCCACTTACAAGTTAGCCAACTGCAAACGAACGAATGCGGGAAGGGAGTCTAATGGGCTCGACGACCACAGAACCTTCAGTTATGTTGCCAGCACTAGCTGTCACTTTGGCTCATCCTTAGGCAAATCGCTCTACAGCAGGCGCAGTGACGTGGGCAGGGAAGCCGTGGATGTGGGCGGTGATGCGGTGGGATCGAGGACGGGAGTGAGGACGCCGACAGGACCTGGGACGAAGGGCATGGGCAGAGCTGGGCACAGCCATCCAGGCTGTGAATAGAGACGGGATCTATGACGGGCGACGGAGATGGCAGGGGGCGAGGATAATGGCCGGAGTAGGGACGTTGGTTCACGGGGGGCCATGGGGCCGGATTTGAACGTGGGGCCATGGATGTTCGCGAGGGGCCATGGGGTCGGATGTGCGCAGGACGAAGACGACGGTAGAAAGAGCGAGGATTGGCGCAACCCGGGCAGGGATGGGGCCACGTGTGGGAAGGGATCGATGCGAGGCAATGACAGTGGCGAGAATGATGGCGGCAGTAGAGACGATGCTAGGAGAGAGGCAGTGGTCCGGGATAGGTGTGACGAAGTCAAGAGCGGGGTCGAGGCCGGGGGTGTGATTATTAGATTCTAGGACAAGGGTGCAGACGGGGATCAGGCTGAGCGTTGCTGGTTGGGTGACAAGGGACGGGCAAGTGTGGCCGCAGGTACGTTGAAGCGCTCGTTCATTAATTGATTGATTGTTCGTTTTTTGCGAATCAACAACTAGTAAGGTCAAACGTCCCGTGAGTGTAATGCAAGTCGTCCCTCGGGAGATTGCAGCGATCATCCCCCGCTGGATGACGAGTTCCGGCGCCGACCTACCGTCGGCTAGTGGGGTTTCCCCCTAAACAGGACTCTCCCACCAGCCAGGCACCGCCCCAGTCGGGACAAGCCCTAAGCTCCCGATTGGTCTCCCAGAATATGTTTTAGTGTAGTGCATGTTAGTGTGAGTGTGTGTGTAAGAGGAAATGATATGACAAGGAAGAGGACGGAAAGATCGCGAGTGGTCTGTGGCCCGTTTGTTAGGGTACTGCTCCGACATTCGCCTGGTGTTGATCGGAGAAACCACGGAAAACTACCGATCAGAGCAGACGGCCGCTAGAATTCTCCTCCAGACCGCGCCTGAATTCCACTTGGCTGGAGTTGTAAATCGTGCCTCCGCGGGGACTCGACGCCTAGAACCTCTCGGTCAGAGACTCTGCAGTGCCCTGATCCACCTCTCCCGGTAAACACGCTCCCCAGGGAGGCCGGGGGAGTGGGGACGGAGCGCTCAGAGCGTAGCGCGGGGACGCGGTAGCGGGGCACGAGGGGCGGGGGCGGGGATCTCCGTCAGGGCGAAGCGGCTTCCCCGCGCCCCAGCATGGGAACGCGTGCGTGCGTGCGTGCGGTGGCTGGCGTTTCGAGCGAGCGCGCCAGGAACCAGTTCCTCCGGGGCCGCGGGGAGGCGAGGCGGGGGAGGAGGGGGGCTGCGGCTAATGCGATAACGAGAGCGCCCCGCGCCAGGCCTTTGAGGCTGCCGCCCCGCAGCCAGCCAGCCAGCGGGAGGAAGCGGCCATCACGAGATTGATGGCGGTGGTGGTGGTGGCCATGAGCACGGGGCAGGGATGGGTAACGGTGGATAATTTCGTGAGTGATGTGGGAGGAGGGTTGGGACAGAGCTGCATGATATGCAGGTGGAGGATGGGAAGATCTCCGTTCAGGGCGAGATTGTGGAGGTTGTGGTGACATAGGGGGCTGTCGAGAGATCGAGGTTTGGGTGAATCATGGTTAGGAAATGACGGGCAGCAGAAGTAATCACTAGTGGTGGTAAAACATCACGTACTTTCTCGCCTGTATTTTCACGCAAAATTATTCAAATGTTCCGCAAATTGTACATGAACTTATTTAAAAGTCTATCTTCAAGGCACAAATTTCATCAAGGGGAAAACTTTATATTAATAATTGTAGTGGTAGGAAGACGCTGATTTTTTTTCTTTTTTTTCTTTGCAATTTGCGAAAAGTCAGAGTAGTCAACGAAAATGAGACCCGCGCCATTCTCTTAAACGTCCTTCACACTATCCAACAACAAAATTCAATCAAAACAAGTTTTTTTGAAAATTTGGAAAATGTTCCAGGGGTTTTATGCAAAGGACATCCCAAAATTAAAATATGGAATTCAAATTAGAGAATATAAATTTTGGAGAAAGTCGGCTGAACGGTTTAGCCGCTAGAGTTATTCACACACACACACAAACGAACAGTAAGATATTTTGCCATCATTTGATTTTTTTATTACAAGGATTCAAAAAACATAGATTCTGGCAACACCACATATTAGAGGATATTTTTTGTAAATTTAGCAACTGGATTTGTCCACTTTTTCGTTACCATGGTCCTGTAATAAGAGTTTTCTGCCGATAATACGCCGTTTTCCCTCACTGCATTACATATGTTTGCGTTCTACTCCGTAGCGAGAAAGAAATGTGATGGGGAAATGGAGGAAGTGGGGTGAAGCGATGGGTGTGCGAGGAGATAGCGTGAGGCAAGGACTCACTGGGAAGCGGGTGGGGGGGAGAAGGGGGAGGGGGCCTGAAGATAGGAAGGGCGACGACGTCAGCGGAGATATCCATTTTCTAAATCATAATTTCAAAACCATACACTGCCTCTTGCTCTCCCAATTTGTATTCTACCTTGCCCCTTTCTGTATCCTCTCTCAAGGCTTTTTTTGTCCTACTGAGCTAAAATGAATAATTTTCATCGACAAAAATCTGAATAATGTAAGTCCCATTATTCTGGCTATTCCGTTAATTTTAAATTCTTAGATGAGAGAATTGGATATGAAATATTCGAAAACATACAACCTGAATAACTCGGAAATCTACAAGATGCCACCAATAACTTGAGAAACACAAAAATCTTCTGCGACTGGAGTCGTCCTCTTAAACACGAGCGCAAATGAACTCTGTCTTTTCAAGTGTTGATCGTTTTAATTTTTATGATTTGGAGATTCTCTGCAATGATTCAATAGCAATAGGAGGGATGTTAACAAAGAAATGTTACCATAGTTGAGCTATAAATAGAAAAAAGGGAAAGAAAAAAGCAATAGAGATTCGAGTTTGGTCAAAGGAACTGGCAACGATTTTCCTGGGAAGCCTACAATGCCAGGAGTGATTCTGACGGGTAACCTACAATGGTCGCAATGAGTGTAGCGTGACGATGGTAGCGCCCAGGATGTGTGTGGCGATGGAGGCGGAGTAAGGGGACACGACACCGGCGCGCCGAAGGAAGCGGAACGGGGAGCGAGGACATAGGAAGCGAGGGTGAAGGCAACGGGAAACAAGGATTGGAGAGGTGACAAAAGCAGATGGTGGAATGAGGAAGATGGGAGTGGGGGAATGGAAGAGGCGGCGATGGAAGTACGGATGGATTCATTGATTAGTGTTTCTGGAGGTGGCAGAGATCTTCCCTTTTTGGATGGTGAAATCCAGTGCCGACCTACATGCATGCTGGGTTTTCCGCTACCAGGTATCTCCTATCAACGTGCCGCCAACACTTCAGCCGGGACAAGCTCTACACTTCCGACCGGTCTCCCGGAATATGTGGTAGTGTAGTGCATGTTAGTGTAAGTGTGTGTGTATGTACGGGGAGAGGATAGAACAGGACAAGGTAGAGAAGGGAAAGATCGCGCGCGGTCCGTGGCCCGCTTGGTAGGGTACTGCTCCGGCATTCGCCTGGTGTTGATCGGAGAAACAAGGAAAAACTATCGATCAGCGCAGCCGGCCGGTAGAATTCTCCTTCAGACAACGGCTGAACCACTGTCGGGACTCGAACCCTAGAACCTCCCGGTCAGAGGCACCGTAGTGCATTAATTGGTGCCGTGAGCCACCTCAACCGGTAAGCACAGGCCCAGGAAATAGCGACGTCAGTGAGGACGGCCGTGGCGATGAAGGCGGTGGGCATGGTGGGAAATGCAGAAGAAGCGTGCAGGAGGAGAAAGGTAAAATGGAGGAAATGGAGGTGGCAGTGAGGACAGCGGTGGCGATGGAGGCGGGGAATGCAGGAGAGGGAGCAGTGTAGGAGGAGAGTGAAATGGAGGAAGTAGAGGCGGCAGTGAGGACAGCGGTGGCGATGGTGTTCGGGTGGGAGCAAGGGTGGGACGGAGGCGGTGGCAGAGGGAGAGGCAATGGTGAGACGGGCGCCAACGTTGTCACACTTAGAAAATGACGACGGCGTTGGAGACAAAACAAAGTGGGCAAGTTGTACAATCAGAGCAGAGGTGGGACTGTAAGCAGGCTCACGATATCACGGAAAGCGAAGTAGGGTGGAGAGGAAATGAGGACGGGATCGGGGACGCGTGAGAAGTTGCAACGATGGAAAGAAGGACGGGGATACGGGAGGGGAAATGGGCAGACGGGAGCACCGGGACAGGGGAGAGGAAGATGGCAGGAGGCACAAGGAGAGAGGGGAGGACATGAGAAGACGCGAGGCAAAGCAAACTTGGAGCGGGTGCTACAGCAGGGACGGGGTCCGACACAATGGAGACGGCTGATATAGAGTGATTACTATAAGAAATGACCGCTTTGGCAGCTACTGTTTGGTCACTGCTGACAATATCACTGCAAGTTATGTCCACGCACTCATTTTGTCAGGGCGTTCGTTTACAATAAGCTCATTTGCAAATGGCTTCATCACTATCTTTTGCAACATCGCTCTACACGACGTTCACTTGTTTACCGACCTGTCAAAGTGGTCCCTTCTTAGAGCAACTCCTGTATGGTGTGGAAGTCGAAACTGGAGCGGAGGTGGAGACCATGGTGATGACGTAGGCGGGCATATGATACCACGGAAAGCAACGTAGAGAGGAGACGGGAATGGAGTCGGGGTCGCGAGAGGAGTTGGACGACGGCAGGAAGCACATGCACACGAGAGGGGAAATGGGCGGGCGCGGGGACCCGAGGAAGATGGCAGGAAATTCATGGGCACGCGGGGTCGCAGACGGTAGCGGGTGCCAGAGCAGGGACGAGAACACTTCAACGGACGGAGTCGGGGGACAATGGAGACGGCGATTGCTGGCAATGTGGACGTAGCAATGGGAGCGGACGTGGAGAATCTCCACAAGAGACAATGGCGATGGGGCGGTGGCACAATAGGCGGGCGCATGCTGTCACGGAGAGCGAAGAAGACGGGACACGATCGGAATAAGGAGGTGGACATGGGCAGGTGCGAAGAAGGTAGCAGGAAGGACTTGGAAAGGGACGAGAACATGGGCACGCGAGGACGCACACGGGAGCGGGGACAATGAAGACGGCAATTGTTGGTAGTGTGGGCGTAGCAATGGAGGCGAACGCGGAGACAATGGCGATGCAGGCGGTGGGATAGCAAGTAAGCGGATGACGACACGGCAACGGAAGATGGGGACGAGATAGGAGTTGAAACGATGGAAAGAAGGACGTGGGCACACGAGAGGACACAAGAAGGAGCGAGGAAGATAGCAGGACTTGAACGCGAGCGAGTGCTAGGGCGGAGACGAGGACAATGGACATGGCAGCAGTTGTACATCGGAGGTGGTGGGATAGTAGGTGGGCGGATGACGTCACGGCAACGGAAGATGGGGACGGAGTCGGGGACGTGATAGGAGTTGAAACGATGGAAAGAAGGACGTGGGCACAGGAAGAAGCGAGGAAGATAGCAGGACATGGACGGGAGCGGGTGCTACAGCGGAGACGAGGACAATGGAGATAGCAGCTGCTACACATTGTCGGCAGTGGCAACGGAGGCGGAGGCGGTGGGAGAGAAAGGGAGTGCGGCGGCGGGCGTGGAGGGGCGAGGGGGAAGGGAAGGGGGGAGGCGGTTGCGCCAGGGCGCCTGCGAGGCGGAACCGTGATGCGGGAAACAATTAGAGGCACCTTCCCAGGCGGATTTTCGGACAGCGGGGCCCGTTTGTCTGCCTCGGAGCGACCCGCGGGGTAACGAAGCGAGCCCACCAGCCCAGGCCCCTCTCTCGCCGGCGCTTCGCCTAAAGAAGTCAAGTGCTCTATAACAAAAAATTAAGTGCTCTATAACAAAAAAATCAAGTGCTCCACAACAAAAAACTCAAGCGCTCTATAACACAAAAAAATCAAGTGCTCTATAACACAAAAAAATCAAGTGATCTATAACAAAAAATCAAGTGCTCTATAACAAAAAAATCAAGCGATCTATAACCAAAAAATCAAGTACTCTATAGCAAAAATAACATGAAATAAATAAAATTTTAAAAAACGATAATATTTTTCCAATCCCTCCTAACCATTCCTTCATTCTCTCCCCCACCTTCCTTTCCATCATCCTAAAACCCATATATCTTTCCCACCCTGCCTCCCAATCCCCGTCTCTGTACGGGGTAGCGGAGGCACTTAGGACCATTACCATCTACTCCAAGACATCAGAAGCCGGCTGAAGGGAATACACAGCTGAGATTCAAAAAACCCCAAGAAGCGACTCTGTTTCACTAATACGTTATTGCTTCTTATTCGATATGGAGGCCTATTTATATTGCATAACTTTCCTTGATCGGTTGATTGTTAATGATTCCGGACACGTCAGCTACTAAGGGTCATTAGTCCCGAAAGTGTAGTGCGTGTTTTTTCTTGGGAGGTGGCGATGATCTTCCTCCGCTGGATGACGAGATCTGGGGCCGACCTTTCGTCGGCTAGCGGGGTTTTCCCTAACCAGGTATCTCCCACCAGAGGGACACAGCCCCAGCCCGGACAAGCTCTAAGCTCCCGAGCGGTCTCTCGGAATATGTGGTAGTGTAGCGCATGTTAGTGTAAGAGTGTGTAAGGAGAGAGGATAGGACAAGGAAGAAGAAGGACAGATCGCGCGCGGTACATGGCCCGTTTGTTAGGGTACTGTTCCGGCATTCGCCTGGTGATGATCGGAGAAACCACGGAAAACTACCGATCTCAGCAGCCGGCCGCAAGAATTCTCCTTCAGACGCGACTGAATTCGATCTAGCTGACCAGCTAGTGTCGAAAAATCTGGCACCATCGGGACTAGAACTTAGGATCTCCCCATGAAAGGGACTGCAGTGACATCAGTTGTTGTCCTGAGCCATCTCTCCCGGTCTCTGGATCAAGGAAACCGTGGTTACGAGATAAATATGAAAACAGTTGAATGGTGCTACATTTTCTCTTATGGAGGGAATTATGAGAGGGGAAATATGCTAGGACAAACTGAGTTAAGTTAACATATCGTTAATTAGGAAATAAGTAAATCTGTATCATAAAAATTTGGTAAAAATAAAATCATGAATCTACCACGAGCATTAACTTCTTCTAATGATCCCGGGTGACAACAAGCCGTCGAGTCTTTTGTCGCCGCTGGATCATTGCCCTTATGCCCTTCTTGCATCAATAACTATTAGTATTTGGATAACTAATTTCTCCTCTAGATTGGCTGAAGCTCAAGAAATCATCATTAGACACTGCAAATTGAATTCACGTTTTCGAAATCACATCCGACATATCTTTAGAGATAGGTTTCAAAAAGTACGGATAGAATTTGGTATCTGAATTTCTCGTCAAATGCATTCCTTTCTTACGTGTGACGAAACAGTGTTAGAAACCACTAGAATTCAGATACGTTTCAGTTGTTTCTCATGAGCGCGGAGTTCTCACGTAATTGATCTAACCGTCGAGCTCGTCTGACACTACAACGGTACTAAGGAAATACCATACTGAGAAACCTCTGGAAACACAAATTTAGGCACCTACACGGTGAGTAGCTTTTCAATGAGCGTGCACAGACTGAATTTCTGCTCCCTAGTTGTTTGCACAGTTCCGCTCGGCGACACAAACGCCCAGTAATACACTCCACCTTCTCTTGTAAATTCTCTGTCGATGGCTCGGTTCTGTCAACAAAAGCCCCCGAGGCCGATGGATGTGGTGAGTATGACCTCCATATTTTAACTTGGCGCTCCGCGAACGAAAGGCAAACAAGGCTAGCCGTGACACGATTCACGTTTCCATCTTCAATCAACAAAGCGAAGGCGTTGGATTTCTTCATACTTCCCAGCTTTTCGTTCGCCAAGACACGGCATTGTGTCGGCAGCAACCTGTCCTCTTTTCTTTTCTAAAGTTCACCTTTCAAAGTTGTTAACTTTATATTTTAAGAAAACAGGAGACTAATAATGTTCCTCACAGCTTCTCAGAAAAAAATATCATCCTCCCTTGAATAATATAAAAAACGTCGGACAGTACATTGCTTTCTACAGACATATGAGCACACAAATAAATTAAGCCACTTTTTTACTAGCATTGTACATGTGAATCACTATTCTCCAAGTTAAAATATCCTATTCAATCTAAAATTTCCTACAATGCAGATCACCATTACAATGCCTCTTACATCATGGAATTTGATGTTGTTGTTTTTTTTTATTCACATTCTCTTCTTTTAAGTGAACTAACTTTTCTTTGATAGATAAATTCAGAACCTATACGATCACTTTTGAAAACATTTGTTGGGCTTGTTAATTTTAAAATTTTTCACTACCGTCCCCATTGTTTAAAAATCTGAAAAAATATTTGTTATAGAATATTATAAGACCCATTTTAGCGGAAAATTGAGATAGTATTCCGACGTTATCACGTCGAAAATGAATTTAAAAAAAAATCTATATGAATTTGGCGTCAAAATTCATTGACAAAAATTCCTTCAAATACCTTCAATACTATGTGTTCCCAACTCTTCAATTTTTTTTCAGCCTGATACATGCCACAGATGCTGAGAAAGAAATAAAACACACAAAACATTTCTCGCTGTATCTCTGCAACAGATTGGCCTAGGCTGAGTTTTTATGAATCTACGTCATTTTGTATTCTCTTTCATATGAGCATCGCGATTATCGATTTGGTTTGGGGGCACTTTTTACCGTCTTATTCGGCTATACCCTTTCAACATATTTCGAAATCATCTTTCCTCGAGACATAAGTCATGGTTTTGTGTCTACCAGTTGTTCGCTTTTCACATTAGTTTGTCCTTCTCCTCCTCTCTCTCGTTATTATCCAGTTCTTCCTATTGCTTTTCTTTTTTTTTATCCTTGGTCTCCTTCTACAGCATATCCCTCTCTGATTCTCTGACTTCCTCCTACTTGTCTTCTTACTCATCTTTCTCTCCATCCCTTCCTCTCGCAGCTCCTCCTTTACATTCCTCTCCTCATTCTACTCTTCATCCTCCTATTCATCTTTTTCCTCCTCCTTCCCTTCTCTGCTACCACTTTTCTTCTCCTCTACCCCTATCACCTCTCTTTCTTTCCTTCATTTATTTCTCCTCTTGCTTCCTATTCTCATATTCGTTCTCCTCCTCCACCCGTTTTCATTTTCACCTTCCTTCCTCCTTCTCCTCTTCTTCTGCCCTTTTCCCCTCCTCCAAACTTTCTTTCCTTCTTTCAACTCCTTTACATTTATCTTCTAATTCTTCTTCGCCTCCTCTCCTTTATTATTCTATTTCGTTCTTTTCCTCATCTTTCTCCACTCCTCTTTCCCCTCACATTGCTCCCCCCATCCTTTCGCTTCGTCTGTTCCTCCGCCGCCTGCAGTGGCAGTAGCGAGCCGCGCGGGGCGCCAACGCTCTTTTGTCCGCGTGCGTGCGTGCGTTGGGACGCGTGTCACGTCGCGCTCTTGGCAGGCGCCTGCGCCTCGGCGGACGTGGTTTGGGCACGCGAACGCTCGCACGCCCCCCACAAGCGGCAGCATTTAGGGATTCTGGCATTTCAGGATTGCTCGCCTCTCAAGGCGTCCGCCTGTGTGTGTGCGCGCGCGCCGATGTTGCCAACGTGGCAGCGTGACATTCAGATACTGAATTAAAACATGCACACACAAAACGTATATAATTCTTGAAACTGAAATTGAGTAAACGAAAAATAATTAAAAAATTAATGTACAAAATTGTTAGATATTGTGAAAATGGAACAGGCACGTGTGCCTACTCCTTCTCGTGAAGAAGACAAAATTGTTAAAAAAATAAATTGGATCGGAGATGTCGTTTATGGGAAATGGGGAAAAATAAGGAAGATATTAAAAGGAGTGAGTTTTTCTAGGAAAAAGTTAAAATATTTCATGTTTCCATGAAACAATAAATATGAAGACAATGCGATAAGAGCAGAAAAAAGAAGACAGCACTATACGGAAAGAATAAGACAATATTAGAATATTAGAAGGGAAATTAAATAAATCGTGAATGTTATTTCACGTGATCCTGCACGCGCTAAAATGAAAATGAACAACGAGAAAAAAGAGTCGCTGACGTTTGTTTAAAAAAAGAATCACGTGACCTGCGTAAATATGAATTTTAAAAAACCTTATAGAAATCAGACATAACAAGACATAAAACGAAAAAAAGTACGACGTAAATTGACGTAAAAACTCACTTAGTCATATCACTTTTTTACTGTCAATTTTATGACCAGCTTTCGATGACTTAGCGATAATATAATATGTTGCATGGAAGCAAAAAATCGAGCCGTTGTTATTTCTAGCAAATTATTACATCAATACTTTCCTCAACAGGTAATTATATATTCCATATTACTTTCAAAGCTGTAATTCAACAAATTTTTGGAGTAAAGATTATCAAGAACTCCCCAGATATTTCCTTCTCAAAAAATTACATTTAACGAATTGAAGTTCACTAAAAACCATCGATTAAAATGTCAATACAAATCGCATTACCTTCAAGTGTCGCTAAGATTTCAGATAATACTTTTAACCTAAAAGTTCTTAAATCTCAAAAGAAATAAAATGATGTTTCATTTCTGTGAAGAAAGCTCTCAAGTTTTTCAGCTTGCAAAATTGATAGTATTTTTGAATGGCACTTTTTAATTTACCAGCAACGTAGCGTAGTAATATCAAAATTTTAAAATCCATACAATTAAATTTAATTTGGACCTATTTGAAATTAAGGACTTGCATCAAATACTGCTTAGACGTCTGAAAATGCACACGTAACATAACAGCATTCTCACACCTCTTCTGGAGACGTTCGTCTTGTCATGCGACCAATAATACCAGAATCAAGTAGTCAACCAAAAATAAATCCCTTCTGACTCTTATGTTAGAAAATAAGAGGCTTTACTTCTGAATGAATGTGTTTCTTAACAAAAAAAACTTTCGTTAAACGATTACAAACTTTTATTAATATGAAAAAAAACTTAATGTTGCTTTTTCATGAAGATAAATACAAAAAAACCTCAATCGTGTTCCTTAAAAAAATGTCCCCGTGACTTTTCATGAGGCATATTCTCTAGACATAGCAACTTCTACAAATGGCAACACTGGAGCCAGTATGTGCGCATGTGTATGTGTGTAAGCTGCCCGTAGCTTTTGGCACGAGTGCCAGAAACCAAGAGAGAGAAAGATGCACGGGGCGTGAAACACGATACAAAATCGTGAGGCGACGGCGGAAAGCTTAAAGAATTGGACCATTGTTCAGGGTATCTCGCGACACAGGAATACAATAGAATGGAAAACGCGAAGAAATAGGGGAGAAACGTGATATAAACATTATAGGCCACTTCGACAATTTTTCCATCTTTTTATTATCCGTGCTGTTAATCTCTACGATACTAAATAGTAATAATAATAATAATAATAATAATAATAATAATAATAATAATAATAATAATAATAAAGATGATGATGACCACAGCTATAGCGAAAAGATAAGAAAATACAAGGATCTGGCAGATGAAGTAAAGAAAATATGGAAAGTCAGGAAAGTGTATGTTAAACCTGTCATCATTTCCGCCACAGGACTTATTTCTAAAAGCACGAAGAAACTGTTACAAATCCCTAAATATGGAAATCACTTAAACAAAATGCAGAAATCTGTTGTATATTACACTTGACATATTATGAGATAGTTCGTGGGAGACGAGCTTCATTGAACTCAACACAATTACCGTTTAACCACGCGTGCAGAGCCAGTAAATACCGTGCAAAGGTGTACATGGGAATGACAATAATTAATAATAATAATAATAATACAGTAGTAAATAGTTTATTTGATGTATATTGCCTTAACATCAGTCAATGGTGCACCGTTCATTTTCAATGGAGCACAGAATTGTTTATTTGAAATGGAAAACTGCATTAAAACCGTTTTCTTTTCGTTTACTATTAATTTGTTATTTCGGAACCAATTTGAAACATCTGATATTGTACTATTTACGGTTATGTTATCTGATATATGTAAACTTAATTGAACTTGTTCTGATGAAACAAAACAAGTATCAATAGTTCGTATTGCTTTGAATCTGAATTCACGTGACATTGAGAAAATAACAATAATAATAATAATAATAATAATAATAATAATAATAATAACAACATTATCAGTGTAACGAGTCCCCGGCTACCAGGCACCTCATCTGCTTAACCAGTAACTTCACTCTTCTTTCTCCTTCCTTGTTAGCATATGACGACAATGGTGGTTGTATGGGTACAAATACAATTGCAGTGCTGCAGATTCCTAATTTATCTTTCTATAGCAATTATTTTATTAATCGGATGCAACAAGTCAGGTGTTCCTAGAATATGGTAGAGGGTGGCCACATATTGCCTGAAACTAGTTTCCTTGACTTTTCCCGTTTGTCCGGAGAATTTCTATTTTTATATCTCACTGATAAGATTTGTAGAGCATTCCACACAGTTTTTAAAAAAATACTGAAGGAAACCAGATACTAACATTTTAGCTCTTTGCTTTCACCGTGATAAAGTACAAATTTAAAAAATCTCAACAAAAGTAACAATTCAGCCTCCTGGATCGTGTAGTGTTATGAAAAGTGCTTGTAGAAGACATGGAGACGAGAGGCGATCAATAGGTTCTATTTTGAAAATGTGTTTTCAAAGAAATGAGTATTTGCTTATCGTCTTACCGTAGAAATGACAGAACAACATACGTAAAATTCACGAGAGATAAAATCAGTACCAATCAGCATTGACTCCTGATGGAATCATGATGTCTTCTTGACGCCTACCCTGGAAGAAGCCACACTACATTTTTAAGGATTTGGGATTCAAAAACCAACAGACAGAATTGGGTCAGGAAAAAGATCACTTTTGTTGTTTTTCGAAAATCTAGTTATCCAGTCCCCAACTGCTTGTTATGCCCATCCCGCTCCAATAACTTTACATTCCTCAAATGTTGAAAACCGCAATGAGCTCGTTCGTCAAGCACTTCATTGCAACTTTCGAAAAACTAGTTCTGATTTTGCTTTTGTTTTTTCAAAAAGCTAACATTACACCAATGTGTATTAATTAATGTTAAATGCATTTAAAATGATAATCATACCACTTTTTTCTTAAACAAAATTTTAAAGTTTTATAACATGGTTTTATTTTACTTTATATAACGTTTAGGATTTTAACATTTAAATGCATCTTCTGATACACTGTAATACGCAGTGCATAATAAAATTATTACAGCGAGAACAGTTAAAAAACATTGAGTAGCACAAAATCATTTAATAAAAGATATTTGTAGTATGTACTGGCGCAGCAATTTTAACAAATGGTCATACTTGATTATGTGGTAACCACGTGGCTCAGTATTTTGGAATTTTTTATCATGCTCGTTGGATGAGTGCTTAAGGTAGGTAAGTACACAAATAAATACTTAAAATGAAAATTATAATTTTAATAAAATAAAGATCATACAAAATTTAAAAAAAACAACTTCTTACCCTATTGATATACTAATAGTTTTTACATGAGCAAATACATCACATCGTTATGTTTTACAAGAATCACAATGGTTCAGGAATTTGTCTTCTTCAAATTCAAGTCTTCGCTTTTCTATTTAACCTTTTGCTGCTCAATTACTACCTTCCTCTGTTCCAACTCCCATTCTTTCTCCCCCCTTTTCCCTTATAATTGCTCCGGAGTTTTGTTCTAGTTTCCTCTTACGCCGGGAAGCTCTTGCCTTAGGCTTTTGACTTCCTAGAAGTTTCCACTTTTCCAAAATTGGTATCTACGAGTGTGAGAGACCATTCACTCCCCCCCCCCTTTAAAAAATGAAGCGGTTGAGGGCTAATATGCGAGTATCTCGAAATGAATTGAATTTTCCCCCCGAAAAATTGTGTTTTGCTGTTTAAATACTGCAAATAGATAGATATTTTATATTTCCGACATCCCATCTGCAATTTTCGTAGGTCCTGTTGACAATGAAAATTGCGGGCAATTAGCAGAATTTAAACATTATTGAAACGAAGAACATATCGAAGTTTTCCGATTTTTTTCTTCAGAAAACTGAAGGAGGTTTACAGGCGAGCGGCGACCTATATTCGAAAAAGAAAAGAAAAGAAAGAAAAAAAAACGGTAATATTAGCACATCAAGTCCTGTAAGTTCTTCACTTCCTTACATTTTCTTGCTTTTCATCTCATGTTCACTTTCCATCCTCACACGATCGTTAAGCAAAGCCATTACTAAATTTGCAATGTAAATTTCTTTTTTAACTTCATCCAGTCTCATTCTCCCCAACATACGAAATTATCTATTTCAGAGAATTCACTTTCTCCAGCAACTGCTCTCTTTTGCCACACTCTTCTTCAGCGCCCGACTTCCTTAACTTGGCCTTTTCTTCTTTAATATACAGGTTCATTAAATAACCACTAAGTTCCTTCATGTCACGAAACGTAACTTTTTGAATAACTTTCAAGAAGTTCGAACATAACCGCTTACACTTACTCTTGTCTTCATACGGGCTGCAGGGCGTCTCTTCGAAGCAACCGATGGTTCTTGGATTGAATATCTCATTCTGTCTTCTCAACCTATAAAAATAAAATTACATCCGTTATATTGTGTTTATATATTAATTACATACAAAAAAGTACACTCTCAGCACAAAAGTTTCTAATTTTACACAGTTATGAGTGACTTTTACTCACATCCATCCATACACACATCCTGCTTCTCCGGTTCAAAATAGCTTGTATCGCCTCGCCAACTGTACCAATCTTAATTATCTTTGGATCAACACTATTAGTTCTTAATCCTGATTTGTAAGCGAAGTAACAGATCAAAAGAACCTTAAACACATTTTTTTAATTCCGAAAATTCGAAATCGTAATTTTTCTCAGTACTTTTTCTAGTGAAGTACTGCCGTAAACACGAATTTTTAGGTTCGACACGAGGCTATGTAGTTTTCGTGCTATGTTAGATACAAAGACGATTCGGAAATTATGCTTGCACTGAGTCAAGATATTTTTAAGGCCCGACATGGATTGCTTGATTGATTAGGGTTTCCGGTCGCGTCAACTGCTAAGATTATTCCCGTAATAGTAGTGCATGCGTTATCATGGGAGGTCGCGATCATCTTCTCCTTCAGACCTCGAGAATTGGCGCCAACCTACACGTTGGCTAGCAAGGTTTTCCCTAATCAGGTATCTCTCACCAGCGGGGTACCGCTCCAGGCAGGACAAGCTCTATAACTTAGTCTGGTCTCCCGACATGAATGACAGTGTAGCGCAGGTGTGTGTGTGTGTAAGGAGAGAATAGGGCATGGGACAGGAAGGAAATATCGCGTACGATGCCCCGTTTGTTAGGATAATGCTTCGGCATTCGCCTGGTATTGATGAAAGAAACCACAGATCGGAGCAGCGGACACTAGTATTTTTCCGACAGCGGCTGAATTCGACCTAGATACGTAGCTAGTGTCAAAAACCTCAAAGTCGGGAGACGAACCCTAGGACCTCCCGATCAGAGGCACTGCAGTGACATCAGTTCGTGCCCTGAGCTACCTCTAACGGTGGTAGTGTGTACGTGTACGATACAGTGCATACATAAGGTATAAATTAAACAACGATCCATTCTGTTGAAGTATTTTTTAAAAAAGTCTGAGATAAGAAAACTCCGGTCCGAACTGTCGGGTGAGGTGGCAACAGAACAACGTTCTCCATTTAACCGTCAAGTAGTCTTCTCTCTTATCGCAACACCTACAAGATAGTCGTCGGGAGGTTCAAGATACAAAATCCAATATTTCGATTCGAGGTCGGTGTGTACATAGATCAATCAAACAGAAGATATACAGTACAGCTGTCATCTCTGATTTGCATCTTGCTTGCATCCGTAACGTTCAAGGGTGACTCACGTTTACGGCGAGAAATTTCCGTGTCCTTTGAGTTCCGATGTATCTAACTTCTAACAGCTGCTGCTGATAGAGATATTTTACCGTAGGTTGTTTTTCATTAGAAAGTTTTAAAGTCAAAAATGGAATACTGTTTCTCTGCCAGTATTATTCTTATTGGTCATTCATTCACTTACTTCAACTAACAAACTAATGACACAACGAACATTTGGTAGAAACTCTACAACGACGAATTAGCATTAAAAATGTATTAAAAGTTCTATAGTACAAACAAAATAGCGCGCCGATCCAGGTGGCCAAGATCGCTAAAGCAGTAGTGCCGTGGATCGACGGTTCGAGTCCCGCCTCGGGCATGGTTGTATTTGTGTTCGTCCTTTCACCCCTCATCATCACCATAGCACTTCACTCAGTATACAGGTACCCCTAACGTTAAATTAATAGTGGTCGCTAATGACCTCGTAAGTTAATGCGACCTTAATTTTAAAAAAAGTGCAGCAGTTACTAGCAATTCCCGGGAGTGACCCATTTTCGACACTGCTTGCGTCGGACGATATCCCTATCTGGATGAGAATTGTAGAGGTCGGCTGCTCTGATCGTTCGTTTTTAAGATTTTCTGCGCTCAATTGCGGACGGAAGCTGTAACACTATCTTGAACAACGGGCAACAAAATGCGCATTTGTGGCGCATTTTACGCATCCTATCCCACTCAAATCCTTAGGGACGGGCGAGAAGCTAATCCCCGATCCTCATATAACCCATTTCTCATAATCTGTAAAGATTCTGGTATTATCCACGCACGTTTTCTTGAAACTTCGCTTCGTTCGTTGCGCGAGGAGTGGGGTGTTTGGTTATTTTGACAAGGAATTTTATTATCAAATTTGTAGTTCGTTTTTCGATGCAAAAATAGTTTCTACTACACGGGAGCGAACATTTTTGGTTATCAAATTTTGTCCACAATGCTCGTTGCTAACATTTATTCTTAATTCAACTCTTGTTGGCAAAGGAGTGAGGGTAGGTATTCCGGGGCTCAAGAAAACGTGCGCGAGTAATAGTGCATCGAGGTCTCCGGAGTTACACCATAACATCGAATTCGAGCCAAAAAAATTAAGGTCCATACTTCATACGCCAAATTCGAGCCGAAAAACTTAAGTTTCATACGCCAAATAATGTTATAATCGCTGTGTAATATGATAAGCTATAGTTAATATGATAGTTTTGCAAGCAAGTATACATCCACCAATAATATGAATTCATCATATACAGAATTCAGCACGACTTATCACTCACATTTCAAGATCCATATATAGTTGACATTGCATTATTTTAAATTCTTGATAGGTTTTATCTCGTCAACCAATAATTCACTACCACAACAGAGAAGACAGGTATTGCATTCCATCTTCTATCGAAGCAATGAGAAAACAGATGATAGGTACTATTTCTGTTGCAAGGCCATTGATAAGAAACTCGTTTTTCAACCACTGACCTTCTAATGGAGTTACTCATATTTTATAACTTCTTACGAAATAAAAGCTCGTCAGTTGGAACGGATGTACTACCAAAGTCGAAAGAAGTCAATAATTCTGAAATAGTGGTCATGAGGTCCATGCAGCCCGCAAAATCCAATTCAGAAAATATATACACATCAAGGAAATCATTCTGTAATATGTGTTTCTGTGAAGGGTGTTCTAAGGTATAAAGGATTACCCAATAGCAGACACTTGCAACTGGAATGACTGCAGGTTACAAAAATATCTGGAAGGGTGAAAGTAAATCAGGTCACATGTTTTTCATAGGAATGACTTAATATTTTATCATTTCTTTTCATTACAATATCTAGTATCCCTTCCTTCTTTATCAAAAATCAGTTAAATTTGTCAGATGTCTCTTATCAAATTAGCTGAAGTGGTATATGTCAACGGATGAGTTCAAGAAGGTGGTATCACCTTGCTCAAAGAGATTAATATTTATTAGATAACATCGTGAGAAAATTGTTTTTACCATGATGAAGACTACCTCTTGGGCAAACTAGTATCCATTTATTTAATTTGTATTAATTGAACATGAATGTCATAGAGAAAGAACAGTTAGAAGTAATTTACCCAAGAAAACATACCAAACGTTCCTTGTGTTAGATGCCAAACTGTAAAACAATGCGTATTAATACTCGCGACGACGTCAATAATCACGGGTTTACATAAGCAATAATTGAAGGGTTCACTAGCAAAAGATGCTGACAAAAACCTTATTTTACAGGTACCACAAAAAAAATTTTAACAACCAAAATATTGGTATTTCTTCATTGGTTTTGCATCTAAATAGTTTGTATTTGCCTCATTGTGTGTACAGCATCAACAGTGCTACGTTTGAAGAAGGCTATTACAGCCTACTAGTCCTTTTAGGAACAATCTCCAGGCAGAAGGTGCTATATGCCCCAAATAGCACCTTTTGACGTCCGACAGACACAGTGAATAAAATAAATTATGTATTTGAATATTCAATGAATTTTTAAGTAATTGAATTATTAAATACGTTTATTGTTATGCATTACATTTCAATCAAGCAATTGACACTAACCGGTCAGGTCAACATAATGGAAGCCAGTTCAAAGCAACTTTAGTACTAGGAACATTTTTGTAACGCATGTTTGCACTAGTTTTGTTTATTACTCTTGGTGTATAGAAGGGGCAGATCCAGCCGATTATTTTGGAGGGGATCGTCATAGATTTTTGTTAAATAATAAACATATCTTAACCCTTTATATATAAATAACATATAATAACCCTTTAAAGTTTCTACGAAAACTGTGCAACACTTTGGAACAAATATTTAGAAACGAATTTTCCGTATTTCTCATGTTACGTATTTAGACTGAAAATTTCTTAAAGGTGAAACTGTCCACAAATGTGAAATAACACTTTTTAAAAAGACAACGATGCTGAACAATTGCTTCTTTTGTCTACAACATTTCACCACAAAATATTTTTGAGTCAATCAACGATAATATCGAAACATGTATATAAAGTGTTGCTATATATAAATTTTACGTTATGACACAAGGATACGACTCATTTTTATAATTTTTTTTTTTCATTTTTCGTCGATTTCGACTAATAAGTCATTTTTTACCGTTTTGAGCTATTTAATAAAGTTTTCGCTGATTTCAATGACTTGAATATAATTTTAATGGTGCTCGCTGTAAATAATATTTACGAGTGGCCAAATATGCTCTCCACAGAATTACTGTGTAGCCTATTCGATTTCTTCGCTCATGCATTGTAATGTCAGTATTTGTGAGTACTACGTAATCTAAGGTTCCTTCCGTGACGCCTATCAGCGCCATTGTCAGTTTGCCGATTTCACGATAAATAACGGCGAAGATTTCCTGGTGAAAAACAGTCCAAACCAAACGTCTGCAAGCAGAGTTCGGTTGAACGAATGGAAAAAACCTGGATTAAAGCAGTAACATACCCAATAGTTTGACTTGTTCATCTGCAATTTTCGTTTTCGTCACGTTTTTAAGACGTTTTGTTTAGTTTTAGGAAACTGAAAAAGAACACTTTAAGAGCATTTTATTAATCATTTTTAAGCGATGTTTTAAGTCATCAAAATCCGCCCCCTAATAATATAGTTTCAATTTTGCATAATTTCGAGAACCAAGAAGGATGCGTCATTTTAAAGAAAATGTAACGCGCACTTCTCTATTGAGTCCCGTTAAAAGTAGAGTTTTCGCGGAGGTCATCGGCTTGTTTAATGAGCAATAGCCGCCTTTCCATGTGCGAGGAGTCATCCAAGCACGGCTGCGATGGCTCAGCGATAACACCGTTGTCTCTGCAGGGTCACCGACCGCGAGATCCTAGGGTTCGAGTCTCGAAGGTGGAGGATTTTCGAATACGTGGTTGGGGGAATTGCGTAGCAGAGAAAAAAAAAAAATCAAAGAGGTCAGCTGTTCTGAATGATAATTTCCCGCGGTTTTGCTCTTACCAATTCCAGACGATTCCCGTTACAATACCGCAACAGATAGGCGAGGAAGGAAAGACAGTCCGCGGACGATCCTTGTCTCCTTGTGTCCACTTACACACACCTACATGAACTTTACTCCCACGTATGACGGGAGCTGAGGGCTTGTACCGGCTGGAGCGATGCCCCGCAGGCGGGGATACGTGGAGATGGAACACCCTGAAAAGGCGACGTCTACGTCACCACCGGATGTCACACAGTAACGCAGGCTATTATTGCCATTTGTCTCCACCTAGCAAGGGTAATCGTGTAAGAAGACACTGCAGAATGCGTCGTGAGATCGTGAAGACTAGATCGAGAGCTTCTTGGTTGTGGGTTTTATTCAATAGTGTGCATGATTTGCTAAAGATATTAGCAACATAACTCCTTAGTGTTTAAAGAATACGTCTTGTGAACCTACAAGACTGAAGTCTTGTAGTAAAATTGTTATTTCTGTTACTGAGAAAGACTCAGAGGAAGCGGGAAATCGATGACGCACTGTGACTCTCTGACGATGGAGACGATTCAAACCTCCCGGAGAGGAACACCGCCATCACCCGGAACGTAACATGCACTACACCTAAGGGTCGTCCATAAATTACGTAACGCTTAAGAGAGGGAGGGGATCAGAGGCAGCGTTACGCAGCGTTCATATTTTGAAAAAATTGTCATAATTTGCTAAACTAATATTAAGTGTCATACATTACGATATTAACAAATTAAATTTAAAAAAATATAAATAAATTAATAAAAATTACGATTTAATTGCTACTATAAATTAGAATATTTTTTAAATCATTAATATCTTCATTAAATCTGTTAGATTACAAAGAAAAAATGTAAAACTGCTCTGCAGTATATTCTAGAAAGCAATTAAATTGGCACAATAGTCTCTCGCCCATGTATCATTCAGGACGACCGTTGCACAACTTGTCAAAAATTATCTCGCCTATGCATCCTTCCTTCACTCAAAAATTGTCTCCTGTCTTAAAGTTAATTATAGTTATCATCGCAGACTAATTCTGACTATAATTATCATAAATTTTAATATATACCACAAATAAAATTAACACAAGTGGTTTGTAATGTCATGTAATATATTTTTACCTACTTAAGTGAGAGGGTCGTCACAAGCGTTGCGTAATTATTTACGGGATTTCAAGCGGGCCTTACCGGGGGTATTGAAAATACTCCGAATTTGTGTTACGCAATTTACGGACGGCCCCTTACGGAAGCAATGACCCAATAGTGGACGAGCCCCGGAAACAAAACACACTTACCGCACCCAACAAAGAGCAAAGACACCCCAAGGGTCCCTCCCCCCCCCGCGTAAAAGAAACGCTCAACACCTCGTTCTTTCTGCGGGTTTGAGTCAGCGCGAGGCGAGGCGAGGCCAAGCGAGGCGAGGCGGAGCGATGCGAGGCGAGGCGAGGCGAGGTAAGGCGGGCGGTGATCCCCGGCGCGGCGCGGCGCGGCGTGGCGCGGCTTGGGTGAGTAATCGCCGGGCGAAAGTGAAGTGAGAGAGAGATGCTCCCCCAAGTTCACCCGCGATTACTGCCTCGCGAGGAATCAGAGCAACAACGCCTTCGCCGCGGCCCGGCGCGGATGATTCACCCTGGACGCCGCCGGCCGGAACAAAAGCCACTCGAGCCGGCGGTTCTTTTGTGTATCATTCAGGACGACCGTTGCACAACTTGTCAAAAATTATCTCGCCTATGCATCCTTCCTTCACTCAAAAATTGTCTCCTGTCTTAAAGTTAATTATAGTTATCATCGCAGACTAATTCTGACTATAATTATCATAAATTTTAATATATACCACAAATAAAATTAACACAAGTGGTTTGTAATGTCATGTAATATATTTTTACCTACTTAAGTGAGAGGGTCGTCACAAGCGTTGCGTAATTATTTACGGGATTTCAAGCGGGCCTTACCGGGGGTATTGAAAATACTCCGAATTTGTGTTACGCAATTTACGGACGGCCCCTTACGGAAGCAATGACCCAATAGTGGACGAGCCCCGGAAACAAAACACACTTACCGCACCCAACAAAGAGCAAAGACACCCCAAGGGTCCCTCCCCCCCCCGCGTAAAAGAAACGCTCAACACCTCGTTCTTTCTGCGGGTTTGAGTCAGCGCGAGGCGAGGCGAGGCCAAGCGAGGCGAGGCGGAGCGATGCGAGGCGAGGCGAGGCGAGGTAAGGCGGGCGGTGATCCCCGGCGCGGCGCGGCGCGGCGTGGCGCGGCTTGGGTGAGTAATCGCCGGGCGAAAGTGAAGTGAGAGAGAGATGCTCCCCCAAGTTCACCCGCGATTACTGCCTCGCGAGGAATCAGAGCAACAACGCCTTCGCCGCGGCCCGGCGCGGATGATTCACCCTGGACGCCGCCGGCCGGAACAAAAGCCACTCGAGCCGGCGGTTCTTTTGTTTTATTGAAAGCTGCTGTTTCACTTGCGCTGGATGTGGTCAAATCTCGTAACATCCTAGTGTTTGTGTGTGCTCTATATGTATTAACCCCGGAGTGCTCGCAATAGGTAGACTCACGCCAGTGCCCGCAATGTATCTCTCAGATATAGCTGCAACTTTTCGTGAATGCGAATGATCTGAAGGTCCATTTAATGAAATACATATTTTATGCAGTTTATTCATGTCCCGCACTGCAATTGTTAATGGATCTTACACTGCAGAATTCTTGTCTGAATAGTTATGATGAGAAAGGTAAACCTTGACAAAGTACACGCAAAAATCATTAAACATCATATAACCTATTAAATAATATAAATACAATTTCCTTCAATTAGTTTGACATGTTCTAAACAAAAATATATTTTACTTTTTTACAAAAATATTTACAAAATCTTTTTTCCCCTTCTATTTAGCCAAGTTCCCATTTTTTTCATTTTCCTATAGACGCCTCCTGCACATCTTCTTTCCTTTTGGTAAGAAATTGTGACAGTCGATTGTAGATAAGGCAATTTACTATATTTTCTGAATGGGCACTTGTCATAGTCACGGCTGAAAGTAATGCCATGATACGTACCGCTCAGGTCAGGAGCTCACAATGCACGGCGTCATTGCACCTAACGTACATGTCAAATATCGCGCAGCGCAGCGATCAGGTTGGAACATGTTCACGGGCAATGATTCGAAAGGAAGGATAAAAACAAAAGGCCAGGCGATCTCAGGAAAGTACAATGAAGGAATACATGAAATATCAGACGACTAATGCATCGCAATAATTCAGGAACATAAAATTGCCGTGGCTTAAATCTCACAGATCTATTGCCAGCACTCCCGAGTTAATGATGCGACATCTACAACAAAACATTCGTTTTGACATTTAAGCCTGAAGATGGAAATAATTATTTTCCGAAACGTTGCTATTGCTGTTACGTATCACATACAATACATTACAACCATATTGTAATTTCATAAAAATAAAAACAGTTATCCTAAAACAATTTTCTGTCTTTAACATAAAAGACCAAATACTGTCTGACAAAGTTGAAACATCTATAGACAGAAAACGAAATAATAATTTTAATACCTACATCAAAACATCGAAGTTACGCAACATCGATGCTCAAAATTAAAAAATCGGTGTTAATACATCGACCATGTTTTCAAGCCAGTTTATTCGCTTCTAACATTAAATTCGGGCGCAATAAAATTAAATCTGACAGTGGTCGTGTATACTAATTTATAATTGAAATTTAATTAAAAATACTTAAAAACTAAATTTAACTGAAAACCCTTTCGTCATATTTCGTCACTGTATGGGCGAAGAAAATACGGAAAGACGAATGAAATAGCAGGGTATCGGGATCATCTCAGGAGAAGGATGGTCTGCTCGTTCACAGTAGTGCAAATCGCCTTCGTGTGCTTCGAGTACTACATAAAGAGAGCTACCATCAGTTATTATTTTTAGCATTTTAACTTTTACAAACTTGTGATTATGGGAACTCTTTATCAACGAATAAAACATGGAGTTGAAACAATCGGTGTTCAAAAAACATCGACTTCAATTCATCCATATTTAAAGCATTGTATTTTTTAGCAACATCGATGTTTTGGTTAGACCTGCATACGCGGTTTATTGCACAATGACATAGCGATCGATGTACACCGCCTCCTATGATGGATGAGTCACAGTTTATGATCGGACGGCAGGGAAAAGCGGTAAGAAAAATCGGATAGAAAAAGCGATATACGTTTTGAGATACATCGCCCTGATTAGAGCATTTTGTATGTATAGTTAAACACTATTGGTTTAAGTTTCGCGAGTGGAACAGTCTAGATAAATTATGTGCTAAGTTTCACTCTTCTTAAGGACGATATTCAACGTTACTCTTTAATATTTTTTTCGAAAACTTTGCTGCAACTTACTCACTATGTACTCACAAAAGATAAATTTTACATGCTTCCAGCAGAATCAAATCGAATCAAACGATGTGTTTTTGTTATTATTACTATTATTATTATTATTATTATTATTATTATTATTATTATTATTATTATTATTATGTTTTTAGGGTAAAAGATTGTGAACCATCTGAACCGTATTTTGTAGAGTGAACACACCTAAGTCGAAGAAATCTTCCGAAACGCCAACGCAACCCACCATTCTCTCACCTACCGCGTTCAATGAACAGACCGGAAGAGGGAGCAGTTCTCGCAAAAAAAGGGAAGACGACGTGCAAGAGGAGAGGAAAGCTAGCGGAAGCATCCAGACCGGAACTGGGGCGACGACAAAACACACGTAGTATCCTTCGTGGGAGGTCCATATATCGGGTGTCAAACGAACGTCCTACAAGACTGAATTCACGACGTGCGGGGGCTCCAGCTACACCCGCTATCTTCTCGCGCTTTGCCGGTTCCGAGTGTCAAAGAACACCAACCGAGCGCGCAAGCAGAGGATACGAAGCTCTGTGAGGGCGGCGGCGTGAAAAAGGATCAGGAAGTTCGGGAAACAAACGACTAAAAAGCGCTGAGGTTAACACGTGAGCCGCTCCACACTAAATAAACGAACAACATTTTCACACAGGAAACGGGTGACTGCATTTAAACAAGAACTTCTAAGTAAATGCCATGTTTAAAAACAATCGGTTTTCGTTACTTTATGGGTAGAAGACGTTTCCAATATACAGACTATTGCACGTCGGTGTATAAACGTACATTTTACACTCAAAGACTGTGCAATAATTGAATTGAATTGAATTGAATTTGCCTTATTTTACGTGGCGAGACTAAGGCCATGAGGCCTGCTCTTCCGTCTAACCAAATTTCGTTACACTCCTTTCACCAATCATGGGAGAAAGAAGGGTGACGAAACAGGCGATTTGAATTTAGCTCAGAGGCATAATTTAGGCATAAGGATCTTTTACATGCATGCAATAATATTTATCACAAAACTAAAACCAATAGTACAGTTTTGAAATCGATCACATTAATGTCGAATCAACAGTATCGCTTGTTATCACATGAATGTCGAAAGAACATTATTGCTATCAATGCTTTGCGATTGTAATGTTGCGGCAAAAAACGGCGAATTTTTCGAAAGAGAAACTCGTATTGTGGGGCTCTGATATGGAACAAGTGGATAAATCTTTTCCTATGTATAGAAATTTACTGCCTCTTGAACGCTGTACATTCAGAATGCGATATTGACGATCCTTGATACCGAAAAATCGATTGACGGCAAAACGGCTGTGTCTGCCCGTCCGTCCTGGCTGTTTATCTGCCTGCCTGTCTCTCTGTCCGTCCTTCTATGCGTGGTCAAAATTAGCGATATTCTTCAAAATTGATATTTCCTCATCGATCTGGCCGAACTTGAGAACCTGCGTGTTTGAAACTAATACTGTGATTTCTGGAGGTATATTACATGAAGGTTTAATACAATTTTGTCAAAAGGAGCTCCAATCTTTTTATGTACATTTTTTCCTTGGGCAAAGCAAAGGACGTTTTAAAAAACAGGTGTCATTTTTAATGAACTCTCCGAATTAGAAAGTATGTGCTGCTGAACCCCCACTAGTTTATATTATTTATTTTGTTACGTAGTAACAGCAAGTTTAGCTACAAGTAAGACGGACGTGGGTAGGTATGGTTTTATGCTCTACATTCAATCTTCAAATAAAGCAATCACACAGTGCAACACAAGCACAGCATGAAACTACAGGGGGGAGGGGAGCCGCTATGGTTTCGGGTGTCTCAGGTTTCGCTAGATACCCAGGAACTCGGGAAAAATAAAAAAATAAAACAATGAAACTATTTCGATTCATTGTTAGTGATTCTGGGCGCATCAACAAACGAAGTCATTAGTCCCGTAAGTGTAGAGCATGCTTTTACTGGGAGGTGGCGGTGATTTCCCCCCCGCTGTATGACGAGATCCCAAGCCGACCTACCGTCGACTAGCGTGTTTTCCCCAACCAGGTATCTCCCACCAGCGGGGCCCATCCGGGACAAGCTGTAAGCTCTCGGCAGGGCACCCGTGATTTGTGGTGCTGAAATGCATGCTAATGTAAGTGTAAGTAAAGGGTGAAGATAAGACAAGGAAGAGGAAGGAAAGATCGTACACGATCCGTGGCCCGTTTGTTAGGTTACTACTCCGGCATTCGCCTGGTGTTGGTCGACGAAACCACGAAAAACTACCAACCCGAGCAGCCGGTAGCTAGAATTCTGCTCCACCCAGCGCCTGATCTCGACCTAACTACGTAGCTAATCATAGCGAACTGTATGACCTCCCAGTCCGAGGCAATGCATTGAAATGTATTGATACCCGGAGCCTCCTGGCGGAGCGGTGGGAGAGGCGACCATGGTGCGGGTGGGGGGTGGGGGGAGCGGGAGGGGATCGAGCGGAATAGGAAGGAGAGCAAAACGACCGGAAGCGGTCGCACCGGAACCGGAGCGGCGGTGCGGTGCGGAGGCGTGCGGCCGGTCCGGAAGCTACGCGCGGGGGCGGGGAGAGGGGGGGGGGCGGGGGCGTCTTATCGCGGCGAGATCGCCCGGCCCCCGCCGCCCGTGCGTGCCGTGGGCGTCCGCGGCGATTATCCGGACGCGAAGGGGCGTGGCGCGAGGTGCGTAGGGTGCATCGCCGCCTCCGGATACGCCCAATCAGATACGCACCTTCCCTCGCTATCTGTACGTTCGGGCCGTACGCGTGTGCGTTGCGTGTGTGTTTGCGGGTTTGTAGGGCACGCTGGACGGGAAGCATACTCCAACGTGGACGGTGGGGAAGAAGATGCCTTGGGACACATCATGTGAGCAACTGTGTAGGGAAGACTTGGTGTTCCCCAGGGGAATACTGGTGTGCCTTTTTGCACCAAAGAAAACAATTGTTATAACAATATGGTCTAAAAATATTTTTATTAAAAAGACATTCGACATTCCAAATCGATGATGGCAAACTTATTTTTACTGGAATTAACTACGTGATTATGGAATACACCAATAACTGACGCAGTTTAAAATGAAAATGGTTTCATAATGGACATCTGTTTAACGAATTAATAGAAAAAAGCCTAAAAATCGGATGAGAGGGGTTCAGGAGAGTACCATTTAATCGACTTGAAAATTTGTACATCAAATTGTTTCTTTCATTTTAAATGTACGGAGAGGGAGGTTGTTGAAAAATCCTTCTTACTTCCGCCCTGTACATCTTACTCTCCAGGCTTATCCATTATTTGATATTTATTGTTGCCTTTTCCACAAAGAAAAAAATCCAATACTAAGTAACGTGTTCAAGAAACAGAAAACTATAAAATATATACAGAAAATTATCAATATTTTCTCCTTATAATGGGTAATCGAGTTTTATTCGTGTCTTTAAAAATGGTTGAATTCTTTTAATTGGTCTAATTAATAGATTAATTATAGATAGAATTCTGATTATAGATAATAATTAATCAAGAAAGAAATGAATGAAATTGATTTTATTAGAATTAAGGGTAGACCTGTAATATAATGATCAGACCGCTCTCCTGCCATCTCTGGGTATTGCGGTTGAAATCCCGAACGATCCATATGGAATTTGTGGTAGGCAAAGTGGGTTCGTAGCTTTTTTTTTGAGGGGGGGGGGGGCTCGCACCTCCCCTGCTTTTATGTTACCATTAAATCATTTCATTACGGCAAATGATCGAGGACGCCGGTGAACATTTACTATTGAGAGGCACTGAACTAGGATACGAACGATACAGTGATTTACTATATTGGACGTGTTGTGGACGGAATAAACTAAACAACATAAATGTTATAATTTAATGAATTCGGATCAGATACTCCCATGCACAATTGTGGCACAAAATGACAATCCTTGACTGATGACTTCCTTTATTCATTTAAATAAATGGAAGATTAAAACAGTAAACTTCGTTATACCTTTATTTTAATCACAGTTCCTCTCACGACATTTGTTTAGAAATTAAATAGCTCCTGAGGTCTTATACTGATTCAATTGCTGTTACTTGCCATTTGATTAAGAATCAATTCTTTCAAAAAATGGGCACATTCACTAGCTAACCTATGCCCTCAGGCAAGTAATTTTTGATTCCAGGTATCTTCCCCAGCGAAGACAAGCTTTATGTTTCGAACTGGTCTCCTAATATGTCTAGTGGTGTATAGCATGTAAATGTGTAAGGGGAGAGGATAGGACAAGGAAGAGAAAGGAAAGATCGCGCGCGGTCCGTGACCCGTTTGTTAGGGTACTGCTCCGGCATTCGCCTACTGTTGATCGGAGATAACTACCGATCAGAGCAGCCAGCCGATAGAATTCTCCTCCAGAACGTGGCTGAACTCGATCTAGCTATGTACCTAGAGTCGAAAATCCGCAACCGACGGGCCTGTAAGGCCCAAGGACTCCGCAATGATGAATGGCCTAGGCAACGGTGATCCAGCTGACCTATCACAGCTGACTGAATTGGTATTTTCAATGTTATTTGCACACTACCTCGCCCTGTCTCGTCCAGCGGCTGCGTGAGCAGGGTTGCAGAGACTGATGGGAGGGACCCGGAAAGGTGGCTTAGGGTGTCAATTGATGTCACTGCAATGCTTCTGATCGGGAGGTCCTAGGGTCTCGTCCCGATGGTGGATAGCAGGATGTTCGACACTAGCTAGCTACATAACTAGGTCGAATTCAGCTACTGCGTAGAAGAGAATTCTAGCGGCCGGCTGCTCTGATCGGTAGTTTTACGTAGTTCCTACGACCAACACCAGGCGAATGCCGAAGCAGTCCGCTAAAAACGGGCAACGGAGCGCGCGCGATCTTGCCTTTCTCTTCCTTGCCTTATCCTCGTCACTTACACACACACGCACTACACTACCACACTTTCGGATGCTTTGAGCTTAACCCGGCTGGGGCGAAGCTTCGCCGATGGGAGATACCTGGTTGGGGAAAGTCCCCGCACGTCGTCAGCTAACGCGGCGCTGGATCTCGCCATCCAGTGGAAGAACCGCCATCGCCCACGATGTCGCCCTCACCGCCATCGCCCACGATGAAAGCAAACACTACACTTACGGGGCTATTGACATTAACTATTGAAGCAGCCGGGATCTCTAATCAATCAATGAAAAGCATTCGATTTTCAATGCTTTTTTTTTAAATGAACACCTCCCCTACCGAGTCCTTGCACACGAGGTGTCCAGCGGGTGCGTGGGCGGGGCCCGGCCCTGCGGAAGCGAAGCGGGGCTCGGGAGAGGGCGGGGATGGGGATGGGGCGATCGCGTGACGCGGCGTTCGCGCCAACGCACACACACGCACCGGAGGAGAGCAGCACCTGTTGCACCTCGCCACGCCCCCCGCCCAACAATGCGGTCGCCCCCCGGAACTAATGAGCTCGAACCACACCCCCGGCCCCGCCCGTGCATCGCCAAGCAGTTCCGGTGGCCTGGGGAGAAGGCTTCGGGACTTTCGGGAGATTGCCTGTTTTTTTAATACGCCGTGTCCGAAACATGGTTTCTCGGGCTTCTTTTTCCGGGTGCGAAACAGCGATTCTTTTCACTCCAACTAATAGTTGACACCATAGAAGTTAACTAATTCACACCATAGAAGTGAAACGACTAAAATGGTATGGGCACATGCAAAGTATGAACGAAGAACGCTGGCCCAAAATACTGTGGAGACGGCAACCAGCTACCCAACGAAGGAAGACCTAGACTTACATGGGGAGAAGGAGTAGAAGACGCAATGATGAAAAGAGGATTGAGTAATGAAGACTACACCGACAGAGAGATACGGAGGCTGGGATGCGAGAGACACCCTAGGTGTAATATATCTCGCAATATTACAACAACTACTACTACTACTAATACTGATAGTGTGCAAAAGAGTACGAACCGTGCGCGAAACATAGCGAAGTGTATACGAACTTTTTTGGGTCTTTCAAACGATGTGTTCAAAATAATGTACGCTATACGTGCGCGACGTGACTGTTGCTCTCTCATACGTTCGGGTGCCAACGACTATTCGTACGTGAATCCTGCCCCCCCCCCCAAATACTTTGTACTATTACTTTCTTTTACTGTGTGTTATAACATTTTTTTTAGATGAGATCACACAGTAACACATGTCGTGCCTAAATAATTTTAGAGGACCGCACGCAAATAGGGTTCGATCTATTTACTACATAACCAACCTGATCCCTGTCGAAACAAATATTTAACTTCACTTACAGTAACTGAATGGGAAAAATGATGGACAAGGAACTTAAAAACTAAACTTTTTTTTAATGACAAGTGAAGTCTAGACTGTCAATTGTAGGGAGCGTCACGAGTAAAAAATTAGGCCACACTGATCTTCCACAACAGATATGGCGGGCACTATCACTTGCTTCTAGTATTGAATATTCTAAGTTTATAATACATTCAAAACACCCACGCACTATCTATAGCATATCTTTGCATTACTAAGCTTATCGAAGCGATAATCACTACTTGGAAGTGGCAACGTTACGCGACTGACAACGCGCAAGTGGAATCTCGAGGAAAGCTTATCTTCGATATCAGCTCATTAGTTATGTGAGTCATCACGTATGTAAATTTTATTTTCTTGTTTTCCTGAACTTTTGAAACGTTCAAGTCCTCACACCTGGTTATCTGAACTCAGTGCAGTTTAGGTGCAGACCGATTCAAGCTTCAATTTAAATCAACGATGTTTGATTGTACGTGGCCGAGACTCAGGCCATCAGGCCCGCTCTTCCGCCTGACCACGCAAATTTCGCTACGCTCCTTTCACCACCTAGCGGAGAAAGGAGGTATTATCTTGGGCGACGAAACAGGCGATTTGAATTTATCTCAGAGGCTTCTTTGAGGCTTGAGGATCTTTTACATGCAGTAAATCTACTACATGGGACAGCCGGCTTTACTCCCCCTCCGAAGGAAGGCGTACGAAGGCGTATTTCACCCTTCGATCGGATTTGAACCCGCAAACGTGGGTACAACAGTTCGGTACGCTAACCGTTACAGCACCGAATCCGTTCTACAACATGAGTCAAACGGCTTTAGGTCTCCTCTGAAGGAAGACGTACGAAGGGTTTTTTGACATCCAAGTGAATAGATTCGTTCACAAAATGCAAATAAAGATGCAATGAAAATGCAGAAAGCGTCTCTTTTATTTTAGTTGCTAGGCAAAGACACTATCACACATACGTGTGGCAGCGTTCAGAAAAAGGATATTCATGTTTTCTATTAGAAATTAAACAATAAACGATACAACGTAGCAGATCTTAGTCACGTGATAAAATAAATGACAACAAATGTTAAAAATTTACTATAAGGAGGTCATTTCAAAGACAAAGGAGGACAGTTGGCAACCGTAGTTCCCACGGTGGAGAATTTTTGAAAGTACCAAGATCTAATTCGGCCGCTTTATGAGAATTCTAGCGGTCGTATGCTCTAACGTTAGTTTATCGTAGTTCCTTCAGGGGCATGTCGGTGCGGAACCCTAACAAAGAGACGTGTAAGCATTCGGATCCATAATACCCCCTGCCGCTTTATGCTATTTCTACTTTATTTTCAATAGCCAATTGGATCTTCTAGAACAGATCTGAAGATTTTACATAATCAAGAAGCGACTTTATCGAATATATTAATGCAAATTTCTTAATGCAATGTTTTTCAACATGTAGTCCAAAGACAACGGACGGTCAGTGACTAAGTGATTTGTGATCAACCAGACTGCTTCTGCAAGGGGAATTTTTTTAAATTATCCTCGTCGATGATAACTATTTACTCACCACACGGACAAACAAACTGGAAAACTGTATGAATGGATTTTCAGGGGAATATTTCATTTGATGGGAATGACCACCTTACCTTAGAACATCTGGTTCTCGTAATATATGTATTTCGAGAACCATATAAAACCAGACAAAACAAGTAAAAAAAAAAAAACAACACAAAATCAAGCGAACAGCATTTAATGAAACTGAGTAACAATACCCAATTCTATTCATCAATAAATGGAAATTTTTCCAATTGAGAAGAAACTTGAGACAATCCGAGAGATTGAAACAATAGACAATACAGCTGTCTTCCCATATTTCCGACTCCCAAATGGTCATCTAACATGAGAAACAGAACCTGCAGATACAAAGTACCAGAAAAAAAATCTTACAAATGCACACGTTATGAGGAAATTATGCTTTCATAATGTGAGAGTCCAATTCCATATCACAATGGCATTTTTTTACCAATGGACAATTCAACTGAATATCACAAAAAACATAGAAATACTGTGAATAGCGAGTCAGAGGGAGACACGAGGCCGCTCTCCGAAAACTATGACACTGATACTTGAGCAAGCCACGAATTGGCATTCTTGCCGGGGATACGTAATGGCGAGTCAACCAAGGACTCTCTTCGTTTACGCAGTCCGATCTGGATATATGTTAAGGCTCTATTACAAGCTACAGTCCACACTACATGATTCACTGCGGCAGCCAGGTTTACCGGCATTCAGAGCGTTCTTTTTCTGCACATCCACTTAAGGCTTCGTAGCCTCAACCATGCTTATAGCAACATCGATGACGGTCTTCCTATTTTTCTCCCCATACTTCATTAAGACTAAACAAAATGTAGTAATAAAGTAGCTTACAACACACGCACACAAATGAATGAATAAATGCCTTATTTTACGTGGCGAGACTCAGGCCATGAGGCCTGCTCTACCGTCTGACCACGCTAATTTCGTTACGCTTCTGTCACCTACTAGGGGAGAAAGAAGGCATTACTTGGGCGACGAAACAGGCAATTTGAATTTAGCTCAGAGGTTTCATTTAGGCTTGAGGATCATTTACATGCAGTAAATCTACTAACATGGGACAGCCCGCTTTTACTTCCTTTCCGAAGGAAGGCGTACGAAGGATTTTTTCGCCCTTAAAAATCCACGGCTTCGATCGGGTTTCAACCCTTGGGTATAACAGCCCGATACGCTAACCGTTACACCATCACCGCCGGGAGATGACGCGAATGACTACTCGGACGGCACAAATTGGGCTGAATTATTCAGCAATTCATTTGCGTGCCGGCAGACTTCCTGGCGGCGTATCGTAGCAACTCGTACATAAAACTGTAGACTATGTAAACACGCCCTTTGGCTTTAACACTCAAGTTAGAAATCTGTTGAAGTTCCTGTGCAGTTTCAGAATGAGAATCTGCTCAAAAAGTTTCACTGGAAAGTTCGTTTTCAGAATTTTGTTTATTTGAAGGATTTGGGGAAGAGGCAAGATAAAAAACTACATCGGTTATAGAAAGCCACCCACCCTCCCCGAGCCTTCATAAATGTGAACAAACCATAGAAAATAACAAGATAATTCAAACTTTCACCAATATGTTATAATTTGCGAATAGCGGAAGGCTTGCTGTGGCTTATCTTGTAGATACCTCAAACCTTCATTAGGAATTCGACCCAGCTATGTAGAGAGTGTCGAAAATCCTGCCACCGTCGGAATCGAACCCTAGAACATCCCGGTGAGATGGCACTGCTGTGACATTGCCCTGAGCCATCCCAGCCAATCTAAATGCATCGAAAAAGGTAAAAGGTCGCTTAGCGAGGAAAGTATTCTGTTTAATACGAGAAAGAGATTTGGCAAATGTTTGACAGGAGTGCTGGGCCGCAAGGATGCTAGAAGTGGATAATGAAAATTACAGAAGAAAGATTCTTAAAAAGTGTAGATATGTGGTTGCGGAGAAAAAAAATGAAAAACCGAAAAATGTAATGAAGTTTTCAGAAGAATACAAGAATAAAGAATACTGATTGAAAAAATAATGCGTTTGAAGACGAACTGAGTGGACAACATTTTGCGTCGAAACGATTTGGGAAGGTATTGAGAACGAGAACAAGGAGAGAGAGTGCGAATTCACAATTTTTTTCAGAGGAAGAACTTTAAAAACCCTGGAGGAGAAGACTTATTTTTTGAAGTTACAAATTAATAAATTCTCAATTGATCCTTTTTTTCTAATATACTAGTTTTTAATTGAATTCTTAAATATTTTAATACATTTTTGTAACAGGATACTGATAATGATGGCTGAGACATGGAAAAGTGTTATTTCAATAAACAATACTGTTGGCAAAGATAACGCCTCTCATTATTTTATTTTCCTGCAGGAAGAGACTAAATGATGAACTGATAAGTGAAATATCGATCATCTCACACAACTTTCTCATTGAATCCTAAAAATGCTCTCGGCAATGTTTTATTGTCCGATTGTCGTGATTTGGATCCCTTGATTTGAACATTTTAATGAGGAAATAATAAACGAGGAACGTAACGTGGAATGTATTCCCAATCGAATATAAACATTTATATTACTGAAATATATACAAATTTTGTTCTTCGAATTTATTGAAATGATTTATGAATATTTTAATTACCCCTTATTAAAATAATTAGATTGTTATGGAAAACGAACATACAAATTGACCCAACGAAGTTCGGCAGTAAAAAAGTCATTTAATTAATATTAAATACACTGCAGAACCCGTGGTAAAAATTCAAATAATTAAATATCATATTAAGCTTATAATTTTTATAATATTTCTGTACTTAATTTTCAAACAAAATATTCCAATGATTTACATTTGACATAAAATGTTCAGGGGTATCATCCCTAGAATGATGTCCTCCAAGGCGGTTAGCTCCTCTGCAACCCCTCATGAAGTGCAAGTAAAGAATGGATATTAATTAAATAAAAATTAAAAAATACAACAAACAACTAATGAGAGTGAAAAACTACTAGCTTTAGAATCACTTTTATACAAATTCAGGCACGTCTTGGTGCATTTAGTACGCATACCGTTAGTTTTAAGTTAGTTTTAGATTACTTAAGATAAAAAATCCCTTACGTAATTACGGAAGCCGCGAGGTAGTAACAACAATACGCATGAAATTACCAAATGAAGTTGATTAGCTCTATCTTTGATTTATTGTGTCGGGGCAGGTCAACTGTTAAGATCATTAATCCTGTAAGTGCAGTACATTTTCTTTTCACGAGTAGTGGCGGTGATCTTCCCGCTGTTGCCATATCCGGCGCCGACTTACGGGTTGGTTTGCGGGTATTTTCCCAAATAGCTACCAGCGGGGCACCGCCCCAACCGGGAGCCAACCTCTAACCTCCCAACAATTGTGGTCGTGAAGTACATTTAAGTGTGTGCAAGGGGTGAGGATACGACAAAGAAGAGGAAGAGATTATTACGCGCGGTCCGTGGTCCGTTTGTTACGATACTGCTCCGGCATTCGCCTGATTTTGATTCGAGAAACCAGGGAAAACTACCGATCAGAGCAACCAGACGCAAAAATTCTCCTCCGTACAGCAGTTCAATTCGACCTTCCTGGTTAGTGTCGAAATTCGAAAATACTGCCACCGTTGGGAGTGGAAGCCTAGGACCTCCGGTCCGAGGCACTCCAATGACATCAGTTGATGCCCTTAGCCACCTAAGCCGGTTTACCTCGCTGGTTGGTTATTGGTGATTTCGAACACTGAGGTCATTAGTCTCATAAGTGCAGAGCATGTCTTTTCATTGGGAGGTGACGGTGATCTGCCCCCACTGGATGGCGAGATCCGGCGCCGATCTACCGTCGGATAGCGGGGTTTCCCCAACATGGTATCTCCCACCAGCGTGCCACCGCCCCAGGCGGGACAAGCTCTAAGTCCCCGACCGGTCTCCCGGCGTGTTTTGTAGTGTACTGCATGTAAGTGTGTGTGTGTGTGTGTGTGTAAGGGGTGAGGATAGGGCAAGGAAGAGGTAGGAAAGGTCGCGCGCGGTCTGTGGCCCGCTCGTTAGGGTAGTTGCGTCATTCGCCTGACGTTGATCGGAGAAACCACAGAAAACTACCGACCAGAGCAGCTCGACGCTAAAATTCTCCTCCGTACAGCGGTTGATTTCGACCTACGTTGCTAGTATTAAAAAAAAAAAAAACACCGTCGGGACTCGAACCCTCCTACCGCACAGATCAGAAGTAACGCAGTGTCATCAACAGAGGCCCTGAGCCACCTAGCCCGGTTTATGTCGTTTTCACGGAGCTTCTGTGGAGAAAGGAATCAAAAATATGATCGCGATGTACTGAGTTTTGACTTCCACGACTTCCCTCGTCCCGTACAAGTTATTTGAAACAAGAGCCACCGGCGCCGGAGTTAGGGGAGGGGAAAAAGGAGAGGAAAAAAAAAATAGATAGCATCCGAGATTGCGAGAAGCATCGAAGCGGTGTGCGGTGGCCGGTAGTTTTCCACCGAGCGACATCGCGCGGCGGGGTCGGATTGCACCCCCCACGGAGAGCCAGGCGGCGCGGCGCAGCCGGCGGTAGTTTTCCACTGCTTTCCCCCCTTCCCCTGCAGCGCGGTCGCCGCGGCCTGCCCTGCTTCTCCGCCCCGACGGATTTTTCTACTCCGCCTCCGCTCCCCCCCCCCCCGGCCTCCTTACTCCACACTGCTCCTCCCTGACCCTAATAAGCGCTCGGAAGCCCTTCCCGGGTGGAAAATCCCGAAGGGTCCAGAACGCGTTCTCTATACGAATTTAATATTCATGTCGCGATACAGCAGCAGTAGTACGTCATTACTGAGTTTTGTTCTCGCTGTGGAAAATATTGGTTGTTAGCACACTGATTGCTGTCCTAGATTTTTTTGGGGTCAAAATTCGTGAAAATTGGATGTGGAGTGGCTCCATCGTTGCTACTCTTCGACTCGGCAGACTTGTTCATGTTCCTCAACTGTTTTTCAGGGTTGGTATTCATCACACGATAGTCATTTTGCCTTGTAGCTTCCAGCGTCAATGAGTCGTAATAGGAAGTTTGTTGTAGCTGTAATTTTGATCTGTGAGGATTCCGTGGACCCAATAGTAGCTAGCTGGGAAGTTGAATACGGGCTCCAGGGATAGCAAGACGGCTCGGGTTTGCTCTATGTGTATAGGGAATATTGCCTGATATCAACAGCGTTATCATTTACTCAGTAATCGGACGTCATTTTCAAAAGCCGCTAAATAAAATTAAAAAAAAAACCTGGCGACTGGAATAGTTCGGGACTGAATATAGTGCGTTCGAATATAAATAATTAAATGTTACCTTTCACGCTCTGCAGGAAAATGCAATGGGAAAAAGTGATTTCACAGGCAGCGAGAGGCACACGCTTAAATAACGGCTGAAGTATCAGACAGATATTGCACATTCTTGAAATCACTTCGAATATACAATTCTCTCTTCTACACAAAGGCCAATCATCTCGATTTAGTCTAATCTGCCATATAACATTATTTCGACCCGTATGCATGGTGTTTTATTATTTTATAAAAGAATATATATTGATGCATTATTAATATTTCAATCTTCTGTATTCATGCGAGCATAGTATTAATAAATTTTAGAATTGATTTATTGGATTCATTCAATTCACGTCCCCTTTTCACGGGGTACATATCTTCTTCTACGATGTCAGATCCTAAATCATAAAGCAATACCTGTAGTAGAAAAATGTCGAATAATGTAGATGGATTGGTGATAATAATGTGGATAATGGTGAAATCAGAGGAAGAGGAAACGGGAAAACCCAGAAATAACCGCTGCTAATCTGCTTTCCGTACGAGACTGTGATTTGAACTTCAATGCAAAGAGTTCCACGCTGATTGGACTGACCACTTCCCCACAATTGCCATCATTTCACATGGTTCAGTTTCAATCCATTTCATTTCCATTTCCTCAGCAACTCCATGGCAGTTACCTTTCCTGTGGATCCCTCCTCTTTATCTTTTTGCACCCCCTCCTGACAGCATAAACCTAAAAAGCTCTCCCCCCGGGAAAATTTCCCAAACACTTTTTCTAGCAATAAATAGTACATGTTTTCTGGACGCGAATATTATTAAGAGTACTATACGTGCTTACTCTTATAGTACTGCATCGCACAAGCAGTAAAAAAAGCACCCACGTGAACGTAGTAACTGCTAGACAAGTCTCCGTTTTTCGATCGTTATCTGAAACACACTTCACACATTCTTAGTTTTTAATTCGCTTTCTGTGTAAAGATGATGGAAAACGCCGCTGCTGTCGGGCCCCTCCCCTCGCCGAACCCCTCCACCCCATCCGCAGGGGTTGGGCTCGGCCCTTAAAAAAACCTCCGGCCCTTCCAGTGGAAAATCCCGAAGGATACTGAGTGTGTTCTCGGGATGTGAATGATATTCATAGGGCAATGGGAGCGAGAAGAGCAAAATAGTCCTGGCATTCACGTTTGAAGCACAAGTCGCCATAGGGCAAAATGATTAATAATTCACAAGGGCTTATTACTCGTAAGTGTAACGTTGGCTCATTAACCGGTCAGTCGTCGAAAAAAATTGATTGGTAAATTGATGTTTCCAGGCACGTTAATTGATATGGTTATTAGTTCTGTCAGCGTAGTGAATGTTTTTATTATCTGCCGCGGGGGTTTTCGAAATGTAAGGTAGTGTTATGCACGTAAGTATAAGTGTGTGTGTGTGTGTGTGTGTGTGTGTAAATAAAGGGTGACAATAGGACAAGGAAGAGGGAGGAAAGATCGTATGCAGTTCGTTCGATAGGATACTGCTCTGGGATTCGCCTGGTGTTAATCAGAGAAACCGCGGAAAACTACCGAAGAGCAGCCGACCGCTAGGATTCTCCTCAAGGATTTCTTCTGTAGCTCTCTATAGCTAATGTCGGAAATCCTACCACCGTTGAGACTCGATCACTAGGATTTTTCATTCGTTAAAAGCCCACTCTGCACTTGCTCATACAATATATATTTTTAATTACATTTTTGTTCAAAAGCTGCGTGAAAACTGGATGTACTTTTAGGAGTATTCATTTTTTTGTTCGGAAACTGATAGGAACAACAGGCCGAATACGGTTTTCCGTACATACTAGAAATGATATGTCAATTTGTGGCAACGAGAGGCATCCATAACCAAAGACCAGAACATCAAAGCGGATGCATTTTTCAATTTTTCAAACCGGTATCATGGTTCTCAAGATTAGGCGACGAGGATATCTAGGTTTCTCCACGTTTTTCAACCGTAAAACGTATTATTTCTATTTTACGTAGACAAATTATTCGCACAATAAACTTGTCATTCTGGAATTAAAAGTGAAATTGATAAGAAGCCAAATTGATACGCGAAATCATTTATTAAATTAGCTTTTACCACAAGCAAACACATTTGTTAAATATCGGAATATTTCATACGACTTCCCGAAACGAAATCACATATCTTTAAAAATATCACACTATTCCATACGAAATAAACCGGAATATAAGGCTTGTCAACCATAACGCAATGACAATGAAACTAGTGAACGAGTTTGAGTTTCGTCTTTTATGTGTGCCATTGGGGCAGTCACAGTTCTTTTTCTTTTCTTCAGTTTGCAAATTTTCTCACTGGCCTTTCTCTTCTCAACCTCCTTTTTCTTTTCATTTATTTTCCTACTTTTCAAGCTGCCTCCATGACAGGCAGCACTAACGTTTCAGACGTAATGAATCATAATTTTACTTAGTGACGTTTGTTACTTCTCCTGTTATTAGACCTACCTCAACTTGTCTCTGAGCTAACCAAGACTTCCTTGCCTTTCTTTTCAAAAGCCACAGAATCCCTTGGCCTATTCAACGAACTTGACCATTCTCTCCCAGTGTGACAACATAATAATGTTTTATTAATTATTAAACTTTTCCTTCCTCTTTGGTGAATTTCTCAAACTGTTCAGCCATTTAAATCTTTCTTACATTTTCAGGTTCTCCGCCGCATGGGACCTGAATACATTATTGTGGGTCTTGAATTAACTATCATTATTTATTGATTTACTTAAAAGGAAACAGTCACTAACATGGTTAGGCAGCGACTTCGGCACGAGTTGAGTAAAGTCTGAATTATTACGGGTTAGTGGGATATTCTGAGAGGATGTCAAAATGGCGATGATCAACTATTCGCGATTCGTGTACAACAACTGAGCAAGTACCATTATCATGCGGCAACGACGTCCGATTTCACGTGTTTGTTTAATGTGCCAATGGACCTGAATGAAAAACAGGCTTTGAAGAGTAAGCTTAAGGACTGATAAGGTGCTCGAATGCGTTAATTTGAGACACAACTTCTAACCGGTTCACGACATCAAAAAGCAGTTTTCACTCAATGATACTGGATTAATATTAAGTAATATCCTCAACAAAGTTTGTCCGTAATATCTTTATATTCAGAAAAATGGAATCATCTTTGATTTTTTTAAACGGAACTAAAAGTTTTCCTTTAACCTGCGTTGAACAGATCATATTAAGTGAAAAAATAATATCGCGCGGTTCATATTTTAAAAATGATACTAGATAAAACATTTATTTCCAACACGTTATTTGATATTGCACGCAGAATTGAATTTCCTAAGCATTGCGCAATATTCACATGTTTTTGCACGTTGCCTTGTTCTCTCACCGACCGAGACCTTTAGACCAAAGGGGGGTAAAAAGTACAGCAATCAAGTGACAGGGTGGACAAAAAATATACACCAATATTACATCAAGTATAAGATTAATATTATTTCTTCGATTGATCTCGAAAATATTCCAAATCGAGTGCTGAAAAATACCCCGCAACATTACAAAGAAAACGGTCATTTTCAATCTTCTCATTCTCTCATTACATTGCCAGTAAAGAATATTACAAATTACTATTATTATCTGAAGGGTATTTTTTCGAGAAAAAAAAAAAAAAGAAAAAAAAACTGTTCGTCATCTTCCTTTGTATTATGTTGAATTGTTTTAAAATGCTGCCTTGTTCACACAGTCATTACAAATCTAGCATTATTCTTACAGTTTTTGACTAAATAAATAAATAAATAAACGTAACGGTCCAAGGGGAGAGACAAGATTTGACGCGAAGGAGGTCCTGTTGTCCCAGAGGCGGTGAAAAAAAGGCGCTTTCAAAAAGGTTGCTACAATGATTCACTGGTAGCGCGTGTGATTTCCAATCACGTGGTAGAAACAATGCTTCTCTCTTTTGTCCAATATTATTTTTAAGACTTTAACCAATCCAAATCGTGTTTTCGGGCGCGGATGTTATGGTCATTAGTTCGTAGGTGTAATACATATTTGTATCGCGAGGTGGCGGCGATCTTTCCCAGCTGGCTGGTGAAATTCGGCGCTGACCTAAACGTCGGCTTGCTGTGTTTTCCCCAACCAGTTTTCTTCCACCAGCGGGGTTCTGCTTTGTTTAATTGATTACTGATTTCTAGCGCATCAACACCTATCTATGCTCACTATTCCCGTAAATATAGTGCTTGCTTTTATCACGAGAGGTGGCGGTGATCTTCTTTTGCTTGATGGTGAAATCCGGTGTCGTCCTACACGCCGACTTGCGGGGTTTTCCCCAAACACAATCTCCCAATAACGGGGCACCGTCCCCAACTGAGACAAGCTCTAGGTCTTCCGGCAGTTGTGGTAGTGTAGTGCATGTTGGAGTAAGTAAGAGGATGAGTACACAAGAAAGAGAAAGGAAAGATCGCGCGGGGTCCGTGGCCCATTTGTTAGGGTTCTGTTTCGGCATTCGCCTAGCGTTGATCGGAGAAACCACGGAAAACTACAATCAGAGCAGCCGGTCGCAGGAATTCCCCTTCAGACAGCAGCTGAATTCACCACAGCTAGCGTCGAAAATCTTTCCACCGTCGGGACTCAAATCCTGGGACCTCGCGGTCAGAGGCATCAATTGATGCCCTGAGCCACTCAAATTGTTGTATTCCTCTTTTTGTGATTATCTATTGCAGGAGAAAATAGTATAGTTGAAAATAAAAGATGATCAAATAATAAATATTACACACAATAATTCCACGGCGTCTTACTTGCGCACATGATGAAGTATTGTGGTTGTAAACGCTGCAAATCGATACATAAAAGTAACTGGGAGATGGAGTGTTCATTATAGGTGAGGTAGTAGATTTATACAGAAAACATTCATCTTATAATCCGAATGTGTTTACGAAGTGAAAAGCAGATTTCGCACCAAGTGAGTGCCCTTTCGACAACGTAATTGAAATTTAAGTGGGGGAGCCTCCTTTTGGACGTTAAATCCGCGAGAGAGACTAATATTTAATTTAAATGAATACTATGATTTAAAATATTTAATTCAAGTATTTGTGACTTAAGCATCTCTAATAGTCTGACAATGTTGCGTAAAATGTTTCAATTCTGCGAATTAAATCGAGAATTAAAACCAATCAAAACTGTAAATCGATAATCAAGATTCGAAAATATCCCCTTGTCTTTTTCTTAGCATCGGGCTGTGTCGTACAGAATCCAGAATCGCAACCAATGAACCATTACCTCCGCCACTGCAGAGGTACCTCGCTGGCTATCAGCTAATCGATGGGCCGATAGCGGCGAACAATACAAAATGGTCCTGGAAAGTAAAAGTGAATTATTACAAACTTTAATTTATTGCAAGTTGCTTGGATTTTCTCTTTCAAAATTTCTTAAAATGTGCACTACCGATTGCAATGAAAATCATGAATCAATCTCTAATCAATATTGAAAACCAACACTCCAAATTTGATTTAAAAAAATGCAGTGCTCCTAACTAGTTACTTTGCACGAAATCGTTTCGTGCCGAATTCAGAATTGCTACCGCCGTACCTTCACCACTGGTTGATTGATTGATTTTTTCGTGTTTCCGGGCGCGTCAACAGCTTAGGTCATTAGTCTCGTGAGTGTAGTGCATGTTTTTTTCTCTTGGGAGATGGCGGTGATCTTCCCCTCTGGGTGGCGAGATCCGGCGCCGAGCTACCGTCGGCTAGTGGGGTTTCCCCCTAACCAGGACTCTCCCACCAACGGGGCACCGCCCCAGTCGGGACAAGCTCTAAGCTCCCGACCGGTCTCCCGGAGTATGTGGTACTGTAGTGCATGTTAGTGTAAGTGTATGTGTGGGTGTGTGTGTGAAGATAGGTCAAGGAAGAGGAAGGAAAGATCGCGCGCGGTCCGTGGCCCGTTTGGTAGGGTACTGCTCCGGCATTCGCGTGGTGTTGATCGGAGAAACCACGGAAAACTACCGATCAGAGCAGCCGGCCGCTAGAATTCTCCTCCAGACAGCAGCTGAATTCGACCTAGCTGAAAAGCTAGTGTCGAAAATCCTGCCGCCGTGGGGAGTGTAACCTAGGACCTCCCAGTTTGAGGCGCTGCAGTGACATCAGTTGATGCACTGAGCTACCGCTACTGGTTTCACCACTGGTCACGCAGTGGCATCGTGCAGGCTGTCTACTGATCGCCTACCTCGAACAATTGATTGATTGATTTGTGATTCCGGGCGCGTTAACGTAAAGTCAGTAGCCCCGTAAGTATAGTGTATGTTTTGTATTGCGGGAAGTGGCGGTGATCTGGATGGCGTGATCCGGCGCCGACGCAGGTCGTCTTGAAGTTATCGTGACACCGCCCCAGCACGGATCAAGCTCTCTAAGCTCCCGATTGGTCTCCCAACAAGTGTTGCCAATCAAAAAAAAAAATCTTAGTGGAAAATAAAAGTTCATCATGACACGGCTTAGTTTATTGAAAATTTCCTGATTTACTCTTTGAATGTTTCAGGAAATATCCATAATTCCTTAGACATGTCTACATCAATCAATAATAAAATACCGATACTCTATAAACTCCACAATACTTTAATAATCACAATTGTCAATAGTCAGTATTGAAACAATCAATCACAATAATCAATACTGAAACATCGATAATGAATTCGATGTTTTGAACTTCATGCGTAGCGTGAACATTAAACGCACTCGTTCGAACTGTGCATGCGCAGAAGCTGAATACACATATTTGATTTGATTTATTTGGTAAAAAAAAATAAAAAAATAAAAAAACAGTAAAAACTGAACATGACGTGTGGTGGAGAAGAGTATTTGCGCACGTTTTCTAGACTACCAGAATCTCATCCCAACATTTTAACGATAAATAGTTGAAAGTTAAAACAACAACAATAATAATAATAATAATAATAATAATAATAATAATAATAATATTTAGAAAAGCAGGAGATTATCAACATTGGAAAAAATTAACATTTTCGTTCCCGAGTTACAGAAAAACTATTTGCAACGATAAACTGCAGATTTGATTTTTCAGCATTGCTAACATTATAGTAACTCGCCCTCAGCTCTACTGCTACCAGTACACGCAAAAGGAGACCACTAAGGTGATACTAAGCCGAGACCGCTAAGACACACGCTAAAGTGCTCTTTACGCTTATATAAAAAAAAAGTCTAGAGCCCGGTATACACGGTACAGTTTTCGTGCAGATTCTCATACAGTTTCTATTCAGAAACTTCAAGATCCCGAACTAGAAGTACAAAAGCCAGACGTTGCGCGTACACGGTCTGTACGTTTTCTGCACGAATCGCCACAGGCCGCCGCTAGGGGGGGTCTAAAGGGAAACAACTGAATTGCGCCGTCCGCGTACTGTCAGTGGTGGTATTTCTGTGGGTGCGTTCTGGTTATGATCTTTATTTGGTATTAATTAACCATGAGGAGCATAGAGAATAAAAATAGGAAGTCAAGAATTGGGAAAAAAGGAAGTTTATCGCAATATATCACTTCACACAATCGCACTTCGACACACCTACCACAAAATCACAACGGCCCATCACCGTTAGTGAACCATTCTGCCGCTAGAGCCGCGTGAGTCAAACCGTAGGCTTTCTGCATGAAAAATTATGAACATGTTCGTATAGAAAACGTGCAGTCTGGACTGCACGTCCAGTTTTCTAAAAGTCCAATCTGCACGAAAACTGTACCGTGTATACCGGCCTTAGGAACTTGGCACGCAATCGTATCGCGCCTAGTCCAGAACCGCAACCACGGGACCACGCTGGCCCAACGCACCGCCACCTTTTCGTGGGTCGTCAGCTGATGTTGGCCCGCCGCGCGGCCGACACAGTTGGAAATCGTCGCCCACCGGGTCTCCCCCCGTTTCTGCTTCTATCGCCGCGAGCCCGGGGCGGGGCGGGGCTGGTGGGTGGAAGGGGAGGGGAGGGGAGGGGAGGGACTCGGGGAGCCCAGCAGGTCAACGCACCCGCGCCAGCGGGCGAGAGAGCGGGCCCGGGGGCAGAGAGGCCGAGCGGGGTGGGGACGGGCGGGGAGTGGGGCGGGGAAGAGGGGAGGGGAGCCCCGAGGCCGCGGGCGAGAGTCGCCGCGACATTCACAAAGCCCGCGTGCAAATCGCCAGCGGCTCTACGCGGCCAATGGGTTGGTTCCGCCTGCGGCTGGGACACGGTCGGATGCCGCCCCCCCCCTCCACCACCACCACCACCGCGTGAGATTTGCTCGACAGCCCCCGCCCCCCGATTTACACGAGACAAATTCAAACGATGATTACGATTGGGAACTGTGTCACCTCCCCCCCCACCCTCCTCTAATACCAGTGATGTAAATACGAGGTGTCCCCCACTCCAAAGTAGCTCGACGGTCGGTCGCCGATTTTCCACACTACATAGAGAGCTGGACCGAATTCGGCCGCTGCTGTCCTGAGAGCTCTAGCAGTCCGATGCTCTAATCGGTGGTTTCCTGTGGTTTCCTCCGATACCAGTGACAATGACACCGATGACTTCATTTTTATTATGCACTATTGTAATAAAAATGTTGAAAGTGGTCAGGCGGGAGAGCAGGCTAAATGGCCTGAGCCGAAAACAACATTTATTTATATATGTCAGGCGAATGTCGGAGCAGCACCCTAAGAAAAGGGCTTCGGACCGCGCGCGATCTTGCTTTCCGCTTCCTTCTCTTATTCTCATTCCTTACTTACACACAGTTTCACTGACAAGCACCACACCACCACACATGTCGGGAAACCACTCGCGAAGTTTAGTGCTCGCCTTGGCTGAAGGAGATACCTGGAGGTGGGAAATTCCGCAAATTGACGTGTACAGATCTCACGTTCCAACACGTGAGGAACACTGTCGAATCGCGGGTTATAACATTAACCCGACTAATGACCATAGCAGTTGAACCACCCGGAAACAAAAATAACCGACCAATGAAAGGAAGTTAGATAGCCTCCATAATATTGTTCTTTTCTTGTGAATAACTATAGGAGATCTGTGAAATCTCTCGGCTCTCCCGGTGACGCCGCGTCAAGGGGAGTGATGCCGATGTTTCGACCATGCCGTGGTCTTCTTCAGGGTGGGAAGACCACGATTTGGACGAAACGTCGGGATTACTGCCCTCGACGCGGCTTCACTCGGACAGCCGAAAGCCTTCACACGAGTGGCCGCGGAAGCCTATTGCATTCTAAGAGTTCGTTCACGCTTTTAAGACTAGTATTCCAATCTGAATTATTCGCACGCAGTTCGATGTATTTCGATTCACATCACACATTTAATCGAAAATTCCATTCATCCTCTCATGAATTGTCGAATTTTTTTGGAAATCGAATGATGACAGTTCTTCGTGCAACCGGAAGAGTTCGCATTTTTTGGACACATCAAGATTGTTGTTAGCTGGTTGCGGTAGGGTTGGATTTGTACATTGCTTTGGTATACTCATTTTTTCCGCAGAACATTCTTTTTGGCAATCTGGACATCTTAATACGTATTTAACTTTTTCGGATACTCAAATGACAAACTCGAATTAAAAGGTAGGAATAAAGAATTCTGAGTAATCTTGTAAACAACACCTTGATTATACGAATCCATCCAGGGGATTATGCAGAGCTCAATCTATATTTTACCGAATTAGCAATACAGATGGTTTAGACCAGTTTCCTAATGGGTCCAAAGTCTGGACACGTTGGGTACCTCTGGTCTATACCAACCTGGAAGTAAACATACTCTACCTCCATTACTTATGAAAGGTACGTCATGTAAATGTTGTATGAGACTCGGTCACACTACATTCTCACTAGCTGCTTCACCACTAAAAATATCACAAGCCGCATTTGAAAATCATAATGTAAAATGCAAGTACGACATCTTAAGTCATTTTCATTATATTTTAATTTAATTTTCATTAATACTTAAATCAAATTTACATTTATGAAGTATGTACTTGTATTGAGTACTTTATTTGAAATTCCGCTTGACTTGAGCTTATGAACAATAACATAATAGTTCGCTATTCCCCTACACACAGTAATTAGACATTTCATTCAAACTCTTTAGCTTTCATTAACGTAGTGATAATAGTTAAGGAAATGTAAGACTCTCGAACTCAAATAGATGTCATACAAAGGAGAAAATTAGCAACTTCGGGCCCTATCGTCGCTAGTGTACTAAACATTTACACTCGTAATTAGTATTACTTTATCAAATTACTTTTTTGGCAGTCTGGAGAAAAACACATTGTTTTGTGTCTGATGCATTTAATTCTGTTTGCCTCTTTATTTTACGAAAAATGTCTTGTATAACCTTTCTCTGTCTCCGTCTCTTCTTCTCGCCCTCTCTCATTGTCTCCTAGTCTCTCCTCTTTCGAAACAGCAATTTTTTCGGCATATAGAAAACAAGTGAGACTTTAAATGCTTCAGATCGCGTAATAAATGATACCGTTGATTATTCTTTTCGTTTTACAGAGTAAGCACCGCCTTGTGAATTGTTCCAACATTCAAGTATGATATGACATGGTAAGCGTTAAAGATGGTATTAGAGAGCCAAAGGTTACTCAGAAAAAAACGAGAAAGTCTCCTCCTAAAGAACAAATTAGTATTCCAACCGGTTGCACACAAATTTCACCGTAAAAAATACAGCGATTACATAATTCTAAAATGGTGAAATTTGTAAAATTGCGCCCACTGCACGGCTTAAGTGCCTTCCTCGTGAATATAGTGGAAAAAATAATCCTAATTTGTTGACATTGCGTAAACAGGATTATCATGTCATATGGTGTAAGCGATACCTATTCAGAAAATGAATGCAATGATGTAATCATAACGAACCGGAATACGTAAATATCTACTTTAAATTATTTGCTTACACACTTACTTAAATTATTTGCTGTGAAGTGACAACTTCACAGTTGTGACATGGATCTTCATAAGTGGAAACTGAATATCTGTTTAGCACAAATAGTCGGAAAATACAAACATTATTTCAGATTGATATAATAGAGAGGGGCGAATAGATTTCAGAAGTCTCGAACAGGCAAACAGAAATCAACAATATATTGGAGAATCTGCACTTGATAGCAACAATCCAATAACATGACGTATTCTTTCTAAATCGTAATACAAAAATAATTACCCAATGTTCATTTAAAATTCCAAAACAAATACGGCCGGGTTCAGAAATAACTAACAATAGTTCTGGAAAGCAATTATTATTTAACTACTGGAAAATCAAGCGACTAAATTTCTTAGTTTGGAATCAAAGTTGGAATCAATTTTCCAAGCCCGTTTATTTATAATACTCGTCTATTCAGACAGAAAAGGGAACGACTACTGCCTATAGAGTTTCTCTGCCCTGGCTTCCCTGTCTTACGCCAAACGGCCCAATTCCACGGTGCTCCTTTCCCCATTCCTCGCCCTGTGCTGCCTCCCCTGATCTTGCCTTGTTCGCTACGATCACCGTTGCTATCTCACTGAAAATCACATACTAATTCAAAAGTGTAGTGTGAACACTCATTGAAAAATGGAAATGCACTTCAAACTGCACTGGACTGCACAATCCAACATTGCACACAAAAGGTGCACTGCCATTTTAGCTTCCGTGGCACCGCCAGAGCTGGTCTCTTACGTCTCCGCCAGATTTGGGTTTGATGTGAACATTAAAATAATAATAATAATAATAATAATAATAATAATAATAATAAAATAAAAAAAATTATATAGCATGCACAAACATCGGGGACATCCAGTTTTCAAGCAGCACCTAATTTGCTGAGATAGACTGAGTAGTTCACCCAGAAAAGCTATGATTGCATAACACGTTTAAGAAATAATATTTATATAGTTGGAGGCTTGCAACCGGGAGCGGCTCATTGCATCAACTGATGCCACTGCAGCGCCTCTGACCGGGAGCTCCTAGGTACGAGTCCTGACTGCGGCAGGATTTTCGACACTAGCTTTTCAGCTAGGTCGAATTCAGTCGCTGTCTGGAGGAGAATTCTAGCGGACGGCTGCTCTGATCGGTAATTTCAGTGGCCTCTCCTATCAACACCAGGTGAATGCCGGAGCAGTACCCCAACAAACGGGCCACGGACCGCGCGCGATCTTTCCTTCCTTTTCTTTGTCCTATCCTCACCCCTTTACACGCACACTAACATGCACTACACTACCACACATGCCGGGAGACCGGTCGGGGACTTAGAACTTGTCCCGACTACGGCGGTGCCCTGCTGATGGGACATACCTGGTAGGGGAAAACCCCGGTAGTCGACGGTAGGTCGGTGCCGGGTCTCGCCATCCAATGGGGGAAGATCACAGCCACCTACCGATGAAAACACATGCACTACAACTTACGGAACAAATGACCTCTGTAGTTGACGCGCTCGGAACCACAATCAATCAATCGAGGGCTGTAATACTGGCTTCTCTGAAAATCAGGCGTTGAGGTAAACGAGTTTGAAGTTTTCACCTTGTGATGAAATGCATCATTCTTGCATTCACACTACTGCCATTTGTTGCTGGAATACTGTATTTTCAGAACAGTATTTATTGCATGCTGGCAATGCAATTCTGGAGAGTGGATTAACTCAAATTTCGTGGTTTTTGAGTTGTGCCACTATTGCAGGCCACGTGCGATATGATGATAAAAGAATAAACTTCTACTATACAGAAATGCTGATACCTCCTTAGTCTATGCTTCTAGGAACGAAGCGCCCGGACGACCGAGATTGTTAAAGCATGAGCGCCTCGGCAGCAAAAACTCGAAGGGTCGAATCCTATCTCGGTTTGGATGTATGTTTGTACAGACTACTGCGGTTATAGTGAAATTGTGGGGACTAACATGTTTGATTCACTGAATCAGAGGTTCACTATGTCTGATGAGTTCCAAATTAAATGCAATATCCCCACAATAATTGATTTTATTAATATAGAGCAGAATGCATTAACAGGACGTACTGAAAATGTCATTATCTTTAATTGTACGTAAAAATATCAATGCCGACCTGCATGGCCGACGTGGCTAAGAGCGAGTACCGACTCAGCGCTTCGGTCCGAAGGGTCGCGGGTTCGAGTCCCGCCTTGGGCATGGCTGTTTGTTCCTTGACTTTGTGTGTGTGTGTGTTGTCGCGGAGGGCCTCGCGTTCTGCTGACCCCAGATCAGAGGAGCGCGCAAGTGTTTGTCTAGTGTATGGTCGAATATGCGTCCCTTCGGGACGTAAAGGGCAACCGGCTGTCGGCTGGATAAAAGCCCTAGGAAAAAAAATCAATTATTTTCAATTGTTTTCTTCGTACAAATTACATTAGGGCCTTCTCCAGAGTTCGTGCTCTCTTCATACTTGATTCTACATTGTCGTCTGTCTCTAAGTATAGTAATGCAGTCTTGACACCTTTCAATGCCTCTTGCACTGTTGGAACACCATCCCACTCTCCGAAGGCGCTTTGAATCGCCTAATAACATACGAGATCTGATTACTTTCCAGGACGTATTTCCTACGTTCACTATAGCCGAGGTTCAGGTTCACTATAACCGAATCTTCTTATGCATATTTGCAATGTAAGTGAAACGAGACCAGTGATTTAAGTCCACTGTAACCGAGAGTTCACAATATCCGAGTTCACTATAACCGGAGTCGTCTGTATTTTTGAAACACCGAGGTTATCTCCAAGAACAACACTTCATCTTTGAACCAGGGCCGAATTAATGTTCTAAGTGGTGTCCTTAGTGTGGCCAAACTTGACGATTCCCTACAAGTATTGAAATTTCAAGGATGAATTTAAAACATGTAGGAAAATAAATTAGATGTAAGTTGTGAGATTTTAAACTTTATACAACATTCAACTTTCACCATACACACCTCTGAACCCCGACGAAGGTTCAAACAAAACACCCAACACATCTAGAGACATAAGCCAATAATAACTAATATAAAATATTTAAAAAAAAATTGGAACCTCTAAGTATGTGTAGTGTCTGCTCTTGTACTTTAATCCACTCCGCTGATCTTAGCATGACTGAATGACTGATTGCTGTTCACAGGCAGGTGAACTGCTATGATCATTAGTCTCATTAATGTGAATAATTGTTTTATGCATAGAGACGCTATTCCTTCCTCACTGGATGATGAGATCTGGCGCCGACTACACGTCAGTTGATTGACTGATTAGTGATTCCGGGTGTCAACTACTAAGATCATTAGTCTCATACGTATAGTGCATGTTTTTATCACGAACGCTGACAATGATCTTCCAGCTGGTTGACGAGATCCGGCACCGACCTACCTCGCCTTGCAGAGATTTTCCCCAACCATGTATTTCCCACCAGTGGGGCACCCCCAAGCCGGGACAACGGCTGCAATTCTAAGCTACATGTGTGTAAGTGTGGTGCACGTAAGTGTAAATAAGGAATGAGGATTGGGTAAGGAAGCGGTAGGAAAGATCGCGCGGGGTGCTTTGTACCGTTTGTTAGGGTACTGCTCCGGCATTCGCCTGGAGTTGATTGGAAACACCGCGGAAAACTACCGATCGGAGCAGCCGGCTACTAGAATTCTCCTCGAAACAGCGGCAGAATTCTACCTAGCTATCAAGTTAGTGCCGAAACGCCTGCCACCATCGGGAGTGGAACCCTAGGACCTCCCGGTCAGAGGCCCCGCAAGGACATCAGTTGATGGCCTCCGTCATCCCCGCAGGTCGGACAACCGCGAGCGTTTGTACATGCATTAGCCCCTCCCGGTTCGTGTAGCATTCGAGAGAGCCCGCCCATTATGCCGCGATCTGCATGCGGTCCGGCGCCGCCGCGGCGCGACCTCGGGTCGGCGCCTGCCTGGCGTCCAGGCGATGTCACCTGCGCGGCCCAACGCGGCCACTGTGGGGTGGTGATGGAGGAAAGGTGGAAGCGGCGCGGGTAGAATGGTGGGTGGTGGTGCAGTCGGCGGCGCTGGAGCTGGTGGTGGATGTGGCGATGCTGGGGGTCTTTGTGGTGGTGAAGACTGACGCCGGTGCAGGCTGCGCAGTTGCTGGTGGTGGTGGTGGTGGTAATGGTGGTGGTGGAGTTAGTAATGTTGGTGATGGTAGTTGTGGTGGTGGCGATAGCGTGGTGGGAGGCGGCGAGATTAATCCATGCGGCGGTGCAGGGGAGGCGGCTGTTGGTGGTAGCGCCGGCGCCGGCGGTTGCGGTTAAGCAGTGGCGGCGGAGATAGTAGCGTCGGCGTCGGCGGCTGTGAAGTCACGGGTGGCAATGGCCGCGGCGGCGACGGTGGCGGCGGAGGCGGCTGTGACGGCGGTGGAGGTCGTGGCGCCGGCGAGTGCCGCGGTGGCGACGATGGCGGCGGCGGTGTCGCCGGCGGCGGAGGTGGCAGCGGCGGTGTCGGCGGTGGTGGTGGTGGTGCCGGCGGCGGCAGTGGCGGCGGCGGCGGTGGTGGTGGTGGTGGTGGCGGCGGCGGTGGCAGTGGGAGTGGGAGTGGCAGTGGCAGCGGCGGCGGCGGCGGCGGTGGCGACTGCGGTGGCGGTGGCAGTGGCAGCGGCGGCGGGGCCCGATCGGCGGTCGACGGCCCGGATGCCACCCCGCCGCCGCCGTCGCCATCGCCGCGATTAGACGCTCATGTTCTATTCAGCGCAATGACACACTAACGCCGCCGCCACCCAAGGACAGACACACGGCGCCGCCGCCACGGGGAAAGGGCGGGGAGGGGTCAGTGTAGTGCGAGGACAATACTCCTCGCAGTCCAGATATGGATCACGTGAACCCTTGCCCTCGCCGACATGGAGCCCTGATTGGATTTGGAAGTTCAGAGAAATATCTGTGATCGTATCAACTATTATTATTGTTACATTATTATTACTTTCATTCTTATTGTTACGTGTTTGGCTATTTTGCACCAGGTGAAATGTGACTCACATAAACGTGTCTGAGCTTTCGTCTATACCTTTCATAATCATATTTGCACCTCTTATAACTAATATCTACTACTTCTCACTGGTTATCAGAGGAGCACGCTAGAGGAAGCTAGCTCATGAAGATTCACCCCCCTCTCAGAAGCTGATGGCACGTTTCCATAAACTTAGATTTTATTACTCTTTAAAAGAAACGATGAATAATTTATAAATAATTATAAATCAACAAAAATAGATAAAGTTTAAAATCAGCACGAAAGAAAAATTCTGAATTAGCAATCATCATTTCAACATCACTACACTACATCATTACTCTCAAAAATCAAACATCTCCCCCTCCCTCTCTCTCTCACACACATACACACACACACACACACACACACACACACACACACACACACACACACACACACACATGGATAGAAAAAAAGCTTCCAAGACTCAAAATCATGCAAGGCAATAAAAGAGTCTTTCCGTATGTGGATGTCCACTGATTATGGAGTCATCAATGTTTCCTCTGAATAAACCATCCATCTCTTAGTAATAATACATACACTTCAGGAGTGTATCAACAAGACGGGTCAATACTCTTACATCTCTACCTGAACGCACTGCGTGTTGCCAAACGCGTTGTGCTTCTATTTACAATGAAGTTTCAATATACAAGCAGAAATAACTTTTACACCTCTGCACTTCTCAAGATTTTCTACTATGCATTTATTGCATTATAGTCATTCTTGCACAATAAAGAATCATGTCTGTTTGTTAAAATCCACGCGTATATTGCGGAATTTCTCCGATACAAAACACAAAAAGCACACAGAGCAATATATTATCTTCTTCTTACTCTTGGCCCTGGCATTTCCAAATCTTTCTCAACAAATCACCTCCAGCCTCTCTTTATCATTTTGTCTCGCCTCGCAGTCGCAGCTTTCTTTTCATTCCCTCACCTGGTGAGGACTAGGAATGGCTGCGGTAGAACGATTTTTTTTTTCTTTCGATATTTAGGTACATTCATATCGAGAGTTTGGTTTCATATACTGCACAATATAGACATGTTTACCGGCTTGTAACGAAGAAAATTTATTCAATAAATTCATAAAATATTCAATTAAAACTCATAACACTAATGTCATCCCAGAAGGACCTCCCGTTGATCTACCTACACCCGTTCTACGTGTGGATATTTCAGATAAGGTTAGTGGATTACTTGTCAGATTTCATTGTGTTTAAAAAACTGGAAACCTCGATTTTATCGCACAGACTTCTCTCCTTCTATGTCTGTCAACACGACATATAATCCGGTATTACAGTAAAATGTCGATATATTTTATACATATTCAACGCTTATTGGGTTTGACATTTAATTACATGTCGATATCAATATATTGTTCGTCACAGAAAATTTGACATCTCTACTCAGGACCGTCAACCCATGAAACATCATTTGACGTGATTAGCGTTCATACTGAGCAGGCACATAACGTGTGTCTGTCCTAAAATTGAGACATTTTCAATACCAAATTGACCTCGGCGTAAGCAGACTTATCAGTGAAATGTACGACCATTCTCTTGCATCGTATGGAGATCCCTCGGCCTTCGAGTACAATAGGTATGATATCAGCCCAGTTAACCTTTCCAACAGACACGTTTTATTGCACATATTTCGAATGTAGAGGTCTTACAGTATCTCCAAACCAATAAATCTTAATGTGGGGACAGCTACTGAGAGCAAGAATGTAACGCGAAGGTTCCCTAACGAATTTAGAATACCGCCGTCTTATATTAATAGATCCCTCTCTAAGAGAACTAAAGAGGAATAAGATATGAGAGAGTTCTCTTTTCTAACGACGTACAAATCAACTAACATGATAATTTTAAAATTTCATCATTGATAGCTAATTTCACTAGCGAGGTGAAAAAATAAAATTACTTTAGAAAAAAACGTGCAAAACGTTATTTTCCGTCCACGTTTAGGATATAGTGTGTGTGTGTGGATAGGATATAGTGTTTGTTTAGGACACAGTGGTTGTGTTGTCCTAGTTGTTCAAAATTTGCATATTTCCAGAAGTTTACGGAGACATAAAATACAGGAGAATTTAATGTGACATGCAACACTACATCGAACAGTGGAAAGTTACGAAAAAGTGCGCATTTCTGTGTAAAGGTCTTGTTAAGTTTGATCACAATCACTTGCATAGCATTAAAACAGCTAAACAGAGGAGTTTAGTCAGCGAAAGTAAAGAAATCGCTCGCACTCCACGATTTACGGAAAATATGGCCAAGAACCCCGCACAAATCTTATGGAAATGAGATTTCGGTCAAACTGTCTGAAATTTTGGATGTTGTTCCTTAGATCATACTGATCAACAGTCGTTATGGCTGTTAAGCAACAAAAAAAAATTGTTCTTTTTGATCTAGTGTACATTTTAAAACGAATGATAGAAAGGCACATATGTGCTTTCAAAGCATATTGAAATGAAACAACCTCATTTGTTTAGATTTGTGAATTATGTTACTTCATTTTCCGTGTGTCACTGTGCTTCATTACGGCGAGCCCCCGTTGTAACCCCTCGCTGTGGTACTTGATCACAGTAGGTCTCCTTGCCTTACACGGTAGGCCAAATCATTACAGTAAGTACCCTTGCCTCTCACTACCGGGGTGCTAATCGTGAGTCCCTTTGCCTCTCACTATTGGGGTGATTGATTATCGTGACTCCTTTTGCCTCTCACGTTCATGGAAATCGTTCATCGTTCATAGTTTCTCGGAAAAATGAAATGTCATAATTCACAAGTTCAAGCTAGTGATGTTGTTTCATTTCAATATGCTTTGAGAGCACATATGTGCCTTTCTATCATCCGTTTTAAAATGTACATTAGATCAAAAAGAACAACTTTTATTGCTTAACGGCCATAACGACTTTTGACCATGATGATTTGAGGAACAACATATTAAATTTTCACTCAATTTGACCGAAATCTCATATCCATAAGATTTGGGTGGGGTTATTTAAGTGAAACTGTTCTTCAGATTGTTGCAGTGAGATGCACGTCTCCGAGAGAATGAAGTGCACTTCCAATAACACTTGTAATGCAGAAGAACTTTACATTCTCCCCCAGTATTTTCGTTTTAACCTTTCGTGATACAGTAACATGTTAAATGTTATCAGAATATTCCAGGCCCGTGCATTGCTAACAATTTCCTCTGAAGTATTATTAATTTTACAGAAATTTAGTTAACATTTTATAATTATTTGAAAATTCAATAATTTCGAGAAGTTATTGCCCAAAGAGATATCTAAAGTATCCTGTGATATTGTAAATAAAATAGTTTTTATTTCGCAGTTAAGGAACCTTTTATTTCGTGCATTCAAATAAATATGTTCTAAGGCTGATGTCATAACACGGAAGCTTCTTCAGACCTACTGAAAATGCATGCTTCTGCAATGAGATGTTCATTGTAGGTTGGCGTCTCAAACAAATCATAGCCCGCGCCTTATACAAAAAACAACAGATACAGGCGCCGTCTCGCGGTGACAACTCTCCCACTGCGACCTTGCCATTTTGTGCACTCAGGCCCGAGCCCCCACGACTCGCCGGCCGGGCCTCACGAAAAATGGCAAGCCTTGTAGTATAAGGATTCATGAGAATGTCCAAAGCGAGCCGCGACATGAAAAACGTATATGCAACTTATCCGAACACGATCCGCAAAATTCGGGGGACCTTCGGAGGGGACACGCCAAGGCGAGGGGCGGGCCGGCGAGGAGGGCGTGGAGACGGCTCGGCTGCGAGAGCTCAGCGACAACGGCGTATCATTGCATCTGCAGCATCTTTGAGCGAGAGATCCTAGTGTTCGAGACCAACGGAGGTGGATTTTCGATTGATTGATTGATTGATTTTTTCGTGTTTCCGGGCGCGTCAACTGCTTTGGTCATTAGTCCCGTAAGTGCACGTGTTTTCTCGGGAGATGACGGTGATCTTCCCCCGCTGGATGTCGAGATCCGGCGCCGACCTACCGTCGGCTAGTGAGGTTTCCCCCTAACCAGGACTCTCCCACCAGCGGTGCACCGCCCCAGCCGGGACAAGTTCTAGGCTCCCGACCGGTCTTCCGGAATAGTGTAGTGCATGTTAATGTGTGTGTGTGTGTATGGGGAGAGAATAGAACAAGGAAAAGGAAGGAAAGATTGGGGGCGGTCCGTGGCCCGTTTGGTAGGGTACTACTCTGGCATTCGCCTCATGTTGATCGGAGAAACCACGGAAAACTACCGATCAGAGCAGCCGACCGCTAGAATTCTCCTCCAGACAGAGACTGAATGCGACCTAGCTCAAAAGCTAGTGTCGAAAATCCTGCCGCCGTCAGAACTCGAACCTAGGACCTCCCGGTCACAGGCGCAGCAGTGACATCAGTTGATGCACTGAGCTACCGCTCCCGGTGGAGTTTCGACAATAGCTGTGTCGATTTCAACCGTTATAGAGTTTGTGTATGCCTTAGCGGACAGTCCTACCTATCTTCTGCGCATGCGCAATGCACAAAAGTGGTGTGAAACATGAACTGCGCATGCGCAGAAGATCGGTACTGCTTTAACGTTTGACGGTGCCCAAAAGAGGGTTTATGCTCGCCTTAGCGGACAGCACTATCAATCTTCTGCGCATGCGCAGAAGATCGATACAGCTTTAATGTTCGAGGGTGCACCAACTCCCTATTGCCTTGGGGCGAATTCTATCCGCCCACTGCTCTGATAGATAGTTCTGTGGTTTCTTCGTTCAATACTAGAGGAATGCCAGAGGAGTAGCCAAGCAAACGGGCTACAGTCAGCGCGCGATCTTTCTTTCTTCCTGAAGCTTAATAGTTGACTCTCCGGGAATCAACATCCAATCAATGATGCGTTATTTCACGTACGGAAGGTAAGGGCCTCTCATTTTCAGGCATGTCCACGTAAATTTCGCTGGAGGATCTTTTCGGCTGGAGGATCTTTTAAATGTATAAATCTACAACATAGGACAGCCGTCTTTGCCTCCCTTCTCAAGAAAGGCGTACGAAACTATTACCACGGCTTCGATCGAATTTGAACCCGCGAACTTGGATACAGCAATCCGATATACTAATTGCTACACACACCGAGGCTGCAAATACTCTCTCATTCGCGTAGACACGGGGGGGGGGGAGTGTGGGGCGAGATGGAGAGGACGCATCGCGTTCCGGCCCTGGTCGCGGTTCATAAATACATAAATCACGGGAAACGGTGCGGCGCGGTGCGGCGCGGTGCGGTGCGGCGCGGCGCGGCGCGGCGCGGCGGGGAGCGGGGCAGTGCGAGCCGGCCTCTGCCTACCTAACGGCCTTTACAGCTGCCTCGACAGCGCGGCGTAGCGTGACGCAGTGTGGTGTGGAGGGACAGAGCGGGGCCGGGCAGGGCGGGGCAGGGCAGGATGGGGTGGGGACGGGACGGAGTGTGGCGGGGTGGGTCGGAGTGTGGCGGGGCTGGACGGAGTGTGGCGGGGTGGGACGGACTGTGGCGGGACGGAACGGAGTGAGACGGGGTGGGACGGAGTGAGACGGGGTGGGACGGAGTGAGGCGGGGTGGGATGGAGTGTGACGGGGCGGGACGGAGTGAGGCGTGGCGGGACAGACTGAGGCGAAACGGGACGCAGTGTGGAGGGGCAGGACGGAGTGTGGCGGGACGCGACGGAGTGTCGCGGGGCGGAACGGACTGTGGCGGGACGGGACGGAGTGAGGCTGGCGGTACGGAGGGTGGTGGGGTGGGACGGAGAGAGGTGGGGCGGGAGCAGTGTGGCGGGGCCGGACGGAGTTTGGCGTGGCGGGGCAGGACGAAGTGAGGCGGGGCGGGACGAAGTGCGGCAGGGTAGAACGGAGTGAGGCGGGGCGGGAAGGAATGAGGCGTGAACGGGCAGGGCGGGGAGGAGCGGGGAGAAGCAGGACTTGGTGGGGCGGGGCGGGGTTGGACGTGGCGTGGCGTCGCGGGGCGGGGCCGATGGGACGGAGCGGGCTGTGACGAGGGGGGCGGGGCCGAGCGGAGTAAGGTGTGGCGAGACAGGGCGGGGCGGGGCGGGGTCGGGCGGGCAGGGGGCGGTGCGGGCGAGTGGCAGGGTGGGAGATCGCGAACATCCCGCCTGCCCAAAACGGTGGCCTAGGGTTACGGCCCTGGGCAGCCACAGGTTACCACCGGGGCCCGTGCCGCGATACTGTGTCGGTTCTGGGAAGACGAGGCTCGCATAGGGGACTGCTGCCACCGTCCGTCGAACGTGTCGCCCTTGTCTCAAACCATTCTCACGGCACGCAGTACTTCTGCTTTGTTGTCGAATTACTTATTAAAGGATAACATATTGGTCAGGATAAATACATGTAAATATCAAAGCATTTGTCCTTACTACTTTGTCACACTAGTACTTACATAGAAAAAGTAAGTATTTTTTTAAAAAAAAAGTTTTTTTTTTTTCCTGCAGCAAATATCGGCTCATCAACATCTGAGTAATATTTCAGAAAAACTCGTATTGTGGGGCCTTGCTATGGAAAAGTAGAGAAATCTTGCTTCTATTCGTAGTAAATTACTTCCTCTAACACATTCTGTCGTCAGACTGCACGTTTATGGGTACTTGATACCGAGAAATTGGACGGCAAAACGTGTATCTGTCCGTCTGTGGTCAAAGTTAGCGCCTAAACAGTTCAGACAATTCGTAAATTGATATACCAATGTTTATCTGGCTGATGTCATGGCCCCTTGAATTTGAAACATTTTTTTTCTGTGAATACTTTACACGAGATCTCAACATTTCCATTTTTTTAAAGCTACATTTTTCAATTTTTTCCTCACATCAAAAGACGCTTAGACATTAAGCAGACGGCATTTACGTTGAACACTCTGAAATGTTCGACAATAATGGCAAATGTTCAAAATCATTCGGCGTTTTCCCACGTATAGAAAACTGAAGATTTGGATCTTTTCTTAATAACGTCTGTTCTCCAAAGAGAAATACTTAAGGTCACATTCAATTTTTCGAAAATATAAGTAGTTTTCTCGAAATTTTCACGAAATATACAACCTACACCATGAATGCAACTAAGTTATACGCATTTTCAGTACGCTATAATCCGAGTTTAATATCTTCCGAAACTTCGACAAACTAATATAGTTTTTTTTTTACCCAACCAATATCCCGCGATCTACATAGGAATACTGGTAACACGTGGACGTCATTTGTAGTTGTAAATCTCTTGTGACAGAGAGACCATCACTAACTTCTAAACGTTCTCACTTGACTGACACTTCGGAAGCATCAAAAGCTGACACTTTGGCTGGCGAAAGAACACGTTTCGCGGCTCAACTGTTTTAGAACCTGTCAAAATAATCGCCCGCTGGTCCTAAACGCGAATACTATGTCTCGTCCATCTGTCAGTGGTGTTTCTCGTCTGCGATCTGTTCGTCTTTGTTCGAGCAAGGCGCGTTTGTCACATATCCAGAGCTTGTAAGGGGCCCCTCTTCTTATTTCAGTTCCGTTTTACTTGGCTGGGCAACTGGAACAAATCCCGATAGTTTACGGGGAGAGTGGCAATTGCAGTTTAGATCCTCCATAAACATTTTTGAAATAATAGTTTTGTGAATTGTTAACCTGAAATAAATATTTTACAAGTGATCTTACAATGCGTATATAACTTTAAAGCCGATAAGATCTGTACATGATCATTATTTTCAATAAACTTAATAAAATTACAAAAAATGTTGCCTTGGGGGATGCCTCGTGTATCCACCACCACCGAGAATCTGTGGTCTCAACCCCGCGGGCACAATTGTTACGAACGAAACCTGTCTGCTCGTAATTTTCTTCAGGTTACGCGTTCGTGGTTGAAAGTACTTTCAACATCTGTAGGCGTAAACATGATCCGGATACAGACCTCTTGAGAGAAGGTAGCGCCCTCGTCTAGACTCAAGTGAGAAACTAATGAGCTTGGAGGAGAGAAGAAACTGGCAGACGACGCCGACGTAATGGTAATGGTAATAATTAGGGAAGGGACTTTATTCTAATAAAAAAATGCAAAATATGTACATATTTATGTAATTATTGTTTCCAAAACATGTAAGAAAATATGTAAAATAAAAATTCATTATTGTGTTTAAAATTGTTCACTACAAGCATTTTCCGAGCATAGATCTCTTCTTAACAAGGATTCGGAGGGGTTGAAAGTAAGTTCTACCACTACAGACGTAATTGTACACTAGACTTCACCAAAGATAAGAATCTTATTCGAAAATGAAAATACATTCATAGTATGTATTACATTGTTTACGAGGAGCCGGTGTTCAAGTGAATAGTACTACCGTGTAGTCAGTGATGGATTCCAGGGTAGGAAGTTAAAGGAAATATACTCCCCCTCTATCCAACAAAGCTGTAAGGCAATTTTTCGTAACATATATTTGTTATTTTTGGATCCATTACCTATTTGAAAAATAAGCATTTGAAATTACTTTTGTTCACGAAAATCCGCTTACCTCGAAATCATCTTTGACTCCGAGTACGCAGCAAGCGGGGGGGGGGTAATTTTGATAAATGATGGCGAAGATATGGGGGGAGGGTGCGAAGGATCATGGCGATGATATGAGTCATAGAAACACAGCTGGATTTGATTTGATTTGTAAGAAAGTTGATTCTGTAACATATTTTGCAAACGCGCACCTGACATGTTCTGTTTCGATATATAAATAAATTAAAATATAACGAAATATATAGTAAAAGGTAAAACATGTAAACATATGTAATTATTCCAAAGTATGTAAACTAAAAATAGTTCTAATTCATTCAGAATGTCTCGTAAACTCTAAAAAATATAATTGAATGCAGATATCTAGTTCCTGTAAAAACATGTAATTACATGGAAATCCGTTCCCTAGCAATAATAATATTAATATTTGTTTGTGACATGGCTCAAACCATAAGGCCTGCTCTTTCGCCTAACAACATTAATGTATTTACATTTCCATAACTATAAATGAGGCATTCAGGAGTGAATCACATTCATTAGCTTTGTACTCTTGCAGATGAATGCACAAGATGAATGCAATGTGATTTCACTATACAACACATGAAATGAGCTGCACATTTCTCAACATGCAAGTGCGCAGGTAGCGATTAAGAAAACGAAACGCTGTACATCGAGACTGGTAAATCTGTCCTTTTGTGATTGTTGATGCAGCATATTTTTGACAAGAGAACCTTTATGTTATGAATATTGAAAACATTAATTGAAGTTTTTTAAACGATTTTTATCTATTACAAAATATATAATCTAAATTAGTGGTGTCACAAAAACTAACAGACTTTCTCATATTTTCTGTACCTGTTAGTAAAATTACCATAATTATTTTGTGATTTATACACTCTAAATAATGTTATAAAACATGTTAAATTATAATTTAATATTTCTTCATCAATGAACATCAAACTCTCGACATCGAATTTTTGCATAATAACATAACTTATTTTTGTACAATGCTACTAAATTACGTTAATTATGATGACAAGACATCGCAACAAAAACAACGTATCTCTCTGTTCTCCAGCACCAAACATTTTGTTGTAAATAGGAATTCCAGGAATAAGATACAACTACGCGTGCCCGTGCGAGAACTCTCGCATGTTAAACCCCACCCTCTTCCCTATTTTTTCATTTCCATACTAAGCCTGTAATATATATTTTTCTTGAAGACCCTCTTACCCTTATGAATATTGTATTATTTATAACAATACAATACACCCTTGTCAATACAAACTATTCTTATTTAACGTTATTACCGAGCAGAGAGGTACACCCGTGTAATTCAATCGCGTATATCCAGAAATTCGTTTAATTTCACATGCAGTTGCGGATTCTACAGGTTGTGAACAGGTGGAGTAGAATCGAGAAGCGTCGTACCTCCAAAAATGTAATAGAATATTTAAGAAGACCTCATCCTGTAGAATCTTGTGAGAGGAACATTTCTTTAAGGCCTTTGGCGTCAAAATGATAGTTTTTAAGGCCCCAAAACGCTTTGATTAGGAGTTATTTTGCATTTCACAAGAATATTCTTATGCGGTTTTTCAACAAATCCTTCATATTTTTAAAAGTCAACGTGCAAATCGTCACGTCTCCGTAAAATTCTCTTTCTTTAGAGACCTCATTTACAAAGATTGGTGGCAAAGAAAGGAGTGTAAGAGCCGCAAAAGGTATGAGTACTATTGAAATAATATAGGAGGTGATAGTCGAAAACAAAACCCACAAAACGCTTGTATGTGAAACGATACACAAACTCTAACAAACTTCTGGAATCATTCGTTTTTGCGATTCTACTTTTACGTAAAATACGAGTAAAGTAATCTGCACACTAGCCATTAAAATGCCAGTGAAAACTCACCCTTTTGTTCCTCACACACACAAATGCTTCAAAATTGCGAAATGGTGAACCAACTCACCTGCAAAAGAAAAGAACATCTAATATGAACATCACAACAGCAATTAAATTTAACATATATTCTACAAAATGGAGACTCAATTAAAAAAAACAAAAACATAAAACCAATAAACAACACGGAGAGCAAAATTGTACTCCAAAAATTATTTAAATTAGAGCAAAATAATACTATAACATATTTCGTATACCTCTTTCCATGATGTTTACCATCACTCTGAATATCATTTGAAAATTTCCAGATATTTAGTTTCTCCACGATAATACTAATTAATTTGTACACTATAATACAAAATAAATAACTAAAAACGGGTTTTAATCGATTTGTGCAGGTAGGTTAAGCATATATCACGTTATAACCAGTTCGTAAAATACACCGTACGATCGCAGAAGAGGATGATCTTTATGAATGGGTACTCACGAATTTATCCGAACTTTGAAAGACAACTACACGACCAGGCATATTTGTTGTAGGAATATTGTTCTATGCATGCTTGCTTTATTAATGTGTCTTAAAGTGTTCTGTCTAAAATAAATGTGAATACTTGACGAAACCAACCGAATCCAGATGCATGCGAATCAAAAATGGATAATTACACAAAACTAAACACAGGAAAAAAATTGAGGAACAAACTACGGGTATGAAAAGATAAATAGCACGTGAAATCTTCAATAAATTCTGTTAAGACGTGCACTTGGGTCCGATTTTATTCGGCTAAGGGATGTTCTTTGTTGTCTTCTTGCCTGGGAGAGGGTTGATTAATTACATTTAAGAGCCCTTCTTCTGTTGAGGTCAATAAATTTCGAATGATCTAATGAAAAAATGATAGCGATAATAATTATTTTAGTAATGCAGCAATGGCGGAATGTGAGGCAGGGGAAACGGGAGAAACCCGATAAAACCCTCAGAGAGCTCGTTACATTATTACTAGATATCGGATGTTTAAGGAAATGCCTATTTTTTTTCTAGAGAACTTATTTAAAGGCTGATAATATATGTCCACGAATCATGACAAATGATGACATATGAAGAAGTTTTATAATGCTTATTTTTGCTTATTTTAGCATAAATGCCTATTTTTTGCATAAATACCTTTTTAGGACTTTTTTGCCTTTTATTTATTATATTTACATACAATGCTAAGATATCGGAAAATCGGCGATGGTCCCACGTGACCATTCATTACGAAACCTTCAATTCACATCTTGAAATTTAAAATTTTCTCCATTTCCCTATTTCATAAATACCAGCCATGATATGAGAACATGGACAGTTGACAATACACCGAGGAAACCGAAATTTTATGTGGAAATAAATATAAATTCACAGAAGGTTTCAGTGTTGCCTGTGTTGGACTGCTAAAATATTTGCCAGTCACATCGTTCAGATATCCTTCTCCGCATTCAAACTGATTTTGTCTCCAGTCGTCGCAAATTTGAAATTGTGATCCTTGAAAAGTTACTGGTGATATGTAAATATTACTGGTTAATGGAAACTATTAAGAATAAAATGTAGAAGAGTTGTAAATATGTAAATTTAGTTTTACATTAAAATATACGAACTGGTTTTGTGCATTTAAGTTTACAAAATAATATAGAGAAAAATTACAATTTTTCCATTTTATTGTGTAACTTACGACAGTGCCTTTTTTCTCCTTATTCTTGACGTTTTCAGTGCCTTTTTAGGCGCCTAAAAGACGGTTTTTTAGTGCCTAAACATCCGATGTATAATTATTACAAATCCCACAATGGTTGGCCAAAGATTGAACCTGCGAACGGTTGTGGTTTTTTATTTATATATTGGGTTTCAGGAGTCCATCAATGGTTGACGCCATTGAGGGTCATGTGAAAATATCTAATAATTAGATGATAGCAGTAACGATGAAGTAAATAATAACGGAGAATTTGTAGTGTAAGAAACGAGAAAGGGAGAACCCTGAGAAAACATGCTGAGAGGTCGCTTTGTCCAGCACAAGGATTCGTCGGGAATCAAACACGAGCCACAACGATCGAAAGCGTATGCACTAGCAATTTCATCACGACACTTCCCGTAACAGTTTTACCGCGGGTTACGGCAACAGTTCGGTAAAACGGAAAGGGTGATCGTTCGAAGGGGTAGAACGGGGGAGAAAAACTCCCCGCCCCCTCATCACCAACGTGCGTGGGTTGCACTTTTTTAATTTAATATTTATTTTTCATTCCGATGTACTTAGTTCAGTAACATTTTACTTTTTCATATGTATTGCTGGCTTACAGCTATTCTTATTTCCTAAACTTAAAAACTAACTAACTACGGGAAGGGGTAGGAAGCTACACTCTGCACCTACTGCTCACAATTGCTGGGAAATAAGTTTAGGAAGAGTAACGGTTTTTTATGCGTGTTGGAGTATGGTCTGTTGAGGCCAGGTTGTAGTGGATGGCGTGTGGCATTGAGTTGATATTTGAATAGAATGTATTGGATAGATGAGCTATGTGTTGGAGACGGAAGTTATATTCAATTCTTTGTGTATTTGTTTGTTGGATATAAACCATGGAGCGTGGGTTGCTAATCGGAGAAATCTATTTTGTATTATTTGTAGTTTATTTATGGTAGTAGCAGATGCGTTAGTCCAGACAGGGCATGCGTATAACATCAAGGGTCTGATTAAGGATTTATATAAAGTGATGGCATTATCTATTGATAGGCGGCTTTTGGTGTTAATTAAAGGTTTTAATTGTGCTATTTTGCATTTTGCTTGTTGGGGTGGGTTGCACTAGACGAGGTACTACGCAATCCTCCTACCCAGGCCTCACGGTCGCCACATTGAAATCACCTTCAAAGGCGACGCTGTTATCTCTTTACGGGCAATAATGTCTCATTGAGCGACATTCCATTCCAAGGTGGCCGCCATTAGACAATTCGATATGCACGGCAAGCGGCGGCTAGGGTCAAGCATTTACAGCTGCCACCGCGATACGCCAAATAAACCGGCAGGAATCGCCCTCTTTTGTTCTACTTATCGATTTGCTTTGCAGCACCGCTACAAACATCATTTTTAAAAGACACTAGTAAATCGTGAGTATGATAATTAAAATGTTTATTATCAGTGTGTAAAAAGAATACGTACTTGCATACATTCGTAACTGGTACCAGACATTTAAATTGCTCGCTCAAAGGATATATTTAGAATCAAATGATTGCGGCTCCAAAAGGATCAAGGTCGGAGCAATCACAAAAGTAGAACATTCCAGAGCCAGAGAGATTTCCATTACAAGGAAACTATACGCGATTTCTGACCCATTTTGCAAAAGCGAAACATAACATTTTTTCAACATTTTTTAGGTAAGATCAGTATGTTAATCATGTATGCAGCTTATTTACTTCCATTCTATGGAATGCAGCAAACTCAGTGTTGCTGGATTCAAAGATTTACCAAATATTGCGTGGAATTTCTGTCCGAAAAATATTTTAAGAAACAAAATTTGTTTAAGTGTAAATGGATTATTTTTTCCCCGTTTGTAAATAGTTTTGTTCGTCTTATTGTTATACGACTGCATCCATTAACACTGTTCTAAATATTTTTATCACACATTGAAAACAAAATATGTACCGAACTCATGCATTCTCTCCCGAATTTGTACCTAATATACAGGCAAAATTACATTACCGTGCGTTCGATTGATTATTATCAGGGGGCGGATTTTAATGAAATTTAATTTTTTTTTCTTTTCACTTTCAAACAATACTGTTTAGTATAGAAATTCATTTTATGTTATGACAAAAGGAAATGATCCACTTTTATAGATCATTATTATGCATTTTGTGTCGATTTCGACTAAGTCACTTTTTATCATTTCCAGTCATTTTAATGCAATTTTTTGCTGGTTTCGTCGATTTTAATGTCGATTTAAATGGTACTTTATTGAAATAATATTTACGAGATGCAACAAATGTTCTTCACAGAATTACTCAGTCGCCTATTCGATTTTTTTCGCTCAGAAATTGTTTTGACAACCGTTGTATGTAATTCTTGTGATTTATATCAGCGTCATTACCAGGTCTGCCGATTTCGGGGTAACTTAAGACAGAGAATTCCTGGTAAGGAACGGTCGAAACCACAATTTGCAAGCTGAGTTCACTCAAACGAATGGAAGAAGTCTTGATTATTTCAGTAACGTATCCAACAGCCTTAGTTATTCTTCTGAACTGGTAATTGATAAGATGTTTTAAGTCATTGTTCTTAGGTTTTAGGCCATTTTAAAGCATTTTATTGATCATTTTTGGCGATGTTTTATGTCATCAAAATCCACCCCCTAATTATGTTTCCGGGTGCGTCAACTACTACGATCCCTTAAGAATAATGCATGTTTTCATCACGGAAGGAGGTGGTGTCCCCCCCCCGCTACATGGTGAGATCCGGCGTCGACCTACACGTCGGCTTGCTGAGCTTACCCCAACCAGGTGTCTCCCACCAGCAGGACCCCACCCCAACCGGGCAGAGCTTTTACGCTCCCGGCATGTAGCGGATATATCAAAGGAAGCGACCATTCGCCGAGCTCAGCAGCTGCTCGGGATTGGGGCGAGCGAGCGATCGCCACTTGACGAATGCCGCCTCAACGTAGAGTAACAAGCAGTGCATCTCCTCAGTAAACTGCGGTTTTTACAGAGCTGCGTTTGAAATAAAACAGCTGTTACGGTGTCATATCCAATCGGAAGGCTGAACGCCACCATAGTGACGTCACTGAAGTGGTGAGTAAGGAGTCGCGATTGGACGGCACCGTAACAGCTGATCAGCTGTCAAACGCAGCAGTGTACGCGTCGGCTAGTCTAGTGCGGGGGAGCGCACGCCGCCAGCGCCCACGTGTGCTGAGTGGCGGGGGCGGTGCGTGTGTGTTGGCAGGGTGCCGGTGTACGCCCTGCTGAAGGCGCAGCGGCGCTCCGTGGACATGGGCATGCAGCCCGAGGACGCCCAGACCTCCAAGCCCGGCTCTCCGCGCAAGGTACTACACACGAAATAGCAGAGTGCCTAGATAACATGAACAGCAATTGAATATACTGTCACCCACCCACCAGCACCGTTCAGGAGTTGAGGAAATATGATAACTATTTTCACTTTCTCGTATACCTGTACGTATATATGAAGTAATATATGACTGAATGAATGCCTTATTTTACGTGGCGAGACTCAGGCCATGAGGCCTGCTCTTCCGTCTAACCACGCAAATTTCGTTACGTTCCTTTCACCTACTAGGGATGAAAGAAGGTATTACTTGGGCGACGAAGCAGGCAATTTGAATTTAGCTCAGAGGCTTCATTTAGGCTTGAGGATCCTTGACATGCAATAAATCTACTAACATGGGACAGCCGGCTTTACTTCCCTCCGAAGGAAGGCGTGCGAAGGATTTTTTCGCCCTTAAAAATCCACGGCTTCGATCGGGTTTGGATACCGCGAACTTGGGTATAACAGCCCGATACGCTAACCGTTACACCATCGCCGCTATACGTAGTATACAGAAAGTTATGTAATGCTGCGCGAAGAAACGGCGGATTTTCGGCGAAAAAAATTCATTACCGGGCCCCGATAACGAAAAATATGATACATTAAGGAAAAAAATCCTCTAACACTTGGTGTAACCATGTTTTGTGGGTCCTGGATGCCGAAGAACCAATTGAAAGCAAAACGTCCGTGCGTCTTTAAACACAACTAGTGCCTAATCCATACGTAGGATTTCTTCCAAATTTAAAAAAAAAAAAAAAAACTCCTGTCCATCTGGCTCTAGTTGAAGCTATGAGAATTTGAAAAACATTCTTTAAAATTCGGGGGTACTTTACATGAAGCCCCTCGGACATTTTCAACATTTTTTTCAAAAACGTCTCCAAATTATTTCTTTAAATTTCTTGTAAGTATAGAATAAAATACACTTACAAAGGTGGAATAGGTGCCATATTGACGGTTAACTCTGAATTCTCGAAAATTGCGAAACGAATTTTTTTCGGCGTCTTCCTACAACTACAAAATTGAAGGTAGAGATATTTCCTTCAAATGAAATTTCTTGACAATAAAAAGTTCTTTCATTAAGGTCATATAGACTTTTCGGAAAGTTTTAGTAGTTTTGGTGCAATCGTGCGTGCAATATTCGCAATTTTAAAAAATTACAAAAACAAGATTTTCTTAAAAAGGGCTCTAATTTTTTCTTTAAATTAGTGGTATGGATAGTGCTGATTGTGCCGTATAATATGACATAAACGCCATATCCTTCTATTCTCTTGTATTTTGAAAAATTACAAAACTGTATTTTTTTACTTGTTTCTCACGTTAATATTTATATTAGCGGCAATTTGTTCACATTATTACATTTATGAGTACATATGATTTAAATGATGTAATAGGAATACACTACTCTCTATATGTTGGTTCTCTCGATAATAAGGAGTTTTAGCGCCACACTTAACGTAGCGACGTTATGCGCGAGCAGTCACATGGCGGACCTTGAAGACATAACGTCTTTCCTTTGATCTGAGGTATGATCTTCCTAATTAGTGCACGCCTGTACGTGTCTTTACGGCCACCTTACAAACTGGCCGCCTATAAACATGAAAAGTTGATTCTATTATTTTGACTTTTTGATTTTGATTTATATTTCGCCACGGAACGAACGGTTCTGAATAGTAATAATAAAAATTTGTTTATAAACTTAACTGTAAAAAAACCAACAGAGAAACATCAATAATGAAAAGAACACTTTGGAAATAATACGTGGTAACTGTTTGAATAAATTTAGCAAATCTGGGGTAGTGAGGATGTTTTTCTCGTCCCATATCCTCTGGATGTACCACTACCCTATTTTCTTTATTTTTTTTATTTTTTTTAAATACGACAGCTTCCTTTGTTTCCATTTCTCTTCCTTCAATTCATTGTTTGGAGCTTTAAATATTCATTCATTACTAATTCTACTACCAAACAAAATCCTTTCAAGATTCTCTAGAACTTGTATTTTGACAGATATCAGTTCAGAAAGAAAAACGAGACATTTCAATGAATGACTTCCGAGGTAGGCGAAGTGGGGAGTCGGTACTTGGCCAGGCGCTACGGAAATTCCTGGCAGAAATATACCTGCTAAACCCAGCAAGGGTCGGCACGAAAGGAGAAGTACTTGATCCGATTAGAACTGTAAGACCGCGGAGGTTGTCGATCCCTTTGGAGGAAAGTCCCCAGCGTCGGAACGTCCATTTCTTTAGAAAGGATTCCCGTTTTGCATAGCTGCCTGTCGAACAGAAATTTCAGTTCGTGAATGAAAGAAGTGAAAGTGAAAGGTAGAATACACTTCTCGCTCTGGCCATTCCTAAAATAATTTATTTCTGATCTTGCCTCTAAATGAACGAAATTTGAAATGAGATGTTCATACATACGAAAGGTACCAGCAAAAATCTAAGGCGTAATTTCTGATGAAAAATTTTAATGTACCAGCTTTATGAAATGGTATGTTCATATATACGAAAGGTACCAGCGAAATTCTAATGCGTGTTTTAACACAATATTTGTAATTTGCAATCATCGGCGGCTTCAGAAAATTCGAATGAGGCGGGGCATTTTTAAAAATGTAAGGAAACTTTTTAATGCTATTTTATAGATAATTTTAATTTTTTGAAATATGATTATCAATCTACTTTCTTTACTGAAAAAGTTCCATTTAAACTCGATGCAAAAGTTACAGGTACTAAATGTGAAAAATAAGATAACTGAAAATAGATCGAAAACACATTCGAGTCCCTAGGGATAAAAGTCAGCTTTATGACAAAATTAATACGTTCAAAGAGAATTACTCTGCCTTCAATGCTGAATAAGGGCAGGGGCTTGGAACATTGCTACGTCAGTAACACAATAGCATAAACAAAAAAGTAATAAATTCACATATATCATTTACCAACAAAGAAATACTCAGACCTTTAGTAGCTAACACCTCGGTAAATATATGACATCTGCAGAAAAGGAAGAACAAAAAAGAAGTTTCGCGCATAAGGCACGACAACTAACGCATGTTTGTTATTGCCAATTTGTTTCGCCCTGCCACAAAAGAACTCGCATTCCTTTTGCTTGGAGACACTCGAGGAACCGCGAGTCGGAAGACTTCGAGTCGACCTCGACCGTCAGGCAGGCGATATCGATTTGCGAAGCCTCGCGTTGTCGTGCAAATTGGAAGGTCTTGTTGTCGAGCAACGCTCTGTCTGGCCATTCAGGTGGACGGAAGCTGCTCCTTTGAGTCACAAACACGTGCAATTACAGGTCGTTATTACGTATTAGAACACGTCAGAAAAATGTTTGCATTTAATCGTAAATTTCTTCGCACGGAAATAGTGTAGCCAAGGGCAATGGAATTTAATGGCGATTTGCATTAACAAATTACCTGGATTAACAAATTTTGAATAATTTGAACAGTTATGTCACTATATACTTCACTAGAGATTCTCTAAAAAAAATTAAAAAATTGTTGAATTATGTTTCCACGCTCTATGAAACTTTTTTAAGGCAGACAATACTTGAACTGGCCCACGAATAGTCTGCGGAACTAAAGAAAGACAAAGTGTAGGGTACAGAGAGTGAATGGTTTGAATGAATGGATCTATGTATAATGCGAATAATGTAGTAAGGATGTGAAAATGCAGGAACAATTCCCCATGAGAAATTTAAAAAGAAATCATAGCTTTGCAAAAAAATTTTTAAAGTCAATTTCGGTGTGTGGAAAAGCAGATTAATAATTATTCGAGAAAGAACAAAAGCAACAGCGGAATTTCCACCTCTTTGAGTCTCCAAATCTCGGACCTAGTCTTTACGAACTTCGGGATATATTGGAATCATGCACAATGCACAAGCACAATGCCATTTTAACACTATTATCATTTCTTCACCACTATGATGATCCTACATCAGGCAATTCGGTTTACTCGGAGATAAGAGGAACTGATGGACGAGTGTAAATGAAATACGTAGAAGTCGGGAAAACGGGAGTACCCCAAGAATAATCTGTGGCGAACCTGTATTGTTCCCCACAAATTCCACATGGATCAACCAGGAATTCAACCTTAGTCCCGATGCAAGGCAGGTCTGACTGTCATTCCGCAGGTCGCATTTCGTGTCTCCAATTTATTTCATCCTTCATCAAATATTTTCTTACTTTGTCTCTTTCTTTCTTTTCCTCTTCAATCATTTTTCCGCACACAAAGTCTTCATACGTCCATACAAATTTATTTTTCATTTTCATATAATTTTTATTACAATCATTTCTTCTCCTTTAACTTTCATCGTTATTCACATCGTTGGTTTTGATCAAAATTTAACTAAAGGTAATAATGAAATGAATCCACATTAAAGAAAATTTATTTCGCAATTAAAAGTTTAATTTTCATCTATAGTAACAACATAAATAAATGCACGTTTATTGAAGTGATTACTTCTATCACTAGAGTAGGGTATTTTGAATGTACTGTAACTCCGTTTAAATGAATGTCAGATAATTAAAATGCACAGAAATTATCTTAATTGGCTTATAGTAGCAACCCGTTTCTAATCCCCTTTGATCTCTAACAAAGGCAAACGGAATAAAAGACAACCATAGAACGTTAATAAAGAACAAATCGAGCAAACGAAAACAATAGAATTTAAAACGACCTCGATATCTCGAAAACTCAAAGCAATTCGTTAACTCGTACGTGAAATTGCATTATAGTTATTCTTTAGCATTAGAGGCGATCATTAAAGTTAATTTAATATTACCAATAAAGAGACTTTCCAATTGCGTATGACCCGAATAAGAAGCATACAAAAGCCCATGAAAGAAGAGTAAAGATGCAATAGCGAACGTTTCTTCTACCATCGCAGCCATGCTTCAGGGCTTTAACCGCGCTGTGAAATTTAGATTGCATCTGGAGAACGAAAATATGCAAGCCAATAACAATCCAGATTGCACATGAAAAACTTTCCTCTTACTTTCTGCTCCGCTCATTTGAAAAGAAATACCGAATTCTGAAAACTATAAATATTGGAAACTGGTCGACAAATATCCAAAAAATTAATTTTGAAAAGTTCATTGAAGGTGGCACCATACACGTGTCTCCAAACATATACTATGGCCAAGCAAACGGTACATTTTATTTTAAGGTCGTAAAGTTTATGTTAAACTACCTCGATTGAAGCATAATTGTTATTCTAGTTTATCTTACCGCTTTGGCGTACTCATTTCATTAGATAAACATTTTTCTACATTCCATTAAGAAATGACAAAACTTATAGATATAATAAACTCGAATGGCAAAACTATATTTATTAAGAGAACGAAATATGTTTATTCAGAAATTATAAACGGTTGTTAGCTGTAAGGATAAAACATCCATCCAAATGTATTAATAAGAACTTTAAATTCCCGGGAATGGAAATGAAAACCCCATAAAAGGGTTCAGCCGGATAGACAGAGGAAATGACGGGAAACGGGCGAATATTTGAGACGATTTGGAATAGGCTTCAACATTTGCGATTTCGACGACTCAATAACGTCATCCCAGTCATAGAAATGATCTCGGTCCTATATTGAATAAATCCCATTCGATTATCAAATAAAAACAGAAAACGTTCTTTTATGATTTAAATGACCCGTGTTAACATCAAACTTATAATATGCAAGAGGCCAATACAATTTAATCAGAGTGCTTGCTTTTCAATGTAAACTGCAATGAAAAATCTGAGTTTACAATATTTCTTAAAATTTCCAGCCCTGAAAAGTGCTCAAAAAGGGCCAACGCGTTTGAATTTTTGAATTTTTCTTTTTAAAGCTTTGCTGGATCTGACCTAGTCTCAAGAAGGATCCCATCAAATACGTAAAAAAAAGTGAAGAGAAATCAATTTTCAAGTGGTCAAAAAAAAATTCCCTCGGCCCACCTTCAGTTTTCGTGTCCAAACAGAATGTTCCGACACGTGTCCAAACAGAATGTTTTTTTTTTTAATTGATTGATTGGTTTTTTCGTGTTTCCGGGCGCGTCAACTGCTTTGGTCATTAGTCCTGTTAGTGTAGTGCATGTTTTTTTCTCGGGAGATGGCGGTGATCTTCCCTCGCTGGATGGCGAGATCCGGCGCTGACCTACCGTCGGCTAGTGGGGTTTCCCCCTAACCAGGACTCCCCCACCAACGGGGCACCGCCCCAGCCGGGACAAGCTCTAAGCTCCCGACCGGTCTCCCGGAATATGTGGTAGTGTCGTGCATGTTAGTGTAAGTGTGTGTGTAAGGAGAGAGGATAGGACAAGGAAGAGGAAGGACAGATCGCGCGCGGTCCGTGGCCCGTTTGGTAGGGTCCTGCTCCGGCATTCGCCTGGTGTTGATCGGAGAAACCACGGGAAACTACCGATCAGAGCAGCCGGCCGCTAGACACGATGTTGCTAGAGCGGGTTTTCCACAAAAGAATCATGGCGAAGGAAAGCGCCACTCGGATCGTAGAGGAGATACTTTGGCCTGGACGACGCGAGCGGTTCGTTTCCAGCGGTGGACGGTCAACGAGGGAGCGCCGGTCTAAAACAGGAAGCCGGGGAAATCCCGGGTCTGCTCGCAAGCCGTTTCGGTCTCGTCTAACAGTGTAGCGGCGAGCTCCTCCTTACTTAACAGCCTCTTTCATTTGCACGGGCCCCCAAGTCCTTGTCTCTCTCCTCACACTTCCCCCCCCCCTTCCCTTTTTCTTCTACAGATGTCTAAAGCCCGCCACGCCGCAACCACCCCTCGCCAGTTGCGACTTTCTTCTTCTCCTTCTTCTTTTTACCGGGAGCGGTAGCTCAGTGCATCAACTGATGTCACTGCAGCGCCTCTGACCGGGAGGTCCTAGGTTCGAGTTCTGACGGCGGCAGGATTTTCGACACTAGCTTTTCAGCTAGGTCGAAATCAGTCGCTGTCTGAAGGAGAAATCTGGCGGCCGGCTGCTCAGATCCGTAGTTTTTCATCAACGCCTGGCGAATGCCGGAGCAGAACCCAACCAAACAGGCCATGGACCGCGCGTGATCTTTCCTTCCTCTTCCTTGTCCTATCCTCTCCCTTTACACACACACACATACACTAACATGCACTACACTACCACGTATTCCGAGAGACCGGTCGGGAGCTTAGAGCTTGTTCCGACAGGGGCGGTGCCCCGCTGGTGGGAGAGTCCTGGTTAGGGGGAAACCCCACTAGCCGACGGTAGGTCGGCGCCGGATCTCGCTATCCAGCGGAGGACTATCATCGCCATCCCCCACATATATATTTGCGAAACAACAGTATCAACAAACCTAATTTTTATGAATTAACGTATCATTTCCAAGGTGGTGTCTGTAACTGAATTTTAATTAAAACCTCACATTCTTCTGTGGACTTATATCTCCCAAAGCATCACCTACATACTATGACATGACTCAGCATTAGTCAAGGATCTCCAGTTAATTTCATTAAAAAAAACTCATCTACCTCTTATTTGCGGCCATGATGCGGCTTTTGAAATATATAATGCGTTAATAATGCGAGGTTTCATGTGATCTTACATCCTCTTAAGAAATGCTTCAAATGAGATAAATTATCTTTTCATTAGAGCTTCCAAAATGACCAGTTGTTTGTGTCCCTATTCCGTCCTATCGCCTCCCTCCATATAGCAAACTGATGTTAACTCCCAAAAGCATTCCACTAAACAATTAATGTCAATATACTAGTCATAATGAATAATTATCACATTATAAATATTACTACTCCATCGTTAATTTGACGTTAATTACAACGTTTTTCTCTCGTGCATGAAATAAATAACATTCATTTCCAATCACAATACTAGATTAAACCTCTGGTGGGAACTTCTCTCTGAGAGGCACACACAGTACGTATTCGTATCACTAGGAGTGCCATAAGCACGTCAAAATTATTTACTCTCCACATGTGCTTCAGTGCACCTTCACAACCTTCATGAAAAGAGGGACATTCATCTCAGTCGTAGTGTGCGACCTTTTCATGTAAACTATTATTTTTTGAAACTAGCGAAGCCTCATAGGCCGATAATCCTGTAGTTTTATGTTTTGATGTCTGCTTTTCATGCAGATGTTGCAATGTTGTCAAAACGATTGTTTGTTAAATTGTTAAAACGATTCCACGATAAAAATCTGCTTCTCGTGCAGTTGTTAATTTGGATGAATGATTTTAATTTTTAATTTTTTGCTTCTCAAGCAAATGTTTCTGGAGTTGCACTAAATAAATACACACACTACGTGGGCATCCAACAATTTATAGTGATGCACAGTACTCACAAAGAAAAATCTCTTACATAATAAGGAATTTTAGTTTTTTTGTTTTGTTTTCTTTGTAATTTATTAATGTCTCTATTCAAATGCGTATATTGTACGTACTAATGAAATATTTTTCTGTCAAAAGTTTTATGGATTTTCATGTTACTTAAAATATGTTGACTTTGGTTTCCTATAGAGTGTCAGGTAATGGTTTTGCAATAAGGTAAGAAAACTTCTTTCCAGTACTTTCCTTTGAATTTTTGTCGAAGTAAAACTTGCGTCACATTTTTTAATAAAGTCTTATTGAATAAGAACGTGTCCCAAACTATAAGAAAGTTACTCAATTTCATGATTAAAATATGTAATTGACGGTTTTTGGTAATGTCTCAGAGGCATATATTTCCAGTGAATGAAAACAACAACAAAGGGTTAAACTAAAATCTCACTTTACTAACATACCAAGGGAGTCTTCCCAGAACAGGAGTTCGAGAAGTAGTAAACCTAGCATTACCTTACCAGACGTGCTCGCTAGAAGGCATTCGCTTTTGTACTCTCTCGTTTTTCGATAAAGTACTTCACTAAACTACATTTTTATAATGCTGTTACAGTATTTTAACTTTTTTTATAATAAATAACTTCTTGAAAATTATTTCAAATAAATATTTCACTATTTTAAAAGGTTTCTACCGCTTCACACTTTATACAGTTCAATAAATATTTTCCGAACCATAATTTGTACCTGTGAAATAAAAAATAATAATAGTGTATATATTAAATGGTTCATTGATAGATTTATTTTGAATTCTCAAAGACGTCCAACATAAAATAATATATTTTAAGTAGTAATAAAATATTTGAAAACGGTCTTGAGACCACAGAAATAAATAAATGAAATACATTATTGGAAATATACAGAAACCATAGAATGTAAAATCTCTGGCTTGTCTTTCCGACAAGCGATGAAATGTGCTTTGTTTTATATTAAATATAAGGTACGGTAAGTACTTTTTTTCCTGTCTTAGCGATCTCGTAATCCTAGGTAACCCTGGACGTGGAAAACCAGAATCAGATACTTTTGGACGCGCTTCGCATATCTTTAAACACGAGACCTTCAGGTGAGACGTGCAATCACGAATACGTATCCCAAAAAAGGAACCCACAGAGTTCCTTTGTATTACCCTTTGAGATCGGAGCACAGACGCTCTTGTTTGTTTCGAGAGGAAATGTGTAACAGGGGACGGGCAAAACTGTGAAGTACCACGACTATAACCAAACAAAACTAATCTAAAAACTAATTTGTAGCAAACACGCCTTAATATTTACACATCTATGGAATAGTTTTTTGACCTAACCCTCAGGTTTTGTCGGTTCTAAGTATGTATCTAAATATCTTTGAACATTTTTAGTTCTTTTTTACGTTTTTATAGGGCTGCCAATTAGCACACACTAAAGATACCCATACATGAGCGAGCCTGGCTTGCGAGCCTGGACAGCTTTCGTTGTAGGTACATGTGCCGCCGTTCTGATCCCTTCATGGAGCCGGTTATGGAACAATGCGGCAACATATCTTCAACACGTGAAAGCCAGGTTCTCGAGCCGCGCTGCGATTGACAGTGTATGGACCCTTTGAAGATCCCAACGCCACCAGCAAGTCTTGTTTAGTTCGGTTGTAAAAAATGTCATCACCACAATGATCTCTATAGTGCGAACAATGAAGCACGTGGCATCAACGACAGATTTATTACCAGCGCGTGGCGAGCTCATTAAGCGGGGCTTGTACGTGCATAGCTACCTTCAACGCAGCCCACCCTCGAATAAGCACTAACCCTGCCATGGCTTCTTGGTGCCAGTGGAAAATATGTCGCGATCTGTTGAGCAGTTTACTGAAATCTGACAAGATCTACTGTACAATGACAAAAGGTACCAGGTTCGAGTCCTGACGAATTTTCAACACTAGCTGAACAGATAGGACGAATCCAGCCGCTTTCTGAAGGAGATTTCTAGAGGCTTGTTGCTCTCATCGACAGTTTTTCGTAATTGTCCGATCAATAACACGCAAATGCCGGAGCAGTACCCGAACAAAAGCGTCACGAACCGCGCGCAATCTTTCCTTCCTCATCTTTGTCCCATTTCCTTAAAGCCGATACACTTTTCATGCAGATTGGATGTACAGAAAACGCGCTGTCCAGATTTCACGATTTCTGCATGAAAACTTTTGAGTATGTTTGTAATTTTTCATGCAGCAAGCTTACAGTTCAACTCAAGCGCCTCTAGCGGCAAAATCGTTCACTAATAGATTTGTTTACTCGACGCGACTGTAATCGGTCATTTCGATTTTGTGGTAAAGTGTGTCAAGATGCAATTGTATGGAGTGATATTGTCATACATTACCTCTTTAACTATTTCTGTCATCCTATTTTTCTTCTACATGCTCATCACGATTAATTAATACTTAATAAAGCTTACAGCCAGAACGCACGCACAGAAATACCGCCTCTGAAAGTACTCAGACGGCACAATTCGGTTGTTTCCGGGTAGACTCCTTAGCAGCGACTTGTGGCGATTCATACAGACCGTGTATGCGCGACTTTTTATACTCCTAGTTTGGGATCTTGAAGTTTCTCTATAGAAACTATGAGAATCTGCACGAAAACGGTACCATGAACACCGGCCTTTACAGACATACTTTCACCACACACGTTGGGAACTCAGAACTTGCCGCAGGGGCAGTGCTTAGCTGGGCAGATTCCTCGAGATCGGCGCAGGATCTCCAGTTCCAGTGAAGAATGCACTACGCCACCTCCCGGGATAAATACAATGACGGGACTAACGACCATAGTAGTAGACGTCTCCGAAACACTAAATAAGCAATCAATCACCAAGCTAGGATCTGAAAATGATCTTGGCTGTCCGGGGGACGCCGCGTTGAAGGCTGTGTTGCCGACGTTTCGATCATCTTGCCGTGGTCTTGCTCAGGGCTGGTCTGCGCCCTTTCTTACTTTCTTTCTTTCTCAATCCCACCCCCCTCAACAGTAACCCTGGCGCGGCGGGAATTTATTCAAAGTTAGGGATGCAATTTGAGCTCCAGCATTGCTGCTTATGGAGCTATGGGACGGGCTTTAATTTAAGTAAACTAAAATCTTAACCTAACTCAAAATTAATGCGCTGGGATGGTCTGCACTCGGGTTTATATTATTGGGATGGGGGCCAAGTACGATTGGCTGAAACAGTCGGCCAATCGTAGCTGGAGGGCTGCCCGTCAACCGCGGGAGGGAGTCCAGGCGGGTGGTGCTGCGCGTGATCGGACGGCAAGGAACGGTCGGGGATCGGACAGCCAAGATCATTTTCACGACTCTGGCCGCGGAAGCCTACGACTTCACCAAGCTAGGTTTGCCCGTGTGTGCTTAGCTTCATTTTCCGTGGTTCCGCCGCCTTGCCGTGCGCGCCACAGCCCCGACTCGTTGCTTGGCGTACACGCTCCGTGCACCCGACGAGGAAAGTTTCCTCCGCGGGGGTGGGGTGGCGTGGCACGGGAGGGGGGAGGGGAGCTTCGCCCGTTTTCCACCTCGCCGAGCGCCAAGGCGAAGGCGCCGACGTGGGCGCAGGCAGGCCGACGGGAGAGGGCGAAGCCCGTACGATTTTGTTCTTGTAAATTGAGATTAAGTGGCTTCGGTGGTGTAACGGTTAGCGTATCGGGCTCAAACCAGATCCAAGCCGTGGATATTTAAGGGAGATAAAACTCTTCGTACGCCTTCGTTCGGATGGGAAGTCAAGCCGTCTGTCCCATGTAGTAGACTTACTGCACGTAAAAGATTCTGGAGCCTAAAATAAACCTCTGCGCTAAAATTTAAATCGCCTGGTTCGTCGGTACCTCCTTCCACTGCTAGATGACGCGTAGCGAAATTTGCGTGGTCAGACTGAAGAGCAAGCCTCATGGCCTCAGATTCGCTACGTAAAATGAGGCATTGAATTTGAATTAAGTGCCCCTTCACATGGTGCTACTCAGCAGCGCTTCCGAGCGACGCGTCTGCTGGCGAAGCATTGATTTAAGTGGAGAGATTCACATGAGCGGTTTCGTCGCGCTGCTAGGGCGCATGGTGGCGAACTCCCACGACCAGGAGCGCAGAAGTACGTCCCCGCCATTGCCAGCACAACACAGTGCTAAATGGCAGGCTTTGGTTGGCTGTTTTCGGCAAAAACGAGGGGAAAAAATGTATACGGCGGAGATGTAGAACATGTGCACGTTTTCTTGAGCTTCAGAATCTCTTCCCAACCCTTTTTTTTTTACATATAGTTGAATGATGAATAAAAGGAGTAACAAAGCGAGGTTAGTAACATCTGAAAATGGACATTTTGAATACTGAGTTAAAGAAAAAGCATTTTCATCGGTAAATGAACTACAGATTAGTACAGTTACTTTAGTACAGTTAAGAAAATAGCAACCGATACCCCCGGTCTTCACACCAGGACACTCAACTTATCTGCGTTCATGTTAACTGCCTTGCGTTCGTCGGTGCCCACAGCACTGTGACACACAGATAGGAATGGCAAAAAAGCATGGATGTTTCCCACCAGAAACATAGATATATTATAATATATATTTTGCTTTCGATGTTTTCTTCACATCGATATTTTCTTGCAAAAGCATCCATGTTTTTTTTAATTTTTTAAATAAATGGGTTTAAGCACGTTGTAGAGTAGCAGCAATCCACAGCAATGTCGTTGTTTTGCGTCATTCTCTTTATCACGCTGCACATTTCGCCTGTGCAATCTGAGGAAGTTTGGCAGCTGCTCGGGATATGAATGTGTGTTCTCGCTAGGCGTGCCATTGCCTGAATCGATAGTGAAACACGAAATCGATAGCAAAACACAATGTTCTTTATTGTTAATTTTGTTCTTTACATTCGATAATAATTTTTACATACTACTAACATGCTGGAAAACAAACAATAAAATATATCCCTTTTACGTACTGTAATTAAGAGTGGATAGGAAAATAGCATGTTTATTAGTCTTTAATTATAACATTGATGATTTAAACATCGCTAAATGGTTAGCGATGTATGGAAACATCGATGTTTTGGTAGCGATGTAGCGAAAGCGATGCCATTTATCGAAAGTTCAGCGAAGTATCAAAACACCGATGTATCGATGTTTTGGTCAACTATGCCATCACTACACACAGATCCTTCCCTCTCCTACGGTGTGAGTGGCTCAGAAGTGACTGTGTATGAAGGGGCTCAGTTCGCGATGGCGCCGCTCAGTGGCCCCGAGTCAAAGAGGCCTTAGATAACCCATACGGTCGTCAGCCTCAGTGGCCCTGGGGCTAGGAGCAGAGTTTCAAGGCTAAGGGTTTGACTCCCACGTACGGCATAGGTGTTTCACCCCCGCGGTTACGGCGGGGGTGGTATGTTTTCAAACCAGCACTAAAAATGTTCGAACCATTATCTCTCTTCATATCACCATTCATTTCTCATGTTCATTCTCTCCATTCGGTGGATGGTAAAGGCAATTCACTATTGATATCATCCAAAGAAAGGGGTGGGGGGTGGAATAAAGGAGTACATGCTCTCGTTTACGTTCGAATACTGAATAAGGCACTCACAATCATAACGTCTTTTTTTCGCACCCTACCGCCTAATGTGGTCGATTTGTTCAGCATTCACTTTACAGTTTCTAGCAGATATTGCATTTCCGATACCGTTATGCCCTGTCCCTGTAAAGCAAGGGTTATTCTGAACAGGAACCCTGACCATCTTTATATCTGGTCAACAATTTCCATTCATGAGACATACGCAACCATTAAACAATTAAACATTGTGGTTTGATCATGTCAACATTCACCCTTCTGAGAATTTCTTCTATCCCATCACCATCCCTGATGATGTCAGACTGCACGGACGTGTTGTGTAAAATGTCCTTTATTAATTTCTAAGGACCTTATATACCGTTTATAGAACGACCTAATTAATTGTTGACTTGTACGTTTTTGTTAAAATTCAGTACAATTGCTTTATATGAATATTTGTGTACTAATATCTCTCACCAGTATCTTTATTTTATGTTAATTAAATCTTCTTCTAATCTATTCTCATACTATAATTCATTTCCATAATACGTCACCCTCCAAGATCTATTGATAATAACCACTTATTAAATTACTTTTCCTTAACTTCAGCTAACACGAAAAAACTCTCAGTAATATTATTTTTTCCAATTATGCTTTATATCCACTCTGCCTCACTAGTTACTGCTTGTTGTTCTTGACTAATGTGAGGTTTTGTTCTTCTTTTTGAGGCGAGGTTCTAATTTTAGATGAAATACATTTCTATATTCTTGAAACCATCAGTACAGTTCGGATGAAAATGTTTTTTTCGGATGAAAATGTTTTACAGAACGATCTTAACTGTTTATGGAACTGGGCGTGCAGAAATAAGATGGAATTAAATCCGGAAAAGAGTAAATTCATTTGTTTTACCAAATCTCGTTCGAATGTACACTCGAATTACAAGTTAGGAACTAACGATATACCGCGTGTAAAAAACTGTAAGTACTTGGGTTTGGTCCTGCGTAGCGACTTGGGCTGGTCGGATCATATTAACAACACGGTCAAGAAATCATGGAGGGCGCTGCACTTTGTAATGCGCATTCTAAAAAACAGTAGTTTGAATGCCCGATCCTTGGCATATACTTCACTTGTTCGTCCTATTTTAGAGTACGGAGCGGCCTGCTGGGACCCGTACAGAAAAGGGCAAATCGAGGCGTTAGATAAAATTCAAAAACGGGCCGGGAAGTTTGTAAGTCATGGACGCGTTGATGTACGAGACGAATGGGAACCCTTATCTAAGAGACGGGAACGGGCGCGTTTATGCGTAATGTACAAGACATTCAAAGGGGACTCAGCATGGGCAGACCTCAGTAAAAGATTACAGAAACCTGATTATAAAAGTAGAGGAGACCATCCCTGGAAAATACGATGTAGAAAGCAAAGAACTGATGTAGGCAAGTTCTCCTTTGTGAATCGTACTATAGTAGATTGGAACAAACTACCTGCAAAAGCACTAGAGACTCTTCCTTCTAATGTAGTGAAATTTAAAAATATACTTAATTCTATGTAGGTCATCATTAATAATACTGGGACATTTATCATTATTATTATTATTATTATTATTATTATTATTATTATTATTATTATTATTAGTTTCATTATTATAATCGTTAGTATTATTAATAATATGGACATGTCTCTTATACAGTGAAGTGAAGTGAAGTGAAGTGTGGTGGGGGCATGGAAGGGGTGGGGAGTGTAGTGTAGTGCAGCGCAGTGAAATGAAGTGAAGTGGAGTGAAGTAAAGTGTTAGAAAAGCTACAAGTCAACATATAGATAACTCAAAATTAATTATAACTAGGATATCAATCTCTAATTTTAATTGTAATTATATATGTAAATATTCGTAATAGTTTTGTAATTGTCGTATATCTAGTTGTAATAATGTTTGCCACCGAGCATTAGCTCAAAGCGAACTTTAATAAATCTATCTATCTATCTATCTATCTATCTATCTACACCCATTATTATAGACTCGTCGGTTCAGTGATGTCATCTACAGAAATTATGCGCGGTACAACACGTACACAAACACGAGAACATCGTGAAAGTTGTTGCAGATTTTGTGTGCATGGGTGCACGATCAAAAGACCTCCCGGTCTTGAAGAGCCGCGATGTATCAGCGGGAGAGCCGCGTCGATCTCAGCGTCGGAAGAGAACCAGCGAGCAACGTCGAAACGCGAAGCGCAAAAGCGGAGCAAAGGAACAAGGCGAGACCTGAGGCGGCGGCGAATGCTTGGGCAATTAATCATCCGAGGGCGATCCATCGATTTCATGTTTCGTGCATACACAACGACAGGCCGGGGGGGGGGGGGAGAGGAAAGGATCGAGGGGAGAGGAATGAAGGGACGGAGGCTCTTGGAGCCTTCGCTTTGAGAAGATGGAAGGTGGGCGTTCTGACCCATGAAGAAGGATGGAAGACCGGGCGTGGCTAGGGACTTCCCCCATTTATTAAATACACGAAGAAACGAGTCTGTATACGAGAGTAGGAATACTGATATCGATGTTTCGATAATATCGTTGTGTCGATAATATCGACAATATCGATTAAGCATCAATATTGTAGTTAAGAATATAATTCACGGGATTTGGTCGGAGGGAGTAGAAAATATTAAACCAATAGTTTGCCGGTTATAGTTTTTCGGAACATTTTTATTCCATCTTCTGGGCTTACTAATAATGATGGAAATTTACAATCTCTCATCAAATTTATTTCCCGGTTTTCACCCAACTCCATATGCAGTTGCTGCAGTGCAGGGGTTATCCTGTACCATGTCCGACTCGGGCCAAGGCACTCGTAATTATTCTACATACAACGAACGTTCTTTATATTTGGAATAAAACTCTTTAGGTATGGTTGACGACTATTCAATTGCGTCTGTACAGGTAGAACTATCATTCAGCCGCGCCGAAACCGTGTTAAAATCTGATCGACAACGTTATTTACTCGGAAAATGCTTGTGTATACCAATTTTAAAAAATATAATTTATTTTTATTTATTTTTTTTTACATATATTGGAAAATATAAACACATATGTATGTGCATGTTTTGCTTTTTTATTACAATAAAATTAGTTTCCTAGTAATCATAAATGAATATGAAATATGTACGTACATATATTTCAGAGTGGGACAATATTCCAACAATGCATGAGACATTACGATACTTCGACACAGGACAATGCAGAAATGAAAGAAATACGTACATATTTTGCTATTTTTATTACAATAAATTCCGTTCCCTTGTAATTATAAATGAATATGAAATATACACAAATTCAGAGTTGGACAATATTCCAACGATACAAGAGACATTACGATACTTCGACACAGGACAATGCAGAAATGAAAGAAATTTGTCCATATTTTTTTTATTACAATAAATTCCGTTCCCTAGTAATTATAAATGAATATGAAATATACACAAATTCAGAATTGGACAATATTCCAACGATACAAGAGACATTACGATACTTCAACACAGGACAATGGCGAAATGAAAGAAATTTATCCATATTTTTTTTATTACAATAAATTCCGTTCCCTAGTAATTATAAATGAATATGAAATATACACAAATTCAGAATTGGACAATATTCCAACGACACAAGAGACATTACGATACTTCGTCACAGGACAATGCAGAAATGAAAGAAATTTGTCCATATTTTTTTTATTACAATAAATTCCGTTCCCTAGTAATTATAAATGAATATGAAATATACACAAATTCAGAATTGGACAATATTCCAACGACACAAGAGACATTACGATACTTCGTCACAGGACAATGCAGAAATGAAAGAAATTTGTCCATATTTTTTTTATTACAATAAATTCCGTTCTCTAGTAATTATAAATGAATATGAAATATACACAAATTCAGAATTGGACAATATTCCAACGATACAAGAGACATTACGATACTTCGTCACAGGACAATGCAGAAATGAAAGAAATTTGTCCATATTTTTTTTATTACAATAAATTCCGTTCCCTAGTAATTATAAATGAATATGAAATATACACAAATTCAGAATTGGACAATATTCCAATAATACAAGAGACACTACGATACTTCGACACCGGACAATGCAGAAATGAAAGAAATATGAACATATTTTTATTACAATAAATTCCGTTCCCTAGTACTAATGAATGAATAAGCTAGGGCAGTGCGAGACGAAATTTCGTTTGTTCGTTTGTTGGCGCAGAGCGTGGTGAAGAAGGTGGCGAAGCGCACGCCGCCGGCCGCGGCCCGCGCGCCGCCCCCGCCGCCGCCGCCGCCCTCGTCGAGCGCGGGCGGGCCGCAGCCCTTCGCGCTGCCCCCGGCCGAGTTCCCGCTGGCGCCGCCGCGCCCGCTGCCGCCGCCCGCGCCGCGCCCGCCGCCCGGCCCCGCGCCGCCCGCGCTCCCGCCCCCGCCGCCCGCCCTCTGCGACCGCCCCGTCTGCACCGTCAGTATTACCCTAGTACTAGGTTACCTGCACCACTAGTAATGTACTACCAGCTCTGTATTAACTAGTACATCAACTAGTACGATACTTACAAGTACTGTATCAACTAGTGCTACACTAAATAGTACAATCTAAACTAGTACTATACTAACTGGTAATCATCTAGTACTAAACCAACTGGTACAATATAAACTAGGACAGTACTAACTAGTACATCGATTAGTACTATACTAACTGGTACATCAACTAGTACGATACAAATAAGTACTGTATCAACTAGTACATCCACTAGCACGATACTCACAAGTAATGTATGAACTAGTACTACACTAAATAGTACAACACCATAGTGTACAATCTGAACTAGTACTATACTAACTGGAACATCAACTAGTACTAAACCAACTAGTACAATATAAACTAGTACTATACCAACGAGAACTATTTCGTTCTATACTAACTAGTACTATTTCAACTAATATTATACTAATTAATAATATAGAATCAACTAATTCTCTACTAATTAGTACATCTAGTAATTAGTACTAATTAGTATCAACTGTATAACTAGAACTATATCACTAGTACATCATCACTCATACATCTAGTAATTAGTACTAATTAGTATCAACTGTATAAGTAGAACTATATCACTAGTACATCATCACTGCAACTGAACTAACAAGTGCTATATCAACTAATAGTATCTAAGTAGCACAATATTATTATTACTCCACTGCTAGTTCTATACTAATTAGTACTGTTCTAGTCTACTAGTAGGGCGCACCTAAGTAATCTTCAAAGGTATAGAACAGGACCTAAAGCGCAAGAGGAACATTAGCATTTCAAACTCTATCGAAAATATGATCCAAATATTAAAAAATAGCATCACAAATTACAAAATAAACGTAACATGTACTATCGAACTACAAAATATTGTTTATATCACAATATTTTATTTTTATAAGAAGAACTGAGATCACTACGACACTACTGCCTTAGCGATCTCGGCCACCGGGCCGACAATGATACGGTTCTATCTGACTTCCAGCAAGTTTTACAGGAAAGCATTTAGAAACTTTGCAGATATTGAATATCAAATAAAAATGCAAACGAAACAAAATGATCTTGTTCACACATTTTCTGCAAGCCTAATTGTTTTAATACATAGATCTGCCAATAGAGTTCACACAGCAAAATATAATTTTCGACCCCCAAAAATTAAACGTTTATTTACAATCTGTTCAGAGAATATTAAGTAAATTTTCGCCCAAAATGTTATGTACGCCCTTGTCCATCTCAGGCCGTGGTTATCTCTGTATTTTTTTGGTTTTCTTGGAATTTTGGGTTAATGTGTTATCATGTTTAAAAAAAATCCCATCTCCGGTGTTAGTTTTTAAAACAAATTTTCTCTTTTTCGTAACAAACTAGTAACATAGACAATTTTAAAAATATTATTTTCGCGTAATATTGAAAGGTTAGCTGTACTAACTATACGGAAGTCGCACGCTTTATTCTCGTTGGGACGCAGATACACGCCTTTCACGCACATCTGCTTCGACAAGGCAGAACCTCGTTGCAAGGCTTTGCACCCAGAAAAGCGTTTTTGCGTAAATCCTCCCTTTCACACCACCCGCGTCAATGTGGGGAAACCCAGAAGAACCGCCATAAACCGTCACTCGGTTACCCTGACGGTTCACCGGCAAGACAACGCAGGGCAACTGGTCGATTTAACGGAACTTCAATGCTGCAAATTCAGTTCTCGGAAAACATGAATTGTGTGCAGTTTACGCAACTGAATCAGTTATATTTTGTTTGAAATTTGGAAAACACGTAGCTGAAATAGTAAACTTAGAAGCAACATAAAAATTTAATTTTTTTATAGAAAAATGTTTAAAACATGAGAATTATTCCTGCTTTGATGTGTCACAATAGTTTTACATAAAACACAAATGTACGTGTAAAGAATCTTAACATTGAAAAAAGTTACGGCAAGTTGAACAAATAATAGCATACAAACGAAATTTTAAAGAATCCTTCTTTTTAAATAAGCTTCAAGAAAATCTGCATTCCATGTAAATTTCTAGTTCCCATTTGCGGTTGTCATTTCCAAACTGTATCTAGCTGCATTCAAAATGAAGATAATTTACTATGCAATTATTCATTACATTAATTTCTTACTAATACAGAAGAAGCACAACACACCTCTGAAAATAGAAGCGAAAAAGGTTCAGTTATCCAATATTTTGATGTATAAGCGGCGTAAAATACACTAAAACATTCGAGATGGAAACCATAGATAGATGAATTTGAAGGGGGAGAGGAGGGGCGAAAAATATTCTGGCAATACATTTGTTTTAATTTAATTGTTGTTCTAATTTAATCAGAAAAGAGACGTACTACAGCGTCTATATAATTTCACCCAATTTTTAATTACAATAATTTTATTCAAATCAGGCACGCGGGGGGGAGGGGGTTAAAAAGGAACCCTCATTTCAGAGAAGAGAAAAGGGGATTTGATTTAAAGAGCAGAGATGAAGAGAAGGAGGGAATTTGTGGAGAAGAGGAGCTAAATTTATGAATTTTTTTAAAGTAGACCCACACCAGGAAATAATTACTGAAGTTAGACGTAATGTCCGAAATATCGAGGCTCGTCTGTATTTATTATTAATTTGTTAAACTTTATACACACAACTTAATGCTCATCGTTCATTATTTTCCGGCCCACGCAAGGAAAAAAAAAAGCGTAACCGGCAGATCCTTGAGCAGATTGAACATGCAAGGTCTACCGAAACTCATGAACGAAACCGGAAACATCATAAAGGTGTCAGCTCTCTGGCAGTTCCAACGAAAGTGGAAACAGGTAGGCGCGCGCGCGCGCTAAGGCGCCGACACGGTCAACGCAACCGACAGAAAAGTAGGCGCGCTTGTCAATTACGCTGAACGGCTGAAAAAGTTTCCTAACAGAGGAAAGGAATTCACTCCTTCAGCTCTCCTGGCGCTATCGCTGATTCACTGGGGCTGAACCGTGAGACTGGGCGCCTTTCGCTGACGTCGGCCCGACGGTCCATAGACGCGAGCGCAGGAACGCGAAAAATGTGAACGAAGGCTTCCGCGGCCAGAGTCCATCGGTATCTGTCTTTGTCTGGATTTCTGCAGGGTGTTGATCTGGCAGCAGAACAGTGCGATTCGGCGACTTTGTATGGCGGGATATGTTTTAAACTCCAGACAAGGACAGGAAGCGGAGAATTAACTAGTGAAACGAAAATTGATTGATTTATGTATCTGGGCACGTCAAGTATCGTGGATCCAAGTGTCCAAGGAAACCTAGTTACTGGGATTAGAATCCTCGTTAGTTGGTGACCGATTATCCAAGGTTATTAGTCCTGTAATTATAGTGACTGTTTTATCTCGGGACGTGGCGGTGAGCTCCGGCACCCATCAACACATGTCGGCTTACAGAGATTTCGCTAACTAGGTATCTTTCTTTCAGCCGGGACAAGCTCTATGCTCCCGACATGTGTGGTAGTATGGTGCATGCACGTGTGTGTGTAGGGGTGATGATAAGACAAGAAAGAGGAACAAGGCAGTTCTTGGTCCGTTTGTTAGGGTACTTTTCTTGGCATTCGCCTGATATTGATTGGAGCACCCACAGAAAACTAACAGAGAAGCCACCCGGGAGAATTCTGCACCATACAGTTGTTGAATTCGACGCAGCTATTGTTCGAATATTATTTGTCTACTTGACAGCTCAGGATAAGATGTTGACACTTACTCGGGCGGCAAATACTCGCGTTAGATCAAACCAGCAACAATAGCAAAGAAAGCATCGGAATAAGAGCTCACACAGTAGGCGGTACAGAACCGCACACCCGATGCATAACCAATTGCGCTCTTCAATTTCCAGCGGCTTCGTGCTGTTACATTTCATTTGTTTCTTAATACAAGGTGTGACCGGAAAGTAATGCAATTTTTTTAAACCAATATATAGATTGAATGTATTGTTACTAACGTTTAATACTGTTCTAAGTGGTTCTCTTGGGAAATCCACACTCGCTTTCCAGCTACTTTGTCACACACGGTACGCGTCCTGGAAGACTTCAACGGGGACCTCTGCAAGGGCCCTCGCCACGCTATCTTGGATGGCATCAATCGATTCAAACAGATTCCTTTCAGGACGGTCTTCATTCTCGGGAAGAGAAAGAAGTCGGCCGGGGCCATGTTCGGACTGTAGGGAGGTTGGGGCAGTGCGGTCAAGTTGTGCTCCATCTGACACGAACGCGTTGGTGATACTTCTGATCGTCCGTCAGCAGCTTGGGAACAAGTTTCACACACTCCTTGGTCATGTCCAATTTATCGGTCACCAGTTAGTGTACAACTGTTTTGGGAATGTTTAGAGTAATATTTATTCTTAAATTCTATTTACATAGCTAACGTATGGCCTAGCTTTCAAACTAGATACTTACAAACTAATATAAATCTACTTTGTCTGCAATCATCCGGACACTCACTCGCCTGTCACAATGAGTAGATTCCTGCCTGTCAGAATGAGTAGATTCCTCACACGGGCCAAATTGTCATCGGTTGTGCTGGTTGAAGCTAGTCCAGCGCGGGGTTCGTCCACCACCTCTTCCCGGTCTTCCTTAAACGCTTTCAACCACCTCGAAACTTGCGAATATGATAGAGCATTGACCCCATAAGCTTCAACCATTAATTCGTGGGTCTTCACAAGAGATTTGTAGAATTTCGAACAAAATTTTACGGCATAACGTTGTTCGAGTGACGATTCCATCGCGTTTCGTGACACAAGCACTAAACAGAGGTACGCGGAGTCAGCAGTCCTGACGCTCCAAATGCTCGGAGTAAACTGCTAAAAGCATAGTTTTGAAGCTGAGAGTCCCCGCACATAACCCAACCGATGGGAACACCCTCCGGCCATTTTAAGTACCCGCACAAAAAAAAAAAAAAAAAAAAAAAAAAAAAAAAAAAAAAAAAAAAAAAAAAAAAAAAAAAAAAGCATTACTTTACACACCTTATAAGTATCGGCAACTCTGGAGAGGCATCAACAGAATGCAAAGCCTTTGATTGGATATAACCCCTTCTCCCCTGTCTGCCGCTAGCTATCAAGTAAGCAGAAGTATTATTCGGACAATACATCGATCGCTAGGACCAAAGAACTGTAACCGTCCAGACTTAAATCCTTGGACTTCCCGCACAGAATCGCTGCAGTCAGCGACAATGCTGACTATGAGCTCAACAAGGTCGGTGTGAAACCAAGACTTTTCTTAAGCAGCAGATTCTGAATAAACCATAAGAATATTGAGGTAGAATCATAGAACTTGAAGTGTATGTATGTACATACACATATATTTGGTTCCTACAAATTCAAGAGTGAAATGATTTTGCTTATCGAGCTCACTATGAACACACCAAGGGCCCTGAATATGAATGTTTTTTAAATGATTGATTTTTATTCATCAACAGCCCTTATTCTCAAATTATTGGGTAATATCTGACCGCTCATTCGTATAAAGGAGGTCGCCCGCTACCTTAAGCATTCGTTGTTCGGCCTTCCCTTTCGCATTTCACGTTGTTATTTCGCGGCATTCAACTTCTTATTCAAAAAGATAACGATTTGACAGAATATTTTGAGTTCTGTACACAACACTATTCACACTATGAAAAGATATACAACAAACTTGGAAATTGGACGGCAACTATTACGATCGACCCCGAAAGTCAAATTGCTATTTTTACGAAAATTATTCAATATGTACACTCTGTGGCCATATAATCTCGAAACACGGAGTATTTATAGGAAGATGCCACTTTTCCGAACACTAACGAGTTTCCTTAAGACACTTAAAGGTCACTCAAGGTCTTTGCAATACGAACATCTATAAGATTTTAAACAATTACTTATTGCTTAAGGATGCCCTTATTCCGTAAGTGCCGACTATGAATTCGCCAAAGGATAAGAATGTACTAGTGAACGTTTTTATTTCTGATTTCGACCAATCGATAAATTGTCGGGTGAAACGAAGAATTCGCTTTCGCAGAACACTAAATAAATCTTTAAAATGCTCTTGAGTAATTGTTATTTCTAATTTTTCTTAATTTCAATATTCTTTGCTTTAGATTCCTTGATTAAGTTGAAAAATGTTAAATGAGATACTTCAATATGGGTTAAATTAATTGCCCTTGTTAGAGACGAATTACAACTTTTTGAGGAATGAATATCGATCTCCCTAGGGGGGTACGATCTCCGAATCTACACGTCAAATCCGCACCGTCTGGTGAGATATTAATGGCATCGAAATAATAACCACTACAGATATGTCTGTAGGGAGAATATGGGAAATTTTATCCACTGTCAGGGAAAACACTTGTTTTAGACAGACGTAAGTAAACGCGATATGTACGGTAAACGGGTATGTATGGCATGCGCAACATTCAAGTTCAATTTCCTGTTCAAGGGTTCAGATACATTCGTAAAAGCAACAAAGTTAACAAAATACTTTCGCATACTGGCAGTATCAGTTTCTACTCACATTAATGTATCATTAAGTGATTTGTACTTTTGAAATCAAATAAAATGTAAGGCTGCTTAAAATTGTTTTAGCTTAAGTCGTTTGAGCTATGAACTTCGTTTAATGAGCCAGTTGCAATCGAATCGCAGCAGCGAATCACTTTTCCCCATAGCAGGTCATACGCAGTTTTTAACTGTTTTTTTTTGACGTAAAATAAATAGAAATGAATAGCGTCGATATCGAAAGCAGTCGTCTTTTCGGTCTGTCACGAGCAATACGTGTGTGTGAGGTTATAGGTAGCGAAGAGAAGACGATGACTTGTTTTTAAAGAGCAAAGACCAATGGTTTTTAATGCCAATTTTGGTGAGTGTATATAAATCTCCAAATTTGGGTTTTCACTAGTTTGATTATCTCTTTCCATCCTTTACATTTCCAGGCTCCTGAATTTCCTCCCATACGGTCTCCCCCAGTACATCCGCTGTGTATGCGTGTTTCCTTACCCCCACCCCCGAATTTTTCTCATTTTAATTCCCTTTACAAATTCGATGTTAAGGTGGGTATTTATCGTATCGGGTTGACAGAACAACCTTCTGCTACTGCTATGCGGCATGATTGGCCAAAGTGAAAGCTTTTCTTGAAAACTAACTATAACTTATTTATTTTAGTTTAATCTAATTAAACAAATTGAAAGTGTGTATTTGGAATGTCTAATTTGAATTGTAAATGTTTTGACACCAATTACGTTCTTTGACAGGTGAGATATGATGTTTTACATATTCCCCCTTCTTTCCCTACCGCTATTGGTGGCTACGGGCATCAATTGATGCCACTGCAATGCCCCTGACCGGAAGGTCTTTCGGTTCGAATCCCGACGGTGACGAAATGTTCGACAATAGCTAGATCGTAATAAGGCATTGTTTGGAAGAGAATTCTAGGGGAGGGCTGCTTTAATCGGTAGTTTCCCGTGGTCTCTCCGATCAACTCCAGGCGAATGCTGGAGCAGCAGCCTAATCGGCCACGAACAGCGCGCGATCTTTCCTTCCTCTTCCATGTCCTATCCCCTTACACACCCACTTACACTAACATCCACTACACATGTCGGGAGCTTAGAGCTTGTCCCAGCTGAGGCGGTGACTCGCTGGTTGGAGAGATACTTGGTTGGGGAGAATCCCGCAATTCGACAGGTAGGACGGCGCCGGATCTCGCCATCTCACTGAGGAATATCACCCCCACCTGATGCATAAATCATGTATTACACTTACAGGAGGAATGACCTTAGACGTTGAGGTGCCCGGAAACACTAATCAATCACTTTCCGTCTCCTCAGCCTACTGTATCTCTCACTCTCGCTTTCCCTCTCTTTCGTCTCCCATTCCCCTCGAACACCGATGGTGCGCAGCCGGCGGTGGCGCCGTGGGCGGAGCGGAAGGCGGTGGAGGAGGCGGCGGCGGCGGCGGCGGATGCGGCCAGCATGGGGTCGGACATCGAGCGCCGCGTGTCCGTGCTGGGGTCCGTCACGCTCTTCCGGGCGCCCAGCGACCGCACGCTGAACAGGGGCATCGCCGCGGTGAGATGGGCCACGCCCCCTACCACTCACTGACATGTGTTGCTAGCGACTTACACAAGTACTGTACACAGTGCTTGATTTGTACAATTTTAGGTCCCGGAAACCGCCCCAAAATAATTATTAATTTTAATAGAAATACATTTATAATATAATTTAATATTTACTCCCGAGGTAACGGAACGCCGTTCCGTCGCGTTCCGCCAGAAATCAAACCCTAATAAACAGAGTGAGTCACATAACTTTAGCACCTTTAATTTTTGAACAGTTAAAGTATTGGCCCAACTTTCCCAAATTTCTTGATTCGTACACTTCAAAGTACGAAAAAGACAGATGAGTCACGTAACTTTAGTATATCCTTTAATTTTTGAACGGTTGATGTATTGACCACTCTTTCCCAAATTTCTTGATTCGTACATTTCAAAGTACGAAAAAGACAGATGAGGCACCAAGAAAAAGATTGCAGTAATTTTATTCAAGGCAGGGCCCAAAAATACCTTTCTTCGGATGTCAAATTCTCTCAGACCTATGAGGGAGGGGGGGGACAAATTAATGAAAACTATCTAACTCATTAAATGAACACCAAGAGCTTTTGTAAGAATATAAGGTATGCCACCATCGGGGGCGCATCTAAAAAGATATAGCTTTCTTATCCGATTCTCTCTATTGACTCATATACTGCGATGCATTAGTATAAAAGATATAGCTTTCTTATCCGATTCACTCTATTGAATCAACTGCGATGCATTAGTATTGGAAGGTGGTGTGCACTGACAATACGCGATGTTCATTAAGATAAATAATATTTGCCGGATTATGAAACTGTTGGGCACAATTTCATTCGTTAGTCTTATTTCATGTTGGGCATAATTTCATTTCATAGTTCTATTAAACTGTAAACTGGGAATTTCCAGATAAAATTCCTTGTCCCATTCCCAACAATAGTATTGGAACCGTTGTCATACTTACGGTAATTTGAACCACAAAATAATTTTCTCGGAATGGAAAATTGACAGTTTTCAAATGTTGATGATCACGCTTGCTTTGAACCTTTATTCATTATTCAACTGTGTGTGATAGAAGGAGTAGGGTAGGGATTCTTAAACTCCAGAAAACGAGTAGAGACTGTGCTTCTTTTCCCATAGAGGCACAAGTTTTTCGTCGTAACGATAAACGCAAAAATAAATAAATAAATAAATTTAAAAAAATCGAAATTCATTAATCCGGAAGATGTCACGTCTTACTGAGGACGGTGACTCGTAGTGTGGAGAAAATGACTTGGGTCAATACGATGCCAACTTCAAATGTGCAGATGATTTCTGAAGGATAATTGTATTGAAACCTGAGCTATGTTATCATTCACAATGTAAATAATATTATACAATGCGATATAACAATAATTATTCATTTATGGCACACTATATATTAATTTCAAAATAAAAGAATAACAAACGCTTGCTGACATTAATTTATACTTCATTTACGTGCCCCCTATATTTAAAACTAAAAATATAATTAAAATTTACATAATCGATTTTTCTTATCACCTACTTAAAAAAACAACAGCGAAAGTAAACGAAGTCAGTTCTCCTTTTTAGTGATATAAAGGCGGCTCCACACATGTAGCATTCGCCGAGCAGCGAACTAGCGCTCGCCCAATCCCGAGCAGCTGACGAGAATTCGGCGAATGTTCGCTCCCTTTGATGTGTCCAAAAGACCGACACGCGGTGGGTAGGGCGAGCACCGAATGTTCGTCACTCGGCAAATAGCAAGCAACTCATCCACAGCACTCGGGATTCGGCGAGCGGTTGCTCGGTGTTCGCCGAATAACGAATCTGTGGAGCCGCGTTTAAGCGAAGACAGTTTTCTTTTCACTCGAAATTTAAAATAAAATATTTTTTTTATAAAAAGCGAAATTTGTTTGACTCTACTCATAGTCTCATACTGCACTTTGACGCGACAAACGCGCAGGTGGCCGCCCGCGAGGTGATCGAAGACATCACCAGCACCATGCTGGACCCGGGGCGGCCGGCGGAGTCCGGCGAAGGCGGCGACGGTGGCGGCGGCGGTGACGTCCCGCGCTCGGCGTCCGCGCCCACCGCCGCCGCCGCCGCCACCGCCCCCGAGGAGCAGCGCTCGACGTCGGCGGCCGCCGCCGCCACCTCCGTGATCGCCGCCGTCACCGCCGCCGCCACCGAGGGCGTGGGCGCCCGCGTCGCCGCCCTGCGCATCGCCGCACACAAAGCCGCCGCCGCCGCCGCCAACCCCGACCAGGTAACACACGTTACTGATGGCTAGGGAGAGCACATTTAAGCTCTTCAAAAATCTTCAAACATGCATTTATGACCTAAAAATTCATCCAACGTCGGCTCTGTAAGACACGTTACTAATGGCTAGGGAGAGCATTTTTATGACCTCAAAAATCTTCAAATATGCATTTACGACCTAAATATTCATCCAACGTCGGCTCTGTAAGACACGTTACTAATGGCTAGGGAGAGCATTTTTATGACCTCAAAAATCTTCAAATATGCATTTATGACATAAAAATTCATCCAACGCCGGTTCGGTAAGACACATTAGCGATGGCTAGGGAGAGCATTTTTATGACCTCAAAAATCTTCAAATATGCATTTACGACCTAAATATTCATCCAACGTCGGCTCTGTAAGACACGTTACTAATGGCTAGGGAGAGCATTTTTATGACCTCAAAAATCTTCAAATATGCATTTATGACATAAAAATTCATCCAACGCCGGTTCGGTAAGACACATTAGCGATGGCTAGGGAGAGCATTTTTATGACCTCAAAAATCTTCAAATATGCATTTACGACCTAAATATTCATCCAACGTCGGCTCTGTAAGACACGTTACTAATGGCTAGGGAGAGCATTTTTATGACCTCAAAAATCTTCAAATATGCATTTATGACATAAAAATTCATCCAACGCCGGTTCGGTAAGACACATTAGCGATGGCTAGGGAGAGCATTTTTATGACCTCAAAAATCTTCAAATATGCATTTATGACATAAAAATTCATCCAACGCCGGTTCGGTAAGACACATTAGCGATGGCTAGGGAGAGCATTTTTATGACCTCAAAAATCTTCACATATGCATTTACGACCTAAATATTCATCCAACGTCGGCTCTGTAAGACACGTTACTAATGGCTAGGGAGAGCATTTTTATGACCTCAAAAATCTTCAAATATGCATTTATGACATAAAAATTCATCCAACGTGCCGGTAAGACATACGAACCGGGAAGGCATACAATTGGACCTCATGGTGACTATGTCATACCGAAATCACGGTGTCACAGTCACGTACTGCAATATCAAGGAGACCGTACGACACACTGCGTTGTTGCGGTGCCGGGAAGGCATACAGGTAGATGTCACTGTGTCTCTAAATCACATCATTCGTTGTCACGGTGCCCGTACGTCCTACAGAGCGATGTCACGGCGTTGGTAAGTCACTCTGTGTTTAGAATTCCCATCAAATTAGCAGTGGCATCGGGGATTCCAACTTCTTGCGTTACACCGAAAATTTTCCATCGTCAGTACTTGAACCGAGGACTTGACGATGAGAAGTTTGAGTTGAGAATTCGCAATTCAATCGCGAAATAGATAAATTGAAACTTCAGGTCGAAAGTAACGGAATACGTAAGTAACGGAAACACGAGAACGAAAGACAATCGGGAGTTGTTACGATTCCATTCCGCATCAATACTGAAAGCGGGCATTTCAATACGTATCCACCACGCAGCAACAGCAAACAACGGCAAAAGCGTGCAACGGGGGAGAACTCATTAGCTTTGCGGCGGGCTTTTGTTTCATTCAAACGCAAAACGGCACACCGTTTCCACCGAAGCCGTAACAACCGTCCGACAATAAACAGCTCCTCTTCCGTCCAGGTGAGACGCGGACAAAACATACGGGCGCGCGCACACGCTCTCCCTCGCCGCCACCCTTTCTCTCTGCGCCCCTCGCCGCGCGTCGGAGCGGGAGGGCGAGGGAGGGCGAGGGGGGCGGGGGCTCAGCTGTGGCGGCGCACTCCAAGGCACGCGCGCGGCAGGGGGGGGAGGGAGGGACGGGAGCGTGCGCTTTGCAAATGAAGGCCCCGCGCACACTCCCCTGCTGGGAGGGCCGCACGCGGCGGCGGCGGTGGCCGTGTTGGAGGAAGAGAAAGAGTAGGAAGAAGAGGTGATGGAAGAGGAGGAGGTGATGGAAGAGAAGGAGGAGATGGAAGAGGAAGAGGAGGAGGAGGAATGAGAAGTGGAGGTGATTGAGGCGGAAGAGGACGACGAAAAGGAAAAAGAGGAGGAAGAGGTGGAGGAGAAAGAGTAGGAAGAAGTGATGGAAGAGGAGGAGGTGATGGAAGAGGAGGAGGGGATGGAAGAGGAGGAGGAGATGGAAGAGGAAGAGGAGGAGGAGGAGGAATGAGAAGTGGAGGTGATTGAGGCGGAAGAGGACGACGTAAAGGAAAAAGAGGAAGAGGTGGAGGAGAAAGAGTAGGAAGAAGAGGTGATGGAAGAGAAGGAGGAGATGGAAGAGGAAGAGGAGGAATGAGAAGTGGAGGTGATTGAGGCGGAAGAGGAGGATGAAAAAGGAAATAGAGGAGGAAGAGGTGGAGGAGAAAGAGTAGGAAGGATTAGTGGTGGAAGATGGGGGAAAGGTGGAGGTGGTGGAGGAGGATGAGGACGAGGAAGGAAAAGGTGGAGGAAGCTGCGGCGGAAATGGAAGAAAAGGAGGAAGAAGGAAAGGAAAATGAAAAAAACGGGAGGAGGAACAAGGGCAGGAAAAGACGAGTAGGACAAGCAGAGATACGAAAAAGGGAGCAGGAGGAGGAGGAAGAAAAGGAAAATGAAGAAAAAAGGGAAGGGTAAAAAACCAGGAGGAAATGAAAAAGATGAGCACAAAGAGGAACAGGAAAAGCGGGTAAAAAGGAGGAGGAAAACGATGAGCAGGACGAGGGTGAAAAGGAAAAGGAGACATATGAAATGGGAAGGAGAAGGAGGTGGGACAAAGGGACAAAAAGAAGAAAAGGAAGAAGGCAGCGGCGATGGCAGTGGAGCGATAGATAGAGACGTGGTCGGCATATGTGATGTCTACGGCGGTGGCTTATTATGTCGTTTTTCTGAGCGCGTCAGCGGCTGTTGTCATTAGTTACGTAAGTGTAGTGTATGTTGCATCTGGGGAGGTGACGTTGTTCCTCTCCCTCTAGAACAAGACAGTAGATTCCGACCTATCCGTCGGCAGGCGGGTTTTCCCCTCGAGGCATCTCCCCCCATGGGGGCGAGCTCCTAAGATCCCGTCATATGTGATCGTTTAGTACTCAGCAGTGACTGTAACGGCGGTGGAGATAGCAGCCCCTGATACCGTTGGTGATGAGACGGGGTAGAGGTGACGATGAGAACGGCGAGGCGGGACGGCGGCAGTGGCAGCGAAGGCGGAGACGGTGAAGGAACATGACAAAGTGGGTCTTATAATCTGCTCACGTTTTCATGAGCCCTCGCTTCGCTTGTTGCGAGTGGAGTGGGGAGTTTGGTTATTTTGACAAAAAAAAAAAGCATTTAATATCAAATTTGTAGTTAGTTTTTCAATACAAAATTATCTATTACACGGGAACGAACATTCGTGGTTATCACATTTTGTCTACAACGCTCATTGCTATCATTTATTCTTAATGCAACTAATTAATGGGGCACTTATTCCGGGGCTCAAGAAAACATGCGCGTATAATGGTGACAGTGATGGAGGTGGTGATACATGAGTTGGAGGACAATGACGATGTCGATAGGAGCCCTAATATCGACGGACGAAACAGAGACGGTTACAGGACAGGAGCGGGACCAAGCCGGCGACGGTGGGGGAGGGTGGGGAAGCGATAAATGAATTGAGAAACGATGCCAATGCCGGGAGCCGCCCTAATACAGTTGGATGAAACGGCGGCGGTGGCAGCGAACGCGGTGACGGGGAGAAAACGTGATGATGCCGCCGGTAGCAGTGATAAAGGAATAATAATAATAATAATAATAATAATAATAATACAGCTAGATGGTTAGTTTCAAGTATGTTTGGATCATACAGGATCAATCTTAGGTAGATTTCAGGAATTAATACTTTTGTATTATATATAATTATTATCATCTCAACGTTTCGCACATTTGGCATGTGCCTTTCCAAGAGCAATATAGATATTGAACAAACGGTTGACAACATAAATATTAAATTTTTACGCAGTAAAAAGCTAAGATCAGCAGGAAGAAATAACAATTGCAATAATAATAATAATAATAATAATAACACAGATAGATGGTTCGTTTCAAGTATGTTTGGACCATACAGAATCAATCTTAGGTAGATTTCAGGAATTAATACTTTTGTATTATATATAATTATTATCATCATCTCAACGTTTCGCACATTTAGCATGTGCCTTTTCAAGAGCAATATAGATATTGAACAAACGGTTGACAACATAAATATTAAATTTTTACGCAGTAAAAAGCTAAGATCAGCAGGAAGAAATAACAATTGCAACAATAATAATAATAATAATAATAATAATAATAATAATAATAATAATAACACAGATAGATGGTTCGTTTCAAGTATGTTTGGACCATACAGAATCAATCTTAGGTAGATTTCAGGAATTAATACTTTTGTATTATATATAATTATTATCATCTCAACGTTTCGCACATTTAGCATGTGCCTTTTCAAGAGCAATACAGATATTGAACAAACGGTTGACAACATAAATATTAAATTTTTACGCAGTAAAAAGCTAAGATCAGCAGGAAGAAATAACAATTGCAACAACAACAACAACAACAACAATAATAATAATAATAATAATAATAATAATAATAATAATAATAAACCCACACAGACTACAAACACAGACATGACCAGGTAGCCAAAATTCTTCACCAAAGGATTGCATTAAACTGGAATCTTCTGGAAATCAAGCAGCCATATTACAAGTACACACCAACAACAATAATGGAAAATTCTACTTGCAAGTTATACTGGGATAGAACCATAATTACAGACAAAACAATAGCACACAATCGGCCAGACATCACATTAATTGATAAAACTAATAAAATCACCTACTTAATAGATATCGCAATCCCAAATACACACAACCTTCAGTCCTCCCATATGGAAAAGATTTCCAAGTATACTGAACTAGCAATAGAAATAAAACAGCTATGGAAAATGGAGAAAGTTTACACGGTACCCATCATTGTATCCACAAATGGAGTCATCCCAAAAACCTTGTATAATAGCCTATAACAGTTAAACCTGACAAAATCATTGTATATAGAATTACAAAAAGCTACAATCCTCAACACATGCAAAATAGTTAGGAAGTTTCTGGATAGCAGTGTGACTCACGCCTAATACATATATCCTACTCCAAAATCAAAATCGGAAAGGGCCTTCACTTGGCAAAAGCCCGTAAGGTCACTTCAATCCTGGGACAACATCCAAAGACATAATTGTATAATAATAATAATAATAATAATAATGATAATAATAATAATAATAATAATAATAATAATAATAATAATAATAATAATAATAATAATAATAATAATAATAATAATGTCTTTATTAAGGGCGAGGCTCAGCCCATTGGGCCCGTTCTGACGCCTAATCACTGAACCAGCATCAAGATAGAGCAGCAACATTTAAGAAAGGGAGGGCAAGCTGAGCATTGACGTGCACGAGAGCCAAACTACGGACCGTCCCGGCATACGCCTCAAGCGATTGAGTAAACCTAGAAAACCAAAATCAAGATGGCGGCTAAGGAATTGGGGAAGGATGGCGATGTCGGTGGGAGTCGACATCGCGAGCGGAGGCGGTGACGGGGCGAGACAAAGACGTCCATGCCAGAAATGGGTTGGTTGGTTATTAGTGATCCGGGCACGTCCACTACTAAGATCATTAGTCCCGTACGTGAAGTGCCAGTTTTTACATCGGGAGGTGGCTGCTGGATAGCGAGATGCGTCGACCTAATGTCGATTAGCGGGGTTTCCCTCAACCTGGTAGGCCCAGCACCGGGGCACCGCCGAGACAAGCTCTACGCTCCCGACCGGTCTCCGGGCATGTGTGGTAGTGTAGGGCATGTTAGTATGCGTATGTACGACAATGAAGAGGAAGGAAAGATCGCGCGCGGTCCGTGACCCGTCTGTTACGGTGCTGCTCCGGTATTCGCCGGGTGATGATTGGAGAAACCACGGAAAACAACCGATCAGAGCAGCTGGCCACTCGAATTCTCCCCCAGACAGCGACTGAATTCGACCTACCTGACAAGCTAGTGTCGAAAATCTTGTCACTGTCGGGACTCGACCCTAGGACCTCCCGGTCAGGGGCACTGCAGTGACATCAGCGGTAGCAGCTCTCATACTGCATGTGAGCATATACTTGGGTTTTCGCAACGTGGCCGATGACATTAGGTCATTTTTACACCTCCCGCCTTATAAAATGAATCTTTTTAATTCATTTGCGAATGTCCTACTCAACGGGGCACATAGCGTCAAACATGTGCTTATCACTGCTATAAAGATTCATTTCATAAGGCAGGAGAAGTAAAAATGACCCAATGCCATCCGCCACGTTACGAAAACCCAAGTACAGGCGGCGGCGAAGGCGGCGTTGGGCAGCGGCGGCGGCGGCGGCGGCGGCGGCGGCGGCGGCGACACCCGCCCTTGGCGGAGGGGCGGTTCCGGCAGATGGAAAGCCTCCCCTCGAGCCCTTGGCCGCAAAGCCGCCACCGCCTCCACCGCCGCCGCCGCCAGCGCAGTGGCGATGCTAAATTTTATTACGGTAGGTCGTCGCAACGGCTCTCACCCCACCGCCCGCCGGCTGGTCGACCGCCGCGCGCCACCAACCGACGGCACCCGGGTGCATAGGGGCCCCCTTGAGGCCTGCGATGGTCGATTGCGCGAGACGATCATGCGTCGTGATGGAACCACCAGCGTTCTTTCGTTCTTTCGACATTAGAGCAGCCATTCTCAGCATCGTTAAAAAATTGCATTACTTTTAATATTACTTGTTTTGTATGATTTTTTTAATGAACGAGGCGATAGTGTTCAATTAGCGGATTCGTGGATGTTGTAAGACGTTTCATTACCAGTACTAGTGTTGTAACATAGTATTGGAAACTAGTTGCTTTGCGATTTAATTTTAATGCTCCTTTTCGAATGTGAAAGCGTTGTTTGAAGCAAACGCGAACATTACTTTCCTAACCTAGATGTTCGTGTAAAATATTCACAGAAACAACCAGCAACGGACGACGCCCGGAGAGTTGAGGAGCACCTCGAGGTTTGCGATGGTCGATTGCGCGAGACGATCATGCGTCATGATGGAACCTCCAGCGTTCTTTCGTCGACATTAAATCAGCAACTGTCAACATCGTAAAATAGTTGTATTACTTTTAATATTACTTGTTTTGCATATTTTTTTTCATATTTGAAGCGATAATATTCGATTAGCGGAATGATGGATGTACTAAAGACGTTTCACTACAGTACTGGTGTTGTAATATACTATTACGACACTAGTTGCATTGCGACTTAATTTTAACACTCATTTTCCAATGTGAAGTCGTTGTTTGTAACAAACGCGTTACATTACTATCCTATGCAATTCTCAACATCCGTGGCAATTCTCAACATCGTAAAAAATTGTATTGTTTTTAATATTTTACTTTACGAACGATTTTTTAATGTACGACGCAATACTGTTCGATTAGCCGATTCATCGATCTTATAAGAAGTTTCATTAAAGTACTCGTGCTCTAAGAGATATAGAATTTAATTCGTTCACTCACACTTCCAGGAATTCTTCTGCATCACTTCGATAGCCTGAAACCATTTTTCGAACTTAATGATATTTATTATTACGACAGAAGTTTCTTTATTTATTTACGTCAAAAAAAAACCAGTTAAAACTGCGTATGACGTGCTATGGGGAAAACTGAAATGTGTGCACATTTTCAAAATTCTGTGATCCCTACACTAAGTCATATACTACTTAAATTTTGAATTTTTGAAAGGGAGAAAAAAAAAGAAAAAAAACTCCCATGTAATAAAATCTATTTTCAAGGATAAACAAGCAATAAGTTTTGAGTTTTGAAAGGGAGAAAAAAAACAAAAAAACTCCCATGTAAAAAATCTATTTTCAAGGGTAAATAAGCAATAAATTTTGAATTTTGAAAGGGAGAAAAAAACAACAAAAAAAACTCCCATGTAATAAAATCTATTTTCAAAGATAAATAAGCAATAAATTTTGGCTCTTATTACTTCCTGCCGCGACAACATGGAAACGATAATTTGAATAATTGTATTTCCCACTTAATTCTAGAAGACGTGCACAGAAAATGAAGTTACATTTATGTCCAGAAGCAAAACAAGGGGCCATCTCAGCATTTGCTCAATGGATCAGGGAAACTGGACGAAAAACCTGATCGAGATGGGGGTCATTGACCCGGAAGCTGTCTCATTAATGACTTCATTTTATCACTCCTTTCTGAAGTTTAAAGGCATGAATTTAAAAAAAAAAAGTGTAATATTACGATCTTAACTACACGTAGAGTTATCATAGAAATAATTAACAATCGTCCTATCAGCCCGTCGATAATTATTATAATCGTCATAGATGCACGTTTGAACGTTTCATATAACACCACTGCACGGTGGTGCATTTTCCCGAAATCCTGGCCAAAACCTCAAAAATGAAATCGCGTTTACTGAACTTTTACAAATACTACGACACACTGTATACTTGGGGGCATCTGTTTCTGCCCACTTCGTGTCTCTGGGTCAACTCTCCTGGCATCAGTATTCATCCGAACTTACCCTTCGCGGCGTCTCTGGGTCAACATAGATGCTATGGTGACCAATTCAACCGTTCGGATAAGCACGTGCATTTTTTAGTAGTCCGTCTCTTTTTATTATTACCCTACTGAAGTTGCACAGTATGTGGTGGATGAGGGCCTCGCGAACAATCATGTTGCTTATTAGTTATTAAGATACACTCGGTTCAAATAAACGTGAATCAGATAAATACACCGCTAGTGAAGTTACACGAAACATTCTTTCTTACGGCGGCGTTCAAATGGAATTCTTCCCACAGTACTGTATGCATCAGCGGCGATTGCCTGGCTGTCACCCGAGCTTACCCGATAAGACTCCGTAGATCCGATGCCGTGAGATAGCATGGGAACTTTGGGTGACGAATGTCCTTCCTTCCTCCTTTGCGCTACGTCACAAGGAATGAACTAGAAAGTTTTAACGATTACAGCAAGTTTGAGGTAGGCACGATACAACCAAATGGATCGCTCGGTGTTCGAAGTCTTGAGTGTTTTGTATTTAGCTTCATGTTAATAAATCCTGAACGCCAATCAGGAGCTAAAATACACGAATTAGACAAAATATGACGTTTTTGCGTCCATCTGGTAGACAGTCCGAGTAGCTTGTTCATATAAGTTGATGAACAATTTTAACTCTCAATAAATAACTTGGGTACTCTACAGAACATGACAAAAAATTTTATCCACGACAAGGATCATGTCATAAATCAATAAAAAATGTGTCTCACAGAAATTCAGCAGAAGTTCACATTTCCACTGACGACAATCTCATTTTTTTTCGTGTCGGAGACGCGCTTTGATAGAGCTTGCGATATTATATCTTTGACCCCGGTGAATAAGCTGATAAGTCATAAACACTTAATTTTACAGGAGAGCTAAACACAACGTTTAAATTAATTAAATCAGGGATTAATGATATTCAAACGAAGGTAATAATTAAACAAAACTATTATTGTGTAGGGTTTGTTTGAATATCATTAATTCCTTATTTCTTAGCATTAGTTTAAAGTTGTTTATTGCTCCCCTGCAAAATTATTATTTTTCGACTTATCAGCTTATTCACCGGATTATATTATAACACATTCGTTACCAATAATACTGACAGTGCTGTAGTGGCATCACTAGTTCGCTTCTTCATTCCGAGTCCGTTTTCTGTTTCTGGTTTTTCTCGACGCGAGGCCTCTCGCCACCAACCCCTAGCTCAGCTGTTCCTCAATCTGGGCCGTAGCGTCACCCGCGGAGGTCATTGTCCTCGCAACCCCCTGGGAGCCACAGCGCCCTTTGGTTCAGCTGCTACCCCTCCCTCATCCAGGGGCGCGGACGTCAAACTACGCATACGTTAGTAGGCGTACAAAGGTGTTCTCTTTACTATAGACAATTTCCAAGACCGTAAGAACTTTCGACCTCCAAGCAGTAAAAATGCTGCTGAAAAAAAAAACGCACAAAATGGTTTTCCAAAAAGTAGCATGCTCATTCACTGTTCAATTGACAGATTATGTTGGTCTTCCGAAATTGATTGATTGTTGTTTTTTTCGTGTTTCCGGGCGCGTCAACTGCTTTGGTCATTAGTCCCGTTAGTGTTGTACATGTTTTTTTCTCAGGAGATGGCGGTGATTTTGCCCCACCGGATGGCGAGATCCGGCGCCGAACTATCGTCGGCTAGTGGGGTTTCCCCCCAACCAGGACTCTCCCACCAGCGGGGCCCCGCCCCAGCCGGGACAAGCTCTAAGCTCCCGATCGGTCTCCCGGAATATGTGGTAGTGTAGTGAATGTTAGTGTGTGTGTGTGTAAGGGGGAGGAAAGAACAAGGAAGAGGAAGGAAAGATCGCGCGCGGTCCGTGGTACGTTTGTTAGAGTACTGCTCCGGCATTCACCTGGTGTTGATCGGAGAAACCACGGAAAACTACCGATCAGAGCAGCCGGCCGCTAGAATTCTCCTCCAGACAGCAGCTGAATTCGACCTAGCTGAAAAGCTGGTGACGAAAATCCTGCCGCCGTGGGGAGTGGGAACCTAGGACCTCCCGGTCAGAGGCGCTGCAGTGACATCAGTTGATGCACTGAGCTACCGCTGCCGGTTTGGTCTTCCGAGCGCGTTAAGGGTTTAATCATTACTCCCATAAGTATAGTGCACGTTTTTGTCACTGGAGGTGGCGGAGGTGTTCCCCAGCTGGGTGGTACGATCCGGCGCATATCTACACGTTGGCTCCCTGGTTTCTCCAGCCAGGTATCTCCCAAAGGGGGCACCGCCCTAGCAGGGAGAAGCCCTAAGCTCCAGAATGGCCTCTCGACGTGTGTGGTATTATAAAGCATGTGAGTGTAGGTCAGGGATGTGAATACGATAAAGAAGGGGTGGGAACGACTGCGCGCGGACTGTGGTCCTTTTGTTAGGGCACTGCTCCAACATTCCCCTGGTGTTGATCGGAGAAACCACGGAAAACTGCCGATCAGGGCAACCGGCCGCTAGAATTCTCCTCCAGACAACGGCTGAATCGACCTAACCATCTCGTTAGTTCTAGTGAACCCTAGGACCAGTCGGTCAGAGGCACTGCAGTGACAACAGTTGATGCCCTGAGCCACTTAAGGTGGTGCTCACTGCTCAAGAATAACAAATGAAAAAACTCTCGTAAAACACTGCAACAAGTTAAATATTTTAATGAAAACAGTGTTTACAAATACAGCAATAACATAGTGGAGTATATGTGCAGTTCATTACTTAGACACCTTTCACATGGTCGAAAGCAAAGTTTTCTCTCATTTTCTCTGCGCATTGGCAATTAATAACATATATTTTGGGATACTCTAAAATTATTCTTAAAGACTAATTATGCGTATCGCAAGTCTTTTATTTCACACTCAGGGTCAATAAATCCCTCTAGATCAGGTTTTGAGTATAGTTTACATAGCTCCAATGAGAATATTCTGATCATAAATGTAGCTTCCCTATCTGGACACGCTTTCTAGAGTGCTATAGGAAATTAGCTGTGAATATAGTTATTTCCTGAACGGTACAGTCAAATAATCGTTCCCCGTATTCTCAGGGTAGGCGAGTCGCTTTCTTCATGTGGGGCACGAGAACACGCGCTTTGATTGATTGATTGATTGATTAGTGATTCCGGGCGCGGCAACTGCTACGGTGATTAGTCCCGTAAATATAGTGCATGATTTTATCGTGGGTGGTGGCGGTGATTTCCCACGCCGGATGGCGAGATCCGGCGTCGACGTATCGTCGGTTTGCGGGGATTTTCCTCAACCAGGTACCTCCCACCAGTGGGGCACCGCCCCACCCGGGACAAGTTCTATGTTTCCGACGTGCATGCAAGTGTAAAGGTAAGTAAAAAGGAGGGGGAGATAAAACAAGGAAGAGGCAGGAAAGATCGCGCGCGGTCCGTGGACTATTTTTTTGGGCATGACGTCGGCAATTGCCTGTGATTGATCGCAGAAATCACAGTAAACTACCGACCAGAGCAGCCGGCCGCTAGAATTCTTCTCCGGCTTGCGGCTGCATTCGAACTAGCTATGCAGCTAGTGTCGAAAATCCTGCCATCGTCAGGACTCGAACCCCAGTGCCTCCAGGTCAGAGGGACTGCAGTGACATCAGTTGATGCCCTGAGCCAATTTGGCCGTTACGGACCCTTCGACCGAAGTAGGCGCCGTGGCGTAGTGTGTAGTATACATTCTGTACAAGTGCATGTGATCTTATTTACATGCACTCTCAGGCAAACAAAGATTCTGTTCACTATTTTTACAATGTTAGACCTCAAAGATTAAAAATCAAAAGTTGGCCCTCCACGTGGCGCGGACACAAACCTCCAAGAGATCACACTCTCAACCAAACATCAATTCAAGACTAGTGATTAACTAGCAATATACGATTGCGCGCGTCGTCAATTACTTGACAACACATGACGCCTATCGCTTCACTGACAAAAGGACCTTGATCTCAACACAATAAATCAGGACAATGACGTCACATCCATCGATGTCACAGACGTCCAGACAAACACACTATAGCCATGGACAAATACTGATCATGTCGTTTTTTGATTATTTGTTGACAAGCATATAATGATACATAGAATAACGAAAAGGAATAGGAGACAAGAAGGAAGAGAGGCAGGAAGAAAGTAAAAATGAAAAGAATTCTACCAAATGTAAGAGGTGTTTTTAAATTTTATTTTGATGCCAACTAATATACTGATATGATGCCCCCATAACAAATAACTCAAAAGTTATATTATCCGTAAGATGTCACAGCAAAAAGCTCTGCAAAGGTGACTACAGTTGTAAAAAGAAACGCTCGAAAAAAAATTGTAACGCCACGGAGAAAATAATACGGGCAAGATTTTACGTTTAATTAATTTCAATTCGGGAAAAAAGTAAAACGAGATGCCGACCAGAATGTTGAGTTTCGCAACATTCAAACTCCTCAATCGTGGTTATCGAGGAAAAATGGTAGAAGTGCTGTATAACGAACATGGAGTGCCAACGGGCGTACCCCACAAACCGGTTCGTCCGCCACAAATTGGACGTGTACTGACCGGGATTCGAACGGCAGCTCCTGAGGAGGAAAGACACCATGGTTTCCGCTGGACAAGCCATTTGAAGGAAACTAGATATGGCCCCTTACAAACCCCGATTCTGGGAACGACACGATAAATATAGTTATTTTTTGACGAAGGGTGTTATAAGGATTCTAATGATTGATCATTAGAGCCAGTTAACGTGCGTAGTACATACAGGATTTTATTTTTTACATAATTTTAATGATTCAGATTGACTTACTTACTAATTAACTAGTAACTAATTAACTGGTAAAACCTGTAGCACCATTCAACTGTTTTCACACATCATTAGATCGATATCATTTATGCAGTTTTTATCGAACTCTGAACTCGAAGGCAACAACAAGCAATAACATATCAGTAAAAAATGAACATTTTTATGAATTTGATATATTAAAATGAAGAACCAGAAAATTGCTATTATGCTTAAATAAGAAAAAATAACTTGATATAAAAGTTATTTTGTTGAATAGATTCGAAAATTGCAATTTTGCAATGTTCCCATAAATTTATAATTAATAATTCTTTTTTTCCCCACTGTTACGTATCACATTTCTTTAGCAAAATCTTTCTTGACAGAAGTAATACTAATAGTAATAGATGCTGAAGACACACCGGTTAACATTCTGGAAATGTTATTTTTTGATGTAATAAAACCTTCTAAATAACTTTCGGCAAGAGGCGAATAACTTTCGGCCTTAACTTGAAGTATCGTTTCATCTACGCAATTCACACTGTTACTTCCCATCCAACTCCGAAATACACCATAATCATTTTTCGGGAGAAAGGTCATCGGGTTTGGAAATCGACCACGGGGCAAAAACATGAATGTATTTAACGCCGTAGATCAGCAATTTCATACAAGAAATTCCAATCTCACAGTCCACTCTCCGTTCCAATCCGTCTCACTCTCAAAATTAACAGTACATAATGAGGAGCACGATAATTCATTCACTCCCCACTATCTTTCTCACACACACGCAACCGCCCCCCCCCCGCGCTATCGGTAGCCAGCGGCAACGCCGCAAACAAAGGGCGGAATTCGCCCGCAACGTTCGTCTGTCTCCAGGTGTGGGAGCTTCCGGAGCCGGCAGCTGGCGTTGCTTCCAAACGGGCAATCTCGCGACCACAAAGAGCGCATTCCGACATCAACGGAATAATACAAACGTCGTTAATTCTGTAACGAGAATATCCGGCACGCGTTGCGTAACAGTGCTACATGGACGACGCGATGCACCCGCGTCCCCAGTCGGCGGAGGAAAGACTGCGGGTATCCCCCGCCTCAGACTGGGAGGCCCTAGGTTCGAGCCCTGACGGCGGAAGGATTTTCGACACTTTTCAGTTAGGTCGAGCTTTTCAGTTAGGTCGAATTCAGTCGCTGTCTAGCGGCTGGTTGCTCTGATCGGTAGTTTTCCGTGTTTTTTTCGGATCAACACCAGGCGAATGACGGAACAGTACCCTACCAAACGGGTCACGGACCGCGTGCGATCATTCCTTCCTCTTCCTTGTACTATCCTCATCCCTTACACACACACACACACACACACTCTCTCTCTCTCTCTCTCTCTCTCTCTCTCTCTCTCTCTCTCTCTCTTACACTAACATGCACTACACTACCACACGTGCCGGGAGACCGGTCGGGAGCTTAGAGCTTGACCCGGCTGGGGCCACGCTGGTGAGAGATACCTTGTTGGGGAAAACCCCGCCAGTCGACGGTAGGTCGGCGCTGGATCTCGCCATCGAGCGGGGGAAGATCTCCACCACATCCCGATGAAAAAAACATACACTATGCTTACGGAAATAATGATCTCGGTAGTTGACGTGTCCGGAATCACTAACAACCAACCAACCATCGCCTCCCACGTAAGGCATGAGTGCTTTCAACATGTGGTTAGCTTCCGAGTATGTACCATATCTGTACCGTTGTCAGATTCATTACCGGGGGCGGATTTTTGAAACTATATACAGTCGGACCTTCATGTATGGAACCTCTATAAATAGAAGTTCTCTATACGAATTATTTTTTTGTCCTTTGAAAATTCCGTTTAAAAATGTATATATTTATCAAAAATTATTTCAATATATCGAACCCATTTTCTGACTCGACTTTTTTTCTATAAAGTCAAAGCGTTTACGGTACATACCAAAAATTATGTTTAACAATTCGGTAGGTTTTTCGATTGAGAGAAGATGTTGCAGATGAAAAGCAGTGGTTTAACAAGTGTACACAATGTTTTGAACGGGATGCATCCTATGCGCAATAAGACATTAGATTTTTTAAAATTTCAATTCAATGATTTCGTCAGGTAGGTACGCAATACCCACTTCATGTAACTATTCATAAATATGACATTCGAATGATTAAAACATTTCTTATCTACTTATTGTTGAATTTTCCATTTTACCCAATTTTTCCAACAAAACTGTTTAAAAGAATTTGAATAAATTTCATAATTATTTCTATACATTAAAGTTCATGTATATCGAATATCCATGTGTATCTCCTCGCTTCGCGAGTCGGGGATTTGTCGACAATATCCCACGCACTCGTAGTATTACCTGTGATAAGACGTGATATTTTCTTAATATTCACCATACAGAATACTCGCGTTGGTACCAACGTTGACGGCCGGGGACCTGCGAGAGGCTGCAACGCGCAAATGTCAATCACGCGTTCATTTCAAGTGGACCGCAACCTTGATTTTCGATCTCTCTAGAAACGTCGCTCTCCTCTCTCTTGTCGCGAGCTTTCTCCCCCTCTCCTGAGGAGCTGCGTCACGACTCGCCAACCGCTTCGGGCGGCCCGCGAGTGCTTTTACTAGTAACCGTCGTAGGGGACTAGTAAATGTTACGATAAGTTTAATAATAATAATAACAATAATAATAATAATGACAATAATTAGTGTACTTCAGAAGTGAAAAAGATGCAGACCAAAACCACTCGAATTTTTTTTTTTTCAAGTAGCACGCACCCTGAACAATAATGAACAATCCTCAAGAACAAAAAGTGTTAATCCTCTCTCAAAGCACTTCAGTAAATTATTGTAAATGAGTCGCTCGGGGGGAACACAATGGAAAGCGCCTTTTCGGCGAAATTTGATTTGTTCCTATTTTTTTTTCAGGCCTCTGAGGTAGTACTAACACACATACATAGATTTGTTCACTGCTTGAAGTTATCGTCTGTCGAACGTGTAGGTAGAGCTCTAAGTAAACTTCTACTCCTTATGTGAGATAATGATGACACCGGGGGGCGGATCCAGCCGATCATTTTGAAGGGGGTCATCATAGATTTTTGTTAAATAATAAACACTTGTTATATTGTATACTATTTTTATAGCGTATATATCATACTAAACGATAGCAATTTTTAAATAATTACATAATTCTAACATAAATCATTTTTGCCAAATAAAGAAAGGTAACAAATGAAAACTCTAGGACTTCTGGAGGATAGGAGGTCATGGCACCCCGCTAGATCTGCCCCTGTGACGTGACAGAGATGAAGGGAAAACGGAGAAAAACGAATTTCGCCGCAAAGGTGTATACAATTACGTTGCCCCGAGCTATTCAAATATTTTAACAAATTCTTCTCGAAAACAGCAATAACACGGTACAGTACAACAGTTCCTTAGAACCCAAGGCTACAATCGCCGCTTCCGCAGCAGCATTACAGTACTTCATCCTTAGTATGGAAGTACGTAGAAGGCGACAAGTTAAAAGCAGCCACCATCTACATGGCTTCAATTAGGAAGTAGCTCCTTCATAAGTTAAATAATCCGGCTTGATAATAATTATATCCTACAATATTTATTGCACCAAATGATCCTGAAACATATGTGAGAATCATGTAAACACAAGTTTTGTGAATTAATGTAAAATAATGTTTCAATTAAACTCATTACAGAAAGGCAGTTAAAGGTCACGATACAAGCTAATTATTGATTGGAATATGTCATTAAGCGAAGCATTGTTTTCTCTTTTCAATTTACTTTTACATTTATTCTCTTTTCTAACATTTCTTCATGCAAGGCAAATAAATAACATCACAGTATTCGAATAGTAAAAACAGAAATTCGCAGAACCTCACTCAAAAGACTACATTCTGCAATCATCCGAAAACTGCGCATGAATTAGCAATTGAAAGGGGTGTCGTAATGATTCATTCTTAAACTCGTACAAAGCTGATTTGCCTTAAGAACTCAATGAATCCCAGATACGAAGCTGGTGCATTAATATCAGGTTCTTGTTCGGTTCACTCAGATTACCGATTGGTTTATGGTTACAAATGATGAGAAAGGTGGATGGAAAGTTTTCATTGCGACCGGAAACTTGACGAATACTTCGAAACTATGTCTGTGTAATGTGGTTGTGTTACAAGAGGCCGACAAAGTTATTTTACTTTCTTACGCACGAAACAATGATCTCAGTTCTAAGAAGATTTAAGAGCATTACTACAGGACTTATTGTGATAAGCCTAGAACCCCAGGTTTAGTTTGAATGATAAAATCGGCATCCAATGTTCGTAATAAGGGCATTGTTTGCAAAATCGGAAGTCAAAAAATATGCGTTGTTACAACCGATCAACAAAGTGTAATATTCTATGCTTGATGTCATAGCGCTGTGCAGATGGACAAGGCCCCGAACACATTAAATGCAAAAGGTGTGGAGTGGGATTTGATAGCCGTGATCTTGTAGAAGGGAGCAAGGAATTACTCTCTAAAAAGATATTGCAGCATGTACACATAAGCGGTTAGTGAGGTGGGAACGGGTTTTCAGCATAAACTGGGTATTATTTAAATGATAGTGAGGCGGGAATATATTATTACTTTGAGGTTCAAGAGCTTGGTATTGTTTAACTTGCAGTATTAAATTGTAATAGGAAATTTTATTAACGTAGTCGTTGGAATTTCGAATTAAAATAAGACTCCGTGTTTCGAGGGTACGTGTATTAGATGGATTCCGTAGATGGGAGGATTTTGCGATAAGAAGCTGAACATACAGTCGCGGGTAGGTGTTTCATGCGAAACAGATAGGAAAAGTCGCGAACGCGTATTGATTTAATGGGAAATATTAAATCCTATTCGTTAAGGACATTCTGAAAATTTTTAATTTATTTTAATGATAGGCCAGAATGCGAGAAAAGGGATACCAAGGATTCCATGGACAACATTCTGCTGGTCGTCCGAGATGTCGCGATGCCATTGAGAGAATTTATGAACATAGCAGGGCAACGGTAGAAATAAGAATATTCATAATAATAGCAGTGGAAGTAATCTCCTTCATAATATTCGACGTTTGTTGTAAATAGTATCCGGATTTAGCATTAGTAAAAATATCAGAAGAGACGAAAATAGCAAATAGCTAGCCCAGCGTGGGACACGAAAAGAAATAATTTCACATTATACTTAATTTTTTCTAATAATTTCCTTCCAGTGCCAGAATTAATAAAAAATACTGATGCCGACTAGATTACCTTATGTTACTACAATGGTTCAAATTCGGGATAGTGTGTACTATTTAAAAGTAGATTTCCATCTAGTATGACATGTCAAAAATAATGGCATGTATCTTCCACGAACATATTTCCATATACTGGCGTAAGCATGTATATGCTGCGGCTCTGAGATGACTCAGGAAGTGTCGGACTCTACAGCAGCGTCTCTGTTCGGGAGAGTCTAGGGTTCGTGCCCCAACGGTGACTGCCAAAGGATACTACTTATAGTGTTACGTCGAATTCAAGAAATACCTGAAGGAGAATTCTTGAGGCCGAGCTCTGATCGTTAGTTATCCCCGGTTTCTCCGTCCCCGGCTATGGTTTGAACATTCTCAGCATTCGTCGCAGAAATCTTCAAAGCTATGTGTACGAAATACTGCAGAGCAATTAGCAGAACCAGCGTACTTGGTATCAATGAAACATCAAAATTAAGTTTTCAACCCAAAGCTTTTGCATGCATTAAGTGATGATCCTGATCGGAGAATGCAATACTGTGAGTGGTTTCGGAGCATGCAGCAAGAGTAGGGAAAGTTGTTTGGTTCGTTTGTTCAACGTACTCAGAAGTGTATTGATGTCGATAGTGGGCATTTTGAGCATGTGTTGTAACTGTTGTACCTGTAAAAGTCTAAGATGGTTATTGCTCATCATTTTCAGTTTTTGTGAACTCAGTTTTGTTAACCCTGTTGTTTCTTTGCTTGAAATGTGTTTACATTTTTCGGCACTTCTGATAGATACAACTATCATACACAAAACTAAAATTTTCATTTAATCGGATAGTTAATTATCCTTTGTTTTGAAGCTAAGGAAACAAGAATATCTTCGAATCAGTATTTTAAGTTCATTTTAATTGTATTTAATTTTAAATTTTTGTACATATTTGTATAGATTTTACTTATTCTCAATCATACTTATTCTCAACCAAAATTGAATTTACATTTTTTTTCGTTTAGACTTTAAAATAGATTAATACAATAAAACTTGGTCAATGTGAAATCTGAAGGACTGATTGACTCGTGTGCCACCATGAACGGAGAGAGAGTCGGGGAAAGAGAGTGAAGGAGAAAGACAGGGAGGGAGAGAGAGAGAGAGAGAGAGAGAGAGAGAGAGAGAGAGAAAGAGAGAGAGAGAGAGACGGAGAGAGGGAGGATGGGAGAAAGAGTGCAGGACGTCTGCCGGGTTCTGCTTGTTAATAAAATATATTTGAAAGCTAATTATATCAAAATAATACAAAAAGTTATTTTTAATAACTGTAGAAAACTGCTAAATCATTATAGTATCTACAAACTTCTCGCTTTATCACATTTCGATATTTGTGGCTATTTATAAAGAAAGAATATAAGGAAAAAACCACACAAGGAATCAATTTTCTTCAGACATTGTTCTGTAGGAGAGCTATTTGATAATAGCTTATAAGATGCATATCTTCTGAACAATTGATCCATTCCGTGCGTTCTATACAAAACTCCACATCGCCAATACGTGTTCGTTATCGTGTTTCCCTGCAAGTAAATCTAACGCGCGCCTCGGGTTCAGTTAATCACGTGCACTTGGATAACACGTATGACCTACGCCTTCCCCACGCCCCTTGCAACTGTCAATGGATGATACTTCGATTGGATGAATGCCACTATTGAATGCAATTTTTTTTACACGTACACTGCAAGAGATGATTGTTTTACCAAGAAAATAAAATGCTTACACGCGTGAATTTCTTAATTTTTTGTATGTACAACTTCCTCAAATTTAGGGAAGAGTTTTCGAAACATTCAATTACGATAACTTCAGATGTGAGGTACTCCGAAGGCGTATGTGTACACGCACGACAAAACTGTTTGCAAAAAATAGATTTTCAACTTCCATGTACACGCACGACAAAACTGTTCGCAAAAAATAGATTTTCAACTTCCATGGCACCGGGAGCGGTAGCTCAGTGCATCAACTGATGTCATTGCAGCGTCTCTGACCGAGAGGTCTTAGGTTCGAGTCCTGACGGCGGCAGGATTTTCGACACTAGCATTTCAGCGATCAACACCAGACGAATGCCGGAGCAGTACCCTAACAAACGGGCCACGGATCGCGTACTGTCTTTCCTTCCTCTTCCTTGTCCTATCCTCACCCCTTACACTAACATGCACTACACTACCACATATTCCGGGAGACCGGTCGGGAGCTTAGAGCTTGTCCCGGCTGGGGCGGTGCCCGGCTGGTGGGAGAGTCCTGGTTAGGGAGAAACCCCATTAGCCGACGGTAGGTCGGTGCCGGATCTCACCATCCAGCCGGGCAAGATCACCATCTCCCGAGAAAAAACATGCACTACACTACAACATGCACACATGCACAAACATGCACACACTCGTGACGAAAGCAGTTGACGCGCCCGGAAACACAAAAAAATTAATCAATCAATCAATTCATTTTTCTGTATGTACAACTTCCTTCAATTTAGGGTAGAGTTTTCGAAACATCCAATAACGATAACTTCAGAGGTGAGGTAATCCGAAGGCGTATGTGTACACGCACGCCTAAACTGTTTGCAAAAAACTAGATTTTCATCTTCCATGGCACACTAGAAGCATACAGTGTAGTTTGCACATCAGAGCAGGGAGTTCAAGATCAATAACGAAAAAAAAAAAATCGCTTCAAGTGGGAACGAACTCTACCACCACGCATGCCATCCGCCCAGTGCGCGATGCCAGCGCCGAAAAACAGTTTGTTAATCAATGAGTGCGTGTGACGTCACGCGGGGCGGGACTACGGCGGTCGGGGGCGGTTAGAACCGCGCCTGACAATCCTAGGTCAAACCAATTTGTCTTCACTAAACCCAGTTGAGGCTCAATTCTGACCAAGTGGCGATGCCTATTCTTAGAAACAAACCCTCTATTTCTGGCCGCGCATCAAACACCACTCGCATCAATATGACGTGCACAAGGAGGAGCGACGTCGGGATAAAACATTAAGTGATGTTTCCTGGGTCAGGATATTATTCTGTCGGCACCAGTATGCCCGAGCTGGCCTGGGAGGCACTCTAGCGTCCAGATGTTGAGGGAGCGAGGGAGAATTGAGTGTTTGAGGGTGAGACGACTACTTCGGTGATTAGAGCCGTGAGGGTCGAGCATGTTACAGGTGTTCCTCAGCCACTCCAAACATCCCTTCCCAAGAGGGCACCGCCCCCAGCCGGAGAAAAGCTCTCAAATTAGCGATTAATCTCCGGATATGTGCGATAGTGTAATGCACATAAGTACACGTGTAAATGAGGGGTGAGGATAGGGCAAGGAAGAGTAAGGACAGATCGCGCGCGGTCCGTGGCTCATTTGTTACGGTACTGCTCCGATGATCGTCTGGTGTTGATCGCTGAAACCACGGAAAACTACTGATCAGAGGAACCGGCAGTTATAGTTCTCCTGCAGTTGGCACCGGGAGCGGTAGCTCAGTGCATCAACTGATCACTGCAGCGCCTATGAGCGGGAGATCCTAGGTTCGAGTTATCGACGGTGCACCGCGGTGGCAGGATTTTCGACACTAGCATTTCAGCTAGGTCGAATTCAGTCGCTGTCTGCAAAAGAATTCTAGCGCCTGGCTGCTCTAATCGGTAGTTTTCCGTGGTTTCTCCGGAACTCAGGAGAATGCCCGAGCAGTACGCTAACAAACGGGTCCCCCGCGCGCGATCTGTCATTCCTCTTCCTTAACCTAACCTCACCCCTTACACACACACACACACACACACACACACACACACACACACATTTGCAATAACATGCACTACACTACGACACATGCAGGGAGACCGGTTGGGGAGTCAGAACCTGTCCCGGATGGGGCGGTGCCCCGCTGGTGGGAGACACCTGGTTGAGGGAAAACCTCGTTATCCGACGGTAGGTCGGCGCCGGATCTGTCCTTCCAATGGGGGAAGATCACCGCCACCTCCCGACGGAAAACATGCACTACACTTACGGGACTAATGGCCACAGTAGTTGTCGCGCCCAGAATCACTAACAATCAATAAATCAATCAATTCTGCAGATGGCAGCTGAACTCGTCTTAGCTAGTAACGAAAACCCTACCATGCCCGTGATTCGAACCCTAGTTCCTCTCGGTCAGAGGCACTGCAGTGACATTAGTGATGACATCTAAGCCAAGAAGAAGAAGAAGAAAAAAACATCTCAATCCCTTCCAAACCCCACGAAAACGTTGGCTCGCCCTCGAGAGGAATGTGTGTTCCCGCCGCGGGGTTACAGGTGTTGGCAAAAGCCGTTCTTGGAAGCGACCCGACGGCCGTGCTTTCTTCGGCGACCATCCAATGTCACACAGGCATCAACACAAGACGCTGTCGTGTCTTCCCGCAAAGTGGGGCATATTGCTCTGGCGCCCGTAGACGTCAGCGCTCCCCCTGCCCCCACCCTCCTCGCACCGACAAAAGACAACACACGTGGCCCGCCCCGTGCCGCTCCGCACAGTACGTTCAAGATGTACAGAGAAATTATAAGAAAATATATTTGTTTGCTAATGAGATTACGGTCGTTGGCAGTTAAGCAAACAATTTATTCATTTTATTTATCGAGCCTGCAAAATCCCTTTAAGGGCAAAGTTCTCCTGGTTCAGCACGTTGGTTTTCACGTATACATTATGGGAAATTGCTTTTACATAAAATTACACAAAATGAAATTTCACAAAATGAAATTACACAATTTTACACAAAATGAAAATTTTTCTGTTTGCTCCAATCTCTTCCGTCAATCTCCCACTTGTCTCAGTCTCTCGCTTGAGCTTTGCTCTGAACCGATTTTCACATTATGTTACAAAAAACACTTGAAACGCACAAATTACATTATTTTCCTCTTTGTAGCAAACTCTTTGATAGATGCCTTCCTCTTGCCGCTGTCACTCGCTTCCCTTGACCACTTGTTTCGAAGCTCGCTCTTAAATACATCACTCCATCTTCTGCGCTGCCTACCTGCACTTCGCCAGCCCGTTCTTGGGTCACTTACTATTATTGGGTGTGCCCAGCGATGCGGTTGTTGCTTCATGATTTGATGGATGGTGCAAAAAATGGATGAATACAAAAATTAAAAACAAAACATACAAATATAAATATTTTGCTAGTGTAAGAAGGGACCGCTTTGCCTGCTAATGCTGGCATCTTATCTGAAGGTTATGTCCCTTTGCTCAATGCGTCAATGCGTTCGTTTGCAGTTGGCTTTGACTCTACCTCTCGCCAAACCATCAACCGTCATGATGTTCATTTGTTTTACGACCTGACAAACTGGTTCCATTTTAGATTAAGTTCTCCTTATCTCTGGAATTTCCGTCTTACGCAAAATCTACGCACCTCGGCTGGGATGGAACCCACACTCAGGGTGTTGTGAAGTCAGTAAACCATCCAGGTGAGCGAATTTATTTTACTATGCAAATTCCTTAAAAAAAGGACCAAAAATTCGCTCACACGTAACATAGACATGAACGGAAAAAAATGAATATTGGTTGATTAGTTCAAAACACTTCCCTTTGTTCAGTAATTATAAATGTACCACTGTCAAAGATGTAAAAATATACTTCATAATTCTTTTCACTACTTACAACAAAAGTATGCTATAACTGAAACCTACAATATTGCAATTTAAATTATGCAATGCAAATGATTAAAATTGACAGTTATTTCTCAGAAATTGTATTACTTTACTTACCCCCAATTTGTAAAGACAATAAAAAAATTAAAAAAGGTACGATTTTGTAGGAATTCCTGGGATTCTAGTACGTTAAGAGCATGTTGGATAGGTATGAAAAAACTACATTTCCCTCAGAACGCATTTCGCGGAGGGCAAGGTCGCAGAATGGCGCTCGAAACGTTGGCATGTATGCCTAGCCCGGACATCCAAGTAGATGACTCCGGCCGCGGAAGTCTATGCTTTTGCGCAGTAAGGTGTCAATCAGCGAAAGTCCTCTGGCGTCTGGGAGCCTGCGATGTTTCGCAAGAGGCTAGCTCGATCGTGGAAAACAAGCAGCAATCTAATTCGGGCGTGTTTCAAACCAGGCCAGAAGTCTACTCTCAAGGAGGCTGATGGTGTGAAGTGCGGGTTTAGCAACGTTCGCGGTGTTGTAATAACCTTGGTGGCTGCTTCGCTTTCGTGATAGTGCATTGGTCGAACGTTGCATCCTGCAAAAAGCGGATAGTTACTGCAAATCGCCGCTTCTTTCAGGAGAAATGATCGGATTTTTTTCTTACGAAAAGTTCTCATTATGCTATTCCACATTTGAAGAACTTATTTCTGAAATGATGAATCTCCATGAAAAGCAATTTTTCAGGAAGGGTAACTATTCAAAGAGAACCTTTTAGTTTCAGATAGGATTCAACGGTTTTCGGATACTATTTAACACAGGAGAAACTCCAAAAGAATATTCGATACCATAATGAAGAAGCGTCTTAAAATATGCTAACTCGTGAAACTAGGAAACAAACGCAAATCGAGATATATCACTTTGGAAATAATAATATTTGGAATTCGAATCCCAAGGTTTGAAAAGACAATAATCAAGACATGTTTACGCACGTTTGTTTTTTATTTCCTTTTTGATTGAGGCAATCGTATATCGCTGCAAGGAGAACTCTTGTTGAGATGTTTTATAAATGTTTGGACCCCAGACTGCATAAGGCTGTCCCCTGATTTAAAAGAATTACTACTCAAATAACTACAATACAACTATACAGGAAATAATCAATAATTTCCATCTAATAATTTAAAATAATGTGTGGATGAATTTTAGAATCAGTGGAATGAATACAATTGGTGGTTTTACAAGCCCGCAATCGGATCAGAATGTCGCTAAGTAGTCTTTATCATAAAACGACTACAGTGTAATTAAGTGGTCGAAGTTTCGAGATGTCCACGTAGGATCCGATATGTCATCAGTTAAATGGCCAAATTTGATATAATACGATTGCATTCGAAACGGAAGATTAACAGTTCGGTGAGTGAAACAGATTAGTGTGTGGAGTGTTAGGAGGTATGAAAGAAACAGTTAATTCCTGTAGAATCCCATTTATAATATAATGGCTTTTAATTATGACTTTAATACGTCATAATCACAGTCGTCACAAACCCACTTTTCCTTTAAAAAAAACGCTTATAATGGTTGCATTAACAGCTATTACACTGTACCATCAAGTTAAACACGATTGTACACTTTATCATCGTGTAAAAACTCTTCATTTGCGCCTAAATACATGACTATATGCGATTAATTTTATTATGAAATATATTATATTCAACACATATAATTATTTCAGAACGAACGCTAATATAGGGAATTACCGATCACGTTACGGTAATTATTATTAAATAAATCAGTAAAATATTGCATTCAGTTTCGAATGATCTCGACACAATCTGCCCCAGGACGTAACAGTGAAAAAACAGCTGCTTTTCGTTCACGACGTCCCACTGTGCCCGGGGCAAAAACATGTTTTGCGGCATCGTTCCGTGCGCGATAGAGACCTGCGTGGGCTCCCTTCACACACACACACACACACACACACACACACACACACACACACACACACACACACACACACACACACACACACTCACAGACCCTCCGCGAGACTTCGAAGACGTAACCCCCAGATGCTGCACCGGAGCCATCCTTGGCACGGCAGGGAACACATGCGAGGACGAGAGGCTCAAGGCGAGAGCGGGCAGCTTTGCAAATCGTAATTTTCGGTACTCGATAGATTGTGAAATAACTCGTTCGAATAAACAGTATACATACTTGGTTGATTTAATATCATTGTCTTACTTCTTTGTTTAATTGATGTTTCCGAACCGCCAATTGCTATGGTAATTAGTAGGGGGTCGGATTTTCATGATCTAAAACATCACAAAAAATGACTAATAAAATGCTCTTAAAATGCCCTAAAAGCAAAGAAAAATGACGTAAAAATTTGATGAAAATCAGTTCAGATGAACAACCGAAGCTGTTCGATATGTTACTAATGTAATCGAGGCTTCTTCGTTTCGTTCAAGTGAACTCAGCTTGCGAACATTTGGTTTGGACTGGATCAGGAAACCTTTGTCTTTAGTTATCGTGAAATCAACCAAACCGACAATGGTGCTGAAGGCGTCACAGGAATCTTAGATTACATACAACTGCTGCATTACAATTTCTGAGCGAAGAAATTAAATATGCTATACCCAAGAATTCTGTGAAGAACATTTGTTGCATCTCCTAAATATTATTTGTAGAAAATACCATTAAAATGGCAATAAAATAGATTAAATCAGCGAAAAATACACTAAAAACGACGCGGAAAAGCAAAAAATGACTTATTAGCCGAAATCGAAGAAAAATGCGAAATAATGTCTTATGAAAATAGGTCATTTCGTTTTGTCATAACATAAAATGAATTCCTATACTAAACGGCATTGTTCTATAGTGAAAAGAAAAAAAATGACATTTCATTAAAATCCGCCCCCCTAGCAATTAGTATCATTAGTATAGTTAATATTTTAACTCCGAAGGTTGCTGTGATCCTCCACGGTTGAACAGAAAGTTCCGGCGCCGACCTACACATCGATTTGTGGGGGGAATTCCCTCCCCAAGTATCTCCGCGTCGGTACACTGCCTTGGCCGGTTCCAGCTATTCGCCTGGGTTTGATGGGGAAAATCACGCGAAACTGCCCATCAGAGTAGCAGGTCCCTAAAGACGACAGCTGAATTCGACCTTACACTGGAGGAAGGGTTCAAAATTCGCCACCGTCGGGACTCGAACCATTAGACCTTCCCGTGGCAGTCGCTGCAGTGACAACAGCTGCCCTGATTCATCTCAGTCGGTGAAATAGTTCGAATAAACATAGTCACAAAAATATAAATGGTTTATTTAATACAAATGTCCTACATGTCAAATCGTATCAATGACCGGGGAACACTTGTGCACGGAGCGCCTCTTTCTTGATCTGTAAGGGTGGCCCATAGATAGAGGGTTTATTTATTCGTATTAAGGACAAAATCGGTAAATATTACATTAGTACGATTTCACGTTATTTTGACGAACTGAATTGATAGGAGTCATAATTTTACACTTGTTCTCGAAATTTCGGAACAAAGTGCATTTAAAGTGAAATTGTAGGATTGTAGCGATGTACACGAAATAGATTCAAAACTGAAAATCTCAATTTATCTATGCATTGAAGAAAGAGAATCTCGGGAGTTCATTATTATTTTCAACAAATATTGCTCTCAGAATACGTAATTGATTCTCGTCCATTCTCTTTTTAAAATCTAATTTCAGATTTAAAAAGTACGTGTCACGTAATTATATTTTATATATCTAATGTATAATTCAAGTTTAAAATACAATTTATCAGCGGGCTTTCGAAGAAAAAAAAGCGAAACATCTTATTCTTTTTTCACGAATTTAAAGAAAAAAACAACGTGAAAAAATGCTCTACATATAGCTACAGCCTAGGCGGCATAATTCACGTGTCTCCCATAATATGTTAATTTACATCACGACGATTCTTGGCTCCCTTCTTATGTCAACGATCATCATCAGTCTTCAGTGACAGACGGTCACTCGTCAAGGCCAGTGAAGCGCGAACCGCCGGGGCCGTCCCTCCAACGATCTCGAAATCTGCCAACCGCCCCGCCCACCCGTGTCGCCAGGCAGGCCGGCAGGGAGGGGCGGCCAAAACACTGGGACAGGTGGCGCGCTCCTAGCAGGGCGCGAAGTGTGTGTGACACGGGACCCATTGTCGCCCCGCAGCTGTGGCAAGAAGAAAGAAATAATAATAAAAAAAGAAGAAAAGCAGTCTCCGTCACCTCGCAGTTATGCCCACCACCACCACCAACACCTTCGATTCGCGCGCGCGCGTATCGACCTTGGCGTGCTGGATCGATTGCGTCACGCCGCGGCGTGAAAACGGCGCACAACACAACCGGTGCACGGGGATTGTCTCGTGTCGGACCCGTTTATGCATCAGCCGGCGAATGACTAACGAGAGTCTTTTGTTTGATTGACCTCCAGGCGATTGGGTTGTTTCTGAACGCCGCGTTTTTTGCTAAACGTCATGTGTGTTGATGCGCTCGTTGAAAGGTAACCATTACGTTCGAACATCGTGTCCAAAATTTACATGTTCCGAAGACACATGTTTCCCTCCCGTGAAGAGCGGTAGCCCAGTGCATCAACTGATGCCACTGCAGCGCCTCTGACCGGGAGGTCCTAGGTTAGAGTTCTGACGACGGCAGGATTTTCGACATGAGCTTTTCAGCTAGGTCGAATTCAGTCGCTGTCCGGAGGAGAATTCTAGCGGACGGCTGCTCTAATCGGTAGTTTTCCGTGGTTTCTCTGATCAACACCAGGCGAATGCCGGAGCAGTACTCTAACAAACGGGCCACGGACCGCGTGCGATCTGTCCTTCCACTTCCTTGTCCTATCCTCTCCTCTTACACACACACACACACACACACACACACACACACACACACACACTAACATGCACCACACTATCACATATTCCGGGAGACCGGTCGGGAGCTTAGAGCCTGTCCCGGCTGGGGCGGTGCCCCGCTGGTGGGAGAGTCCTGGTTAGGGGGAAACCCCACTAGCCGACGGTATGTCGGCGCCGGATCTCGCCATCCAGCGGGGGAACATCAACGCCATCTCCCGAAAAAAACATGCACTACAGTAACGGGACTAATGACCGAAGCAGTTGACGCGCCTGGAAACACGAAAAAAATCAATCAATCAAACCCTCCCGTGAATGTCTATCTATACTAACAATACTATAGTTTTTTTTCTCGATGCCGAAGCATTTTACAAGAAGAATTGCTTGACGCATCACTCGATTAATAATATTTACAAGAATGTTTTGTTTGATGGTTCCCGAGATGGTTGAGCTGTTTCTGAAAGCAGCATGTCCACAAAGTCAATCTATATGATCCGTTCATAAAGACCACACCTTATGTTCGATTTTACCGGAAACTGTCTTGCGCTGGGATAATGATATATTTGTAGTAACATCATTGACAAGACGTACTTGTGCTTCCTATATGCTCTTCTTTTATTGACATCTGAAATTAAAAGAGAAAACTAATTTTCTTTTGACATTTATTGCTCTGAAACACCGATATATTACTCTTACATTGTGAATAGAGTTTTGTACTTTACAATTAACTTTTCAGCCAATAGTTTGCTCACACACTGACAATAATTACTAAATGCACTCCACATGTCTTCAAACCACTGAGTGATTTTATCGGGAAAAAATAGTGTTTATAAAAAATAAGAAACGCGAAGAGAACGTTTAGAAATTATACTAGTACTATTTATGGTTAAATTTCTTTCTGGTACTTTCAGTCGTTTACGTTAGTACTACTTTTATTTCACGTTATCGACAATTTTTACGACACAATAAACGCTGTATTTCGCTCTGTGAGTTGATTATTTGTTAGTGACAATGATCCTCGGAATTAGTTCAGCTCATATGGTAAAACAGAAGTTAAGGAATCGAGAGTAATGTTGATTTCGTACTTGATATTGATCTGTCCACAGTTTGGACAACATTTTAGCTCGTGGTTATTAATAAAAGCTCCTTTTACATGTACTTATAACTGAACAAAAACTAGTTCGATCAGAGCGGTAAGTTAGGAGGCTCGAAAGGGTTTTCGTCTCATATACTCGTGAATGCAAACTCTCGTAAGTTTAAATGAACTTGCACTTTTGACATTTGGCCGAACTTCCTTCCGTTCTGCAGCAAGACGGATAATTTAAGCGTACTTTTTCTTTTAACATAAATAAGTATCAACTTTCAACATAATTTAAGAATATGCAACCTGATAAAAATGAACTGTGTGCAAAGTAGAGAAATAAGTTAGGTCTTCAGTAACGGTAAAATATTCAGAAGTTTTCACGCAATTCGCAGAGAAAAAGCAACATGCTTGTATAATTCTGGTAAAAGTTCATAGAAACCAAATTAAAATATGGTTACTAGCAACTCACATGGCTTGAAATCAATCAGAAAGTTAACAAGTCGGCGTACACTTGTGTAAAGATTTATATTGGTGTGTCATTCAGGTCTTGAAGTTTCGAAGCTTTTACTTCCTAGCCTGTCTCCTCGATCTGTTATCCTGGGGAGAAAGTTCAGCGTAGAAATTCTACGGAACAAGGACTAGTTCCCTTCTTGCTACCACAATACGACGTGTGTTTCTATTGCCACGTGTCGCTTTTTCTACGTCAATTCTCTAGTGGCTTTCCAAACTCCATTCAAAGAAAATTTAAATTCTTGCACTGACCTTACAGCGTTTAACCTTAGTTTTCTCACAAAGTTGTTCAATCACGTCCCTATTCAACACAAATTAAGCTTTACATTGACTTGACATCGAGTAAAATTACCTTACAATGTTTAGGCACTACTTTTCATGTTCATTTACTTTAAAACCTATTTAAACACGAATTCTTGGAAATAATTTTTATTTCAGTTCCATTTTCTCACTTTCGTGTCTCATACATTTTTTGAGCATCAACCTTTTTCAAACCTTTGTTCTTTAGAAATTGTATTTTATTTAGATAGTATATTATAAAATTATTTCTTTATAACAAATTTAAAAATAATGAAACTGAACAAGTTTTCGAGAATATCTTAGCTTTTACCCTGCTGCAGGGAAACTGTATTATGAACACCACATACGACCCTTGACCCTATGAGGCGTTACTGACATACACAAAATCGATACTTTGACAAACTTTTAAAAAAATGTAAAGGTAAATAGTAAAGAGCCAACTTATAGTATTATTTATATAACAGTAACATAAAAAATTTGGACAGGCACACAAAATAAAAATAGATGTCAGACACAAAGACTTGACACATGTTTCTCTATGAATGTCGACGCACTGAATCCGAAACTGAAACCAGAATTCCAGTTCTTTAAATCGCCAAAAAAATACCAAGAAATTTTCAATCTAGTATTTCACGGTGGTTTTTCGCAACTTAAAATAGCAGAACGGTGATAGGGCAATTCGGGCTTCAGATTGGGTTTCAGTACGTAGATGTGCGAAGAGAAACATGTATCGTATCTTCAGGTACAACTTCCGAAAACAAAAATACAATTCCATGGTGTTTTTTCGCGATTTAAAAACTACTGGACGGTGGTGGCGCAATTGTGGCTTTAGATTCGGATTCAGCGTGTCGAAATACATACAGAAAAAGTGTCAAGTCTTTGGGTCTGACAACTATTTTTTCTTTTCTTTTTTCCTCCTGTATAATTATTCTCTGCACGTTTCACTTTATTTCTCACAAATGTCATTAATTAGTACAGAAACTAATGTCAAATATTTCGGATTGAGTCATTGGTAAACGTTTCAAAAAATTAATTCTTCTTAGTAACATCCAATAAAAAAATTTACGAAAACAATAATTAAAAATTAAAATGTTCAACATTCTCTAGATCAGACATTGAGTTTTGCAGTCATTATTAGATTCAACTTCAATTTTCAATGTTTTTATTTATTTTACGTCAAAAAACAGTTAAAACTGCGTATGACGTGCTATGGGGAGAAGTGAATTCTGTTATGTGAAGTGAATTATATTATTTGCTTACTTTAAACAATACCCATTTACGTATCTACTACAGAAAGTGAATCTTGGGTGTACTAACGAAATATTGATGGACGAAATGACGAAAAGAGCCAAGATCGGCATTTTCAAATGAACACGCTAAGACACTAGTAGCGAACATTATTTTTAACACGAATCCATTCAAACGCACAAGTAAGTACTCATGGGATCATTCACAACATGCAAGGCAGCGCCCGCAGTGATTTCATTTTGTTTTGTGTGTTATATAACTACTTTATCGTACCGCAATGTGCCACTTTCCAGTCATTAAACAGTAAACGGAAGCACTACAGTTGTCCACGTACCAGTACTGAAAATTAAATGATCCCTGGACTGCACATCGCGCTCAAGAACTCGAAGAGACACCCAACTGACGCAACCCGTACCAGCGTTACAGAGCCGGACAACCGAAGAGAACAGGTTTCATCAGTTTCGTTCGGCCTCACTGAAACATTCAGCCGTACTTGTCACGCGAATGTCGGAGAACGATTAAGTCCCCTTTATTATTTTCTCCTTCTTTCCGTGCTTCGCACGCGCAGGTTAAACTTCATGTCACGGAATCATACTTTTGTATATCCAGTGTCCAAATGAACACGGGGTCAAACCCTGTATGTGGCGTGGAAACTTATCAACCGCCCCGTGTACACAGGGGAATGGCATTACGTTCATTCTATTACTGCAAAGATATGAGAGAATAGTGTTCGGTGAAGTCAGGGAGAAGTACGAGTATTTCCCAGAGGGTTGGGAAAACCAGTGATGTACAGAATAGATTTTCTCGTATTACCTCCAGGTATCTCCCTTCAGAGGCGGGGGGATGCACCGGCCTAGTCGCTCTACGCTCCCCACATGCGGCGGTGTAATGCATGTAAGTGTGAGTAAGGAGAGACGATACGTCAAGGAAGAGGAAGAACAGCGGGAAGGAAGATCGCGCGCGGTCCATGGTGGTCCGTTTGTTAGGGTACTGCTCCGGCATTCGCCTGGTGTCGATCGGAGAAACCACGGAAATCTACCCATCAGAGCAGCCGGCCGCTAGAATTCTCCTCCAGACGGTGACCGAATTCGACCTACCCTAATTAGTGTCGAGAATCCGCCGGCGTCGAGACTCGAACCATAGGACCGCTAGTTCAGAGTCGCTCCAAAGAGAATGGAAAAGTTGGCTCTGAGCTGAACCAAGCCGGAATACTGCTAGTCTTTCGCGAACAGGAGGGGATGAATCCATAGCCGAATCCTAAGAATGGGAGTGAGACCAAAAGTCGTGAAATGAAAAGTCGAGATAACGGAAATGACGATTGGCGCAATCGACGTCTAGAATTTTCTTCCAGGCGGTGGAATCGATCGATAAATCTGTTCAGTTGATGTTGTATATTCGTCGCAGCAGTACTTTTTGATCACGCGGTCTCACAACTACACACTGTAATGGACCAACGAATATGTTGTTATACAATTTTTTCACGTCATTTTGGCGCTGTTCCAAGGTTGAATAATGGATATAAAAAAAATCAATTAAAAGACCTGACCGCGTTATCCCAAATACGCGGATTCCCTTAACATTTCCAATTCAAATGCATTTACGCTACCTGTGATGGATAGAAAATGCTTGTTCAACTAAAGGTTTCGCGGGTTCTCCAGAGCGACAAAATTCACTTCACATTTACATATTATTAATGCAAATGAAAAGTAAAGTCAGGAATGATACACTCATGAAATTTTATAAAACCTTAGCAGTTCCTTGTGGGCTATATGGATGTGAAATTTGGACTATGAACACAAAAATTAGAAGCAGGATTCAGACTGCCGAAATGAAGTTTTTAAGAGGTTGTATTAGTGTCACAACGAAAGACAGGATTCGTAATGAAGAGATACGCATCTACCTAGGAATTTATAATCTAAATGAAAAAATTGACGAATATAGGAAAGCATGGAGAGACCACATAGACAGAATGAAAAACACGCGAATGCCAAAACAGATTCTGAAATACAAGCCAAGAGGAAAAAGGAACACAGGGAGACCGAAGAAAAAAGATGGATGGACCAATAATGAGACGCAACGGAACGAAAGTTCTAATGCTTGAAGGAAAAGAAGAAGAAGATTAATGTATGTATTTGGCATTTTGGGGTAGATTGTCCGACTTTGCCGGATAGCTAACGGGGTTGTCCCCCATTCCTGGACTTAGTTTAATTCTCACTCTTGGAGGAGGGGGGGGGGGGTAAAAGAGACAGGAATTCCCTTAACCGCAACTAGCAAACTCCATCTGCCTGAGCTGCTCTTCGTCACTCACCGTCACAGACGATTTTAAAGGAAAGCTTATAACTCAATTTTTCCTCCGAGCAGGAATCGAACCCAGGATTGCACCAAGTGAAGCTACTGCGCTGCCCATGAACCACCTTAGGGCTCGCATACTCTTTATCCTCTTACTTGATTTGGGGACGTCCATAGACGTGGGTTTCCCACTGACGTGTTTTACACCAAACGCCCGGACATTCCCTCACAGTTTTACAATAGTAGGGCCAACGCGATGACCTCCGTTCTAACACAACACAAGGGATGGATTTCCATGCCCCGTGCGGGTTTTAACCCCGCGATCCTTCGGCCACAGAGAGAGAGAGAGTGAGTCAGCTCCCACGGCTTCCAGCACGCGATATGGTTCGCCGCGGCAGAACGAACGATACGAAGCACGAAACGAGAAGGATTATAGAGCTCGCTACACAGGTATCGACGAACGGCATTGGCTTCCAGTCGTACTGTGTCACTACTTCACAGGCATCACATACAAGGGTTAAAAGTTAAGTCGTTACTTTGTGAAAACTGCGTTAATTTAATTCACAATTCGTACAAATCGAAAATTAAATCCCAGAAAATAATAAATAAAATTCATTTTATTTTAAATAGATTGTAAATTTATCTTAAATAAAAAAATTAATTTATATTGAAAAAGGAAGAGATTACGAATACGGTACAAACGGAAATACCTTTCCCTTGAAGAGGCATGAGCTACAGGGAGTGTTTTACGCTGGCTTTAGCACTGTCTACTCCACTTACAGTGAAATTTTTGGGGACTAACAATTTTGGTACACTATATCCGATGATATCAAAATTAAACAGAAAATGACGACCATGATTTCCAGGACGTATAACCTACGTATAAAAGAACGTATTTCCTACGTTCACTATAGCCGAGGTTCAGGTTCACTACAACCGAATCTTGTTATGCTTATTTGTAATGTAAATATATCAGGCACAGTTGCTTACGTTCACTATATCCGGGCTCACTATAACCGGAGTCGACTGCACTCTACACTTGCATGTATTATTTCTGGCTGTTATTGGCTGACCACATTATTAGTAATTGTAAGAATTTGTGCATCGTGGTCACTGTAACCTATATCATCGCGTTATTATTTCGTATCTAGTTGTGGTTTTTAAATTGTTGGAGAGTTATAGCCACTTCTGAAGGGAAAAAAAGGTTAATGTGCAGTCGGTTCGTAGTTATGTCTTTTGGGAGTTGTAAATGTTAAGTAAGCACATTTTGCATTTCCAGTTAAAAGCCCGCCGTAATTAAATGATCCTGAGTTTTCTCACATTTCGTTGAGGCGAAAATGTATTAAAATATCGTAAGCGAATTTCACGAAATGTTTCGTTAAAAGTCCATCGACCGTTTACTCCCAAAGAGGGTTGTTGAGATAATTGAATAGAAGTCATATTTTACACCGATGTCAATGAACCAACAGATGAAATTAATTGATGTATTATCTAGTACAGAGTATTGCAACCAACTAGTTGTGAATGTTTAAATAAATTTGCAGGATTTTTTTCGGGTCAGAAAATCCAATTTCCCACGCCTTCCCTCGAAAGAGATATAGAGCAGACCGTCCCATGTCGTCCGTATACGGCGTGTGAAAGAATCTCAAGCAAACAAGGCGTATATGAGCAACATTTCCCTACGCCTTTCCTCTTCAAAGTAATACAGGGTCAATTGGCGTTTTAGCGATATTCCTGACCACTGTCACGCTCATTTTTGATAGTTTAGTGTTTCCGGGCGCTTCAATTAAGGTCATTTCTCTCGGAAGTCTAGTGCTTGTTGTTTCATTGGGAGGTGGCGCTGATCTTCCACCGCTGGATGGCGAGATCCGACGCCGACCTACATGTACGCTGACGAGGTTTTTCCCATCCAGGTATCTCCCATCATTGGACACCGCCCCAGCCAGAACAAGCTCTAAGCTCCCGACTGGTATCTGCATATGTATGGTACACAGGTGTAGTGCATGTGAACGTATGAGTAAATAAGGTGTGGGGATAGGACAAGGAAGAGGAAGGAAAGATTGCGCGCGATCCGTGGCCGGTTTGTTGGGAAACTGTCCTGGCATTCGACTAGTATTGTTCAAAGAAATCACGAAAAACTACTGATCAGAGCATCTGGCTGCTAGAAACAACGACAGAATTCGATCTAGCTATCTCGCTTGTGTCGAAAAATCCTGCCAGCCTCGGCAGTCGAACCCTAACTCCTCCTGATCAGAGGCACAGCACCGACATCAGTTGTTCCCATGAGCCACCTCAGACAGGTGTGAACCGCCAACGGAGCAGAACATTACGACAAGACCTGGAAGAGACTGACAAACGAAACCTTCGACGACCCGCTCTCCCCAGAAACACGGCCCCGAGGCGAGGCGCCATTCGCACAACGCGATCGCCCAAGTCGCATGCCGGCGTCGCATACCACGCGTGCGTCCCGCGCGCCGCACGACAGATGTCGAACGCGCGCGGCCGCCGTCGCATCCCGCAGCGCCGACGCGATGCGACGCGGCGCGCAACGCCAACGAGGGCATGCGACTTCATATGGGGAGAAACTGCGACCGCCGCGCCGAGCTTAAGAGAAAACCTCGACGCAGAGCCGACTACGTGGAGAGTGCCAGCCATACTTCCGATACATGGGCTGATTGATTCATTTGTCAGTGATTCCGGGCGCGTCAACTAACGAGGTCATTCATCCCGTAAGTGTACTGCATGTTTTTTCATCGGGAGGTGGCGGTGATCTTCCCCCGCTGGATGGCGAGATCCGGCGTCCACCTACCGTCGGCTAGTGGGGTCTCCCGGAACATGTGGTAGTGTAGTGCATGTTAGTGTGTGTGTGTGTGTCTGTGTGTAAGGGGAGAGGATAGGACAAGGAAGAGGAAGGAAAGATCGCGCACAGTCCGTTTGTTAGGGTACCACTGCTCCGGCATTCGCCTGTTGTTGATCGGAGAAACCACGGAAAAATACCGGTCAGAACAGCTGGCCGCTAGAATTCTCCTCCGGACAGCGCCTGAATTCCACAGAGCTGAAAAGCTAGTGTCGAAAATCTTGCCGCCGTCGGGACTCGAAACTAAGACCTCCAACAGCTCCAAAGTAAGAAACGAACAAAGAATTACGAAATGATATACACATTCTAAATTGCGTACCATCCAACTGCCTCAAAACACTTCTAAAATTATGTTACGTAGAGCAGTAAATTCCGAACGAGGAAGTTTGTTTGTTCCCAAATTACATAAAAAATTCTCATATTTTCAAAAAATTCAATATGACCCTATTCGAAGGTCTGTTTTTTATGGATACATTTCATTAAAAAAAGAAAATTGTATCTTCACAATTGTAGTTGTAGGAAGATACCGAAAAACTTAATTTTCAACAAGTCAGGCATTTTAAGGAACATGAGACCTGCAGCATTCTCTTAAGGATATTTTACGATATCAAAGGTCTAAATTTAATTTTAAAAGATTTGGGCCGATTTTGAGAAAAAATTGATGACAGAAAATAAAATGTGCCTATGTTTGACACAAAAATACTCATTGTCAAATTTGAAAATGACACTATTTTTAGATGTTTTTCGTGAATGCATTTCATTAAGAAAATAAAATTCGTTATTGTAGTTTTAGGAAGACGCCATAAGTTTTTTTAAGTTTTTCAATTTTCGAAAAATCAGGGTTCCAACGAACATGACAACAACGCCATTCTCTTAAATGTCCTTCATACTATCCAATAAAGTTTAATAAAAAATTATGGAGCCATTTTTTTGAAAATTTTGAAATTATTCTATGGCTTTATGTAAAGTATCCCTCAAAATTAATATATCGATTTCAAATCGAAGGGGCCGCGACATAAGCCAGATCGATTTTTCGCGCACCATTACATAACTTTCTCGCTATCGCTACCGCGATAAAAATATTAGATGAAATAAACAAGAGACCCTGCGCAAAGCCAATTAAAAAAGGCAACACACGTGATTATCGTATCCAGTTAGTGAGGTTCGACTGTACAAAAAAACATTCTACGTGAGTACACTTTACTAGACTTAGTCTATAAAACCCCATCACAGCCTTGATTGAAAAACCAAAAATAGTGTATACTTTTAATTCAATCATTTCTTTCTTTTGCACATAGGAATTGTACGTTCTTATTATTAATGATACATAAGAAAAAATTGTACGCCCTGCCTTATTTACTTTCTCCCACAATCTTCCATCTGCTACATAATATAGGTCAAACCTTCCTCCATTATTCTTGGGTTTAGCTACGATCAATAAGTGACTTGCTATTCTCAATTATATCACTTAGGTGTCTGACACATAAAAACTTAAGTGACATTAAATTTAAGTGATCTTTACATAAAAATTTAAGTGACATTAAACAAATGTGTCATTACGATAAGGTAAGGTTATTGGCCAAAACAATATCCATGTATATACATTTAAAGATCTTGGTCAATATGAAACATGTGAATATTCATGGAAATGCAGTATTTTCAAGGGTAACGTTTTTACAGCTCTCCTTCGGTGCGATGTAATCGCACGGGTTCAGCTAGTTTTGAACATAACACTCTTTGTGAAGCAAACATACATCCAAGCGTTCGTGTGTGTACAGTCCAAAATTTCTGCATTACTTTTTAAATGTAAAAGTACATGAAAGTAATTTGCATGTACGTAAATCAAATTTTGTGTACACATACAGTAACTTTAATGTACGTGTGCATTACATTTAATTTAATGTAGGTATACAATTAAATTGAATGTACACAAGTTAAGTCATACATTAAATCTACATTGATTTTAATTTAAGCATTAAATTTAATGTACATGTACATTAATCTCCATTTAATATACATCGTACATTAAAATTTCTATAAGCCGTACATTAAGTCTACATTAAATTGAATGTAATTTGTGACAGTATGCATTAAGAGGAGCGTGGGCGTTGCAGGAGTGGCGCGAGTGGCGACCGACGCCCGTGACGTGGACGCGGCCGGCCTCCGCCGACGCCTCCCTCGCGGCCCGGCCCAAGCCGGCCACGCCCCCGCCCCCGCTCACCGCCGCGGGCGAGCTCGAGAACGCGCTTCTCGCGCACAACGTGGTCGCGGAGATCGCCGACGCCGCCGTCGCCCAGCAAGCGGTGCGTGCGCCCACCTACACAGCGATTTTCCTGAGGAGGAGCCAAAGTGACAGCTAGAGCTGGCAACATGACTGAAGGTTCTGTGGTCACCGTGCCCTTGAGCCCATTAGACTCCCTTCCCGCATTCGTTCGTTTGCAGTTGGCTAACTTGTAAATGGCTTCGGCGCTTCCTTTTCTGGTGTCCTCGTCCGCCAAAAAATATAGTGCGCCGCGAGAAATAATTGAAATTAGGAAGAGCAGTGTAATGTACTCTTTTCTAAAAATTCTTTTTTCTATATATATTACATTGAATTTACTTTTTGTGTGATACATATTATGTTTATTTTAAAACCGAGACTTGAATGCGAGATGCGTACCGGTTCACGTGATTCCCGCTTAAAATCATTTTTCTCTCCATTTACATTCGTGGCAGTTTTCTTTTACTGATTGTGAGAGCATGTTAAGAGATTTTCTACATACATAATTAAATTAAAATATTTCCCGGACTCACGCACGTGCATGTACTTCAGCGAAACTCATAGACTTCTGCATAGGGATGTTTTCACAGCAGCCATTAGCACTTTACGAAGGGGCGTGGCTGAACACCTGTCGCGGTGGAGGGATACTTCTCTGAATTACATGTGACGCTCACTTTGTTAGCGAACTGTCACTTTGGCTCATCCTTAGGAAAATCCTTCTACACACCTACACCACGCGCCTCCGCACCGCCGGGTGGGTTTTAAGTTCTCACCCACTCTGCAGCCTCTGACCGTGAGGTCCTATGCTTCCCAACGGCTTCTCCGTTCGTTACCAGGCGAATGCTGGTGCACTACCCCAACAAACAGGCCACGGACTGCGCCCCATCGATCCTCCTGGCTCGTTCCTATCCCTCACTACACTACCACACATGTCGGGAGCTTAAATTCTGCGATCAACACCAGGCGAATGCCGGAGCAGTACCCTAATAAACGGGGCACGGACCGCGCACGATCTTTCCTTCCTCTTCCTTGTCCTATCCTCTCCCCTTACACACACACTTACACTAACATGCACTACACTACCACATATTCCGGGACACCGGTCGGGAGCTTAGAGCTTGTCCTGGCTGGTGCGGTGACCAGCTGATGGGAGATACCTGGTTGGGGAAAATCCCGCTAGTCGACGGTAGGTCGGCGCCGGATCCCGCCATCCAGTGGGGGAAGAACACCGCCACCTCCCGATGAAAAAATATGCACTACACTCACGGGACTAATGACAAAAGTAGTTGACGTGCCCGGAATCACTAACAATCAATCAATCAATCGGGAGCTTAATACTTAGTCTGGTAGGGGCGTTGTCCCGATGACAGAAGATTACTCGTTGGAGAAAACTCTGGAAGCCGTTATCAGTGCCGAGTCTCACCATAGCAAGGAAATGCAACGCCACCTCGAGGCACAAACAATTCGTTATACACTAAAGAGACAAATGATCATTGCAATTGACGTACTCGAAAATATAATTAAAAAGAAATGTCCTCTTGCGTGTTTCCTTAGTCCAGGTATCTCCCCAGCGGAGCACCGCCCCAGCCCGGGACAAGTATGTGCGCTAGAGTAGTGTATATAAGTTTTAATGTGTGTGTGTGTGCGCGCGCGTGTGTGTCACACTAGGTCATTCAATAATTACAGAGACAAATTGGTATGGAGAGAAAACAGTTGGTAGGACAAGTTTTGTAATTTTAGGGCTTTAAGTTGGCATAACTGGGATGAGCCCTGACCATCTGAACGATGGCGAGTCGAACTGAAAACTCAACATTGGTTGAACAACGTTCTGTGATACGTTTTTAACTTGTTGGATGTGAAAAAACAGCTAATATATTCTCTAGAATGACTTAAGTGTATGGTGAAAATTGTATAAACTGCGGGAATTTTTACAAGTGGGTGGAACAGTTCAAAAGTTGTCAAGACTCAGTGACTGACGAACACCGATCTGGCCGCATCAGCAGGAAAAATCATGTTGACAGTATTTGGGGACGCTGAAGGTGCGGCTTTTTAATTTTTTTTAATTTTTAGATTATCTCGATGTACAGCGTGTAATAAACAGCCAATACTACACAAATATGCTTTTGAACAAGGTGAAGCCAGCCTTAAAGAGAGAAAAGTCGTGGATCTCAGAGGAGAGGTGTGGTTCTGCAAGTCAACGCACGTCCTCACATTGCTCATCAAAGCTGTGGCTCATCGACGAAATGGGTTGGGAGGTATTGCCTCATCTCCCATACAGCCGCGATTTAGCACCATCTGATTTCCATTTGTTTGGTCCACTGAAGGAGGTATTACGAGGGAAGAAGTTCTAGGGAAACGAAGATGACAAAAAAATTCTGGGAAATTGGTTGAAACACCAAGGTAAAAAAGGTCTTGGCAGCCGCTGTAAAAAAGCTGGTAACCTGTTGGGACAAGTGCATTTAAGTTGGCGGGGATTATATTGAAAAATAGGAAAAGTCATGTTTTGTAAAAATAAACGTTTATTTCTCCAGACCAATTTGTCTCTTTAATTACTGAATGCCCCTCGTACTTTAACGTAATCAACCATTGTCAACCTTGACTAAATGCGCATGTGTTCAGGGATTATTGTCTCAGTAGTTTTTTGTTTGTATTTTTCTGGGAGAGGGGGGATCTCGCATATATTGTGATTTCCGCTATCTCTTCCCCCCACATCAGCTGTTCACTGCATCGAGAGAGATAACTCGCGAAACCGATAAGATTTGCAAACAGATAAGCCAATCAGGGCGAATTTGTGTTCGTTAGCCACTCGGCTACTAGTTTGCCGGGTCATGGCAAACAAGTTAACAGGCAAAAAAAATGCACCTTATGTCGACTTTTCCCACCCCTGTGTTTGTCCAGGGCAGAGCCTATCTGAATGCTGAAAAGGGAGAAACCCCTTATCTTTCGCGGTCGGAGTTAACGACAGGATCAATTCTACCATTAGGGGACCGAAAACTTGAAACTGTTAATTTTTTTTAAGGCGCCGGTTGGTAGCAGTTGGGAATGTGGGTCAAAATCCACTAGCTAGCCCAGACTAAAGAGTCACACTAGTAATTAAGTAGTAGTTATACTAGTTAGAAGTCTGTGATATTCTGTAGCGCCACTACTTAATTTTTTATTGCTTAAGGAGACGTTCCATCAGAAAAATCGGTTTGGTAGCATATGCGTAACCCATAAATTACAATACCGCAATGAGTGACCCTTCCACCATATCAGTCTTCTCTTGTAAAACTCTTTACCCATCGGGTGTCCCCGTGCAAGAAAAGGGTGGGGGAGTGACGGAACAACTCTCATCAAATGACATTTCCTGAATTGACGAATGATAGCTAAAAAAATGCAAATAACTGAAGTGCAGTTGGGCAGAGCGTAAACTAAACGCGCTAGCCTACACTGTCAGAAACTACATTAAATTTAATGTACGACTGTACATTAAAGGGAGTTTAATGTACGACTGTTGACTTAACTTACTTGTGTACATTAAATTTAATTTACGTACATGAAAATTACTTTAATGTATTTTTACATTAAAAGTACGAATGCTGAACTTGGCTGAACGCGTACTTTCTCCCCCGTATTTTCTCGCAAAATTACCCGAAAAGTAATCAAATTTTCGAAAAATTATTCCTGACCTTAATTCAAAATCTATCTTTAAGCAACATATTTCATTCCGGGAAAAATCTCTATCTTTAATATTTTAATTGAAAAAGACTCCGCACAAATGTAGAAGTTTTGCAAAAATCAGGATTTTTAACGGACATGACACTGCACCATATTCGTAAACGTCGTTTACACTACCAAACAACAGAATTTAATCAAAAACGGTGGAGCCATTTTTTTGAAAATTTGGAAAATGTCTCACGGTAAAGTAAAGTACACCCTAAAATTAAAATATCGGTTTCAAATTCAAGGGGCCGCGACATGATCCAGAGTGATTCCGGAATATCAATTTTGGAGAGAATTGGGTGAACGGCTTAGCAATTAGCGTGGTTCACAGACGGACAGGCAGACAGACGGGCGGACAGACACACGTTTTGCCATCTTTCGATTTTTGTGTATCAAGGGCCCACAAAACATGGATTCTGGCTACATCACAAGTGAAAGAATTCTTTTCTACATTTATCAGCGGGATTTATCCACTTTTTCATTACCAGGGTCATTTACCTGCCGCAAATTCGCCGTTTTTTCACGCAACACTTTCTTAATATAACAAAGTAATTTTCATCGTAACTAACAACGTAACTTTCTCTTCGCTACGTAGCGAGAAAGAAAAAACTGACAGGCAAGATTGATTGACTGATTTTTTCGTATTTCTGGGAGCGTCAACTGCTTTGGTCATTAGTCCCGTTAGTGTAGTGCATGTTTCCCCCCGGGAGATGGTGGTGATCTTCCCCAGACTTCTCCTCCAGACAGCGACTGAATTCGACCAAGCTGAAAAGCTACTTAGGACTCGAACCTAGGACTTCCCGGTCAGAGGCGCTGCAGTGACATCAGTTGATGCACTGAGCTACCGCTCCCGGTGACAGGAAAGAGAAAATATGCATAATGAGGGGTCACTCATGTCGCAGTGCGTTGTGGAATCGGCAACGGCGATGCCTCTCACAGTGACTCGGAAGTTGCCACCAAAAAGACTCAAGGGACTCCTTCACCCCCAGCGGCCGCATACTGAGAGCCAAGAGCAACCGGCCCGTGCAGCTGGGAGCGACAAAGTATTGGGCCCCGCTCTACTGGCTTCTCTTCATGGACCCCCCTCCCTCCCTCCCTCCATCCATCCTTGGAGCATCGTCCCGGCCGGGATATAGAAGGAGTTTCCTCAGAATGAGCCAAAGTGACAGTTCGCTAAATAAGTGAAAATCACATGTAATTCAGAGAAGTATCCTTCCGCCGCGTCAGCTGTTCAGCCACGCCTCTTCGTAAAGTGCTAATGGCTCCTGTGAAAACATCCCTATGCAGAAGTCTAAGAGTTTCGCTGAGGAATATGCACGTACGCGAGTCCGGGAAATATTTAAATTTTATTACGTATGTGGAAAATCTCTTAACATGCTCTCACAATCAGTAAAAGAAAACTGCCACAAATGTAAATAGAAAGAAAAATGATTTTAAGCCGAAAACACGTGCACCGGTATGCATCTCGCATTCAAGTCTCGGTTTTAAAATAAACATAATATTTATCACACAAAAAGTAAATTCAATATAATACATAAATAAAAAAAATCTTTTCACAGAAGAGCAAATAATGCTGCACTTCCTAATTTCAATTATTTTTCGTGGCGCACTATATTTTCGTCGGACGAGGACATCAGAAAAGGAAGCGTCGAAGCCATTTACAAGTTAGCCATCTGCAAACGAACGAATGCACGAAGAGAGTCTAATGGGCTCAAGGGCACAACACCTTCAGACCACAGAACCTTCAGTTATGTTGCCAGCACTAGCTGTCACTTTGGCTCATTATTAGGAAAATCTTTCTATAAGCTCTAAGCTCCCGTCTGCTCCCCCGATGAGAGTTCGGCAACAGAGTACGTTGCAACGACATCTCGGTTCCTCACAGCTCCCAAGCAGTTGCCACCTAAAAGTCTCATGAGGCTAGTGATGGCATATTTTAGCACAACATCCATAGATCAACAAAAGGTTGCGGATGAAAACAAGTAAAATGTCCTGGTTCTGTGATACATAACATGTCAATATTAGTTTTAATGTATATTCTGCCTTAAATTTGACTGTCATCGTAATTTTTTAATTAATGTTCTATGTAGTCTGGGGACGACAACAGTGACAGTTGTGAATGGCTGTTGATTGCGAGTAATAATAATAATAATAATAATAATAATAATAATAATAATAATACTTGATTGATTGATTTTTTCGTGTTTCCGGGCGCGTCAACTGCTTCGATCATTAGTCCCGTTAGTGTAGTGCATGTTTTTTTCTCCGGAGATGGCGGTGATCTTCCCCCGCTGGATGGCGAGATCCGGCGCCGACCTACCGTCGGCTAGTGGGGTTTCCCCCTAACCAGGACTCTCCCACCAGCGGGGTACCGCCCCAGCCGGGACAAGCTCTAAGCTCCCGACCGGTCTCCCGGAATATGCGGTAGTGTAGTGCATGTTAGAGTAAGTATGTGTGTGTGTGTGTGTGTGTAAGGAGAGAGGATAGGACAAGGAAGAGGAAGGACAGATCGGGCGCGGTCCGTGGCCAGTTTGTTAGGGTACTGCTCCGGCATTCGCCTGGTGTTGATCGAAGAAACCACGGAAAACTACCGATCAGAGCAGCCGGCCGCAAGAATTCTCCTCCAGACAGCGACTGAATTCGACCTAGCTGAAAAGCTAGTGTCGAAAATCCTGCCGCCGTCAGGACTCGAAAATAATACTTGAAATTTTATGGACATCATGGGAAATTTTATTTTAAAAACATCGATGTTTCAGAACAAATAGATCGTTTTGAAGGAAACATCGATGTTTTAAAAACATGGATGTTCTTTTGCCATCCCTACATGGGGCTCCTGCACCCCGTTGCGGCCTACCAAGAGCCAAGAGCAACCGGTCCGTGCTCCGGAGAGAGACTCCTCCGAATGAACACTGGATCACCAGCAAACACTCTCAAGGACACAGGTTTTCAGTCAAATCAACCGCCCACCGCATTGGTGCCGCTTCATCATTTTGATAAGCCCACGTCAGCACAGTTAAATATGTGATTCTCCTTATCAACGTGACAACCAGAGTAACTCATGGCTTCTCGAAAAATCTGGAAAGACCAGCCACCATATTGTCTGCACTTGACTAGATGAAAAAAATGATTCAATATCTAACTTTCCATCTAATAATTAAATGGATAGCATATCGTTTTAAAATATTTTGAAGAGATTTGCTGTTTCATGCCAGTCAGATGAACCAAGATACTGTGACGTGAACCAATATCCATTATTATTTCAACTTTAAGATCCAACAAAAGTACTTAGATAAGCAAGGAAATGTCTACAAAAAAGTAAGCAATGATTTCATTAAGAGAAACTAAAAAACATGTTCTTCTCTTTATGAATGTATATTTGTATGCATGTATGTATTTGGCATTTTGAGTCGATTGTATGACTTTGCCAGCTAGCATACGTTGTTCCCCATGTGTCGGCCTAGTTTAATTCCCTCACTTGGAGGGTATGGGAGACATCTGGCGAAAACGACGTATTCCCAACACCGTAACTAGCAAACTCCGCCTACCTGAACTTTCCTTCCTCACACAGCTACAGAAACTCATTCGATTTTAAAAGAAAGCTACAACTCTATTTTTGTCTCGGCGGAAATCGAAGACGCGAGCACAGCCCTGGAAGCTCATACGCTACCCATGAGTCATACTAGAGGCATATTCTTTTTCTAGTAGTAGTATGGCGACTTATATTACACCTTAGGGTGTCTCTCTCATCCCAGCCTCCATATTTCTTTATCGGTGTATTACTCAATCCCCTTTTCATCTTTGCTTCTTCTACTCCTCCCCATATGTCTAGGTCTTCCTCTCGTTCGATGGGTAGCTGGTTGCCATTTCCACAGTATTTTGGGCCAGCATTCTTCGTTCATTCTTTGCATGTGGCCATACCATTTTAGTCTTTTCATTTCTATGGGGTCAACTATATCAAAACTTACTTCCGCTTTACGTCTAATTTCTTCGTTCTTAATTATATCCATTAAAGTCAGCCCGCAACCTCGGCTTCAACTATTCTTTTCTTGACACTTTAATATACAGACATGAATCAGTCAACGAAAACTTCAATATTAGCAGCGCCTTTTCATAACTCCGGAAAGCGCTTGCAGAGACAGTGTGATCAACGTGATGGTAAACTAGGCCCGTGAATTCGATGCATCCACATGAAAACGTTTCAAGTATCTGCCTCCACTAGACAGCTCGTTCACTTCCGCAGTGCTAGTACTTTCGATGCCAATGCCAGACAGATTCACGAATGCTAACGTCAATTTCTATTTTTCTGGAGAACAGTTTTGTTTATCATTACCTGCTTTCAAACTACAGTCTTTAAAGAAAGCTACAATGGAAAGGAATAAACTAATTAATGATACAACTTCCGGTTGTGGCGAGACGCTACACGTAAGGATATCACTTAGGTAACAAGAATAGTAGGAAGCGGATTTTAATGAAATGTCATTTTTTTCTTTTCACCTTAGAACAATGCCGTTTAGTATAGAAATTGATTTTATATGTTAAAAGGAAATGACCCATACGTCATTTTTTGGCATTTTTTTTATCGATTTCTGCTAATAAGTCATTTTTTAACTTTTTCTTTCATATTTAATGCACTTTTCACTCATTTAATTGATTTTAATGCCATTTTTTGGGTACTTGATACAAATAATATTTACGAGATGCAGCAAATGTTCTCTACAGATTCCTGAGTAGACTACTCGATTTCCTCGCTCATATATTGCAATGTCAACAGTTGTGAGTACTACGTAATGTAAAGTTCGTGTGACGCCTATAGGCACCATTGTCAGTTTTGACGATTTCGCGATAAAGAAAGATTTTCTTGTAAAGAACAGTCCAAACCAAAAGTTTACAAGCTGAGCTTACTTAAACAAAAGGCCGAAGAGTCAATTACATCAGTACCACATCCGATAGCTTGAGTTGTTCATCTGAAGGGGTTTTGATCAAATTTTTTACGTCATTTTGCTTTGTTTTTAAGGCATTTTAAAACCATTTTAAGAGCAATTTATTGATCATTTTTGCAGTTTTAGGTCATCAAAACCCGCCCCCTAATAATAACAAACAATATTGGTTTGTACAAGAAAACTAATAACACTAGAAACCCATAGTTTAAAAAAAATCCTAAATTTGAAATATACTTCTATGATAGAATATGGGCATTATCTAATTTCCTCACCTTCACTATGCACGGTAAATCATGCGGGCTGTACGTGCATTCATACTATTCTGCTGAGAAATGCACATTACTACACCTCATACTTTTTTGATTCATGAGAAATCCACAGTTCGAATATGCTTTCGATTGAAGGACATGCTTTTCGGGGTAAAAAAATACAACAACCAAAAACAGTGTAATACATGGTCAATACAATAAAACAAAATGAAATCAGAAACACCCACATTTGAAACAAAGGCTCAAATTTCTTCGCTACAGCTATACTTCCGTCGTAAGGGCTAGGACATTTCTTAGAAAAAAAGTAAGGTACGTTTTACGGAAAATAATACTGAATTTCAATACGTGATCTCTAAAAGACAATAAAAATAAATTTAAGTGGTCAGAATAAAAACAGTATTTTAACTGTAATAAATATAATTTATCAATGCCATTCAATATTTTAAGTACCGATATTGAAAGTAAAATAATGTTAAGGTATGGATACACCGTTCATGATACTTTAAAATATCGTATCATTTCAAAATGTCAATCAAGTATTATACTTGAGACTTTTTTAATCTTACAGTATTGATTTAATTTGTTTCCAATATTTTACATAGTTCCTGTATCGATATAATTGTATACATATCGCAGTATCAAAATCAAAATTGGAGAATCGAAGAAACTGGATTACTCGAGGGTTCAGATTGTGATGTTTCCGGTGCGTTGTTGTTTGTCATTCTGGAACTTGATGTGGCTTCTCTTAATTTTATTTTTATTATTACTATTACTATTATTATTATTATTATTAATATTATTATTATCGTACCGGCCATTTCTGACCACACTACACTTTCTCTTCCGAGGCCCAGTTATATTCTACCCTGGAGAGACCTATGTAATTGTGGTGATCAGCTTTCGGCTGAACCCCTTCATAAGAAAAGGTTGTTAAGCCTTGAATTATGAATTATGTGGTGATAGGATGATGATGATGATGATGATGATGAGAGGTGATCGTGGCCTTTTGTCCCACCCCAACATTCGCCTGTATGACTGAGGGAAACCTCGAACACCCTGGTCGGCATGGACGGCTGGGGGATCGAACCCGGGCCTACCGTCTGCGATGTTGGCGCGCTACGCCCTGAGTCACTTCGTTCCGTTTATTATTATTATTATTATTATTATTATTATTATTATTATTATTATTATTATTATTATTATTATTATTATTACACGGCGTAATGAACGACGGCCTTCCCAGGTATCGCAATATTCGATGAATGGGCCTCGGCCAAGATGGGATGTGCTTCCTCAGGTAGCCGGATTTGGGGAAGGGATATCCCGCCCATTATTCATTCCGGCAAGGATTAGGAAGGAGCTGCAGCAGTGCTCGAGGTATAGGAGGATACGGGAGATATCCGGGATGGGCGTTCTAGAATTCACAATTGCCATAAAACAATATATTCACGAGAGAGAGAGAGAGAGAGAGAGAGAGAGAGAGAGGCGGGGGAGGGACAGAGAGAATTAGAGACGCGACTGACAAAACAGAGCGCGAGAGTGAAAGAAAACAAAAGAGAGAGCAAGATTCGATTCAGGTCGCCTTATTATGAATTTTTGTAATTCAGTAAAAATATCTTGAGATTTAATTTTTTTATGTAAAATGCATTACATTTTATTTAAAATGATGGACCGACAGTAACATTGGTATTGATACGTATGGTCGAATTCATAGTGAACCCTTGGGATGAGTGTTCCGTAAATAAAAAATTCTTATTTAAAAAAACTGTTCTTATTCTCAAAGAGAATGGGCAATGTCTAACCAATCATTCGTATAAATGATGCCGCCCGTTCCCGTAAGCGCTTCTCATTGGGTTCCGCTTTATCGGATACGACGCGGAGGTCACATCTACTTTGGAAAACGATGCCAAAGATTTCCCAGAATATTTTGAATTCTATACGCGTCACATCATTCCTACTACGAAAAGGAACGCCAGAAGCGTGGAAAAGTACAGAGAAAAATATGATCGGAAGTGTACAATTACGATCTGCAAACCGCGCAAGTTCCAAGCAGCAACGCCCAGTAAGCAAATGCACAAGCGACAAAGTGAAATTAGCGGCTCTTTGTACGAAAAATATTGAATACGTGGACTCTACGACCATAGAACCATATGCCACAGCTGAGGTAATGACATATGGCTGCGTTTCAGATCGCTAAAGGAATCGCTCATCACACGTTTATGAGGAACGTCAATGAAATGCACTTTAAGTGAACACTTTATATTTTAATCACGTATTGCTAAAGATTTTCTTCACCCTTAAGTCTCGTCTGCCATTTCGCCCCTTCATGTTTAATAACATCGGAATATCGTTATCAAACATCGTACAGATTCAAATACTGCAGCCTCTCTAATCGCAAAGTCGCTACCAAATGTCTGTCAGCAAGTCGAAAGAGACACGTCGGACGTCTTGCTGTGACGGGAGTGAACTGCTGACACATACAAATACATAAGGACTATATAATCTATGAAATATTAATTGTTAATTAACTAAGAATTATTGTAATTCAGGAAATATATCTTAAGAATATCATCATAATATAGAAAAAAACACGTGATTTTATTTGAAATATATGAAAACCTGTATCTAAAGCATTTCTAAGATATTTCATGTTCAATAACATCCAAATATGATATAAAATTCTATACCGTCCCAAAAGACAAAATCGCCATGCGTGAACACCAGCAAGTCGAGAACGACAGTGACTGTTGCGACAAGAGCCACACAGACGTTTTCTAGGGTAATGCCACAAAAATATATTCAAATTATTTAAATAATTACTGAACTGCGACATGTAAATTATTATATAATTACGAATTATTGTAATTCAACAATTACTGCCTTGAAATTTGTTTCACATTAGTGTAAAGTGAAATGCATAGAAGTGATGTTTGGACTGTTCAACGATTATTTAAAGGGTATTTATAATTAAACGTCATAGTATGTAACCTCAGGGTCGCAACAGAGGTTGACTACTGCGAAACGGGTATTTAATTTTGAACATTGAAGTTTCTATCGATGCCGACCTGGATGGCCGAGGTAGCTAAGAGCGAGTACTGACTCAGCGCTTCGGTCCGAAGGGTCGCGGGTTCGAGTCCCGCCTTGGGCATGGCTGTTTGTCCCTTGACTTTGTGTGTGTTGTCGCGGAGGGCCTCGCGTTCTGCTGACCCCAGGTCAGAGGAGCCCGCAAGTGTTTGTCTAGTGTATGGTCGAGTATGCGTCCCTTCGGGACGTAAAGGGCAACCGGCTGTCGGCTGGATAAAAGCCCTAGGAAAAAAAAAGTTTCTATCGATGTTGAACCCCTACGGAATTTGATAGATGCGGAAGCGATGTTCATGAAACATCGTACTCAAACCATCCATGTTTTTATAACTACATTAGTAACCATTAATAGTCACGGAGAGTGACAAATTGACGTAGTTTATTAATTTTTAATTGAGGTCTGACAAAATAATGTCAAAAATGATAAGGACCATTAGTATACTTTTTTTATCACATTTGATAATTCAAAAATAATATAGATTTCATTTATCGACGAAACCTCTATTTTTATGATTTGTCAACCTTGGTCACTTTGATCTGAACAACGTTCAATTTTCACATCTCAAAACGATTACAAGTCCTTATGATGGTACGATTTTATTAAAAAATTAAATATCAACCACTTAAAAACATGGAATACGAAACATCAATGTTAAAAAAAACCTGGCTTAAAGAAAATCGATGTTAAATACATCGACAACATATAAAAGCATCGATGATTTTATAAAACGACATCGACATCCATGTCACATCTCTATTCTGTAGCCTCCCTATTGGGAAAATCGCCACGGGTGTCCGACAGCATGTCGAGAACAACGCGGACCGAGGCAATGTGAGCCCGCCAAAGCGGTATCTCTGCAGTATTGACGTAAAAATACGCAAAGCTTTCCGATTATTTAAATAACTAAACTAAGATATGTAAATTAATTATTACATAATTAAGAATCATTATAATTCAGTAATTAATACATCTTGAAATTTGTTTCTTAACAGTATTTCTTACAAAAGTAAAACCGGTATAAGTGATAAGCCCGGAAGAAATCTTTGACTACAACTCCGGCCGTGAAAGCCTACATTGTTTTATTGATGTTTATATCGTTCAAAGACTATTTAAAGACATTTTTAACGTCATGAAAAATTGCAGTGGGGTTGATCACTGCGAAACGGAACACGTAATTCAACGCAATTGTTAAACTGTCGCAGAGCGGAAAAATATGTTTTAAAACATACGTAATTTTATTTCAAATGAATCGAAGCTAATATGAAAATTTCATTTTCAGTATCATCGAGATATCGATATGGAATTCTGTAGCCTCCCTAATGGCAAAATCACCATGTATGCAGACAAAACATCGACACTTCGATACATCACCAAAATGTTTGCGATGTAGATGAAAACATCGGCAAAAAACATCGATCTTTTAAATATGATGAAACATTTCGAAGTAAAAATGTCCTGGTTATAATGTGATACATAACACGTCTATATTATTTTAGGGTTAAATTTAACTGTCAACTTAATTTTCTAATCAATGCACTATGTAGTCATGGTTCCAATTGCAGCTGAACTTTACAACGTACACAATAATAAAAAAAAAGTGTAATACAACTGGAGCAATGTTACGAATAGCACACGGTTTCGGGGGATCGATAACACTGACTGTTGTCAATGGCTGATGATTGCGAGGAATGCACATACAAAATAAATACTAGAAATTTTATTTATATCATGAGAATTTTTTTAAAACATCGATGTTTCTGGGCAAATACGTTGATCTGAAGAACACATCGAAAGCAAATTATCGATGTTATAATATCGATTGATTGTTAGTGATTCCGGGCGCGTCGACTAACAAGGTCACTAGTCCTGTGAGTGTAGTACATGTTTTTCATCGGGAGAAGGCAGTGATCTTCCCTCGCTGGATGGCGAGATCCGGCGCCGACCTGCTGTCGACTAGCGGGGTTTTCCCCAACTAGGTATCTCCCACCAGCCGGGCACCGCCACAGCCGGGACAACCTCTAAGCTCCCGACCGGTCTCCAGGCATGTGTGGTAGTGTGGTGCATGTTCGTGTAAGTGAGCGTGTAAGGGGCAAGGATAGGGCAAGGAAGAGGAAGGATAGATCGCGCACGGTCCGTGGCACGTTTGTGAGGGTACTGCTCCGGCATTCGCCTGGTGTTGATCGGAGAAACCACGGAAAACTACCGATCAGAGCAACCGGCCGCTAGAATTCTCCTCCAGACAGCGACTGAATTCGACTCCTAGCTGACAAGCTGGTGTCGAAAATCCTGTCACCACGAGGACTCCAAACTAAGACCTCCCGGCCAGAGGCTCTGCAGTGTATATAATATCCGATGTTTTTTTCTGCCATCCCTGTGCGTGTCCGCCAGCAGGTCGAAGGCGACGCGAGCCACGGCGGCGACGCCGCGGGCCCACACGGCAGCGACGGCGACGGCGACGGCGACGGCGACGGCGACGGCGACGGCGTCGGCCGCAGCACACCGACGCCGCCCGCTCCCCGCTAGCGCCTCTCCTCTCCCCGCCCCGCCCCGCCCCGGCAGCCCAGCAGCGGCAGCGAGTAGCTTTCTCCGGGCATCGACTCCCACTCCGACCCACTTCCCAGAGCGCCCATCGCTGCGTCGAGCGCCGCCGCGCCGCACCGCGCCGGCCGGCCGACGAGGCGAGCGCTGCTCCGCGCGTCGCCCGGGTGTGTGTGTGTGTGCACACACACAGCGTCCTCGCTGCCGCGGCCCTGGCTGGCTACTGGATTTCTGTTTTCCTTCCATGTTCACTACTGTTCGTGTTTGGTGGAGTTGGTTACTTGCAATGCGGAATACGCACACTTTTCGAAGGATTTGGTCGCACGTGATACATCATTCGAAATTCTGAATACTATTATGCTACCATCAGTTATACTCGCTACTGCTGATTACTGGATTTATGTTTTCCAAAATTTCTCTCCACGTTCACTACTGTTCGTATTTGTTGGTGTTGGTTACTTGCAATGCGAAAGTAACACACCTTTCGAAGTATTTGGTCGCACGTTATACATCATTCGAAATTTTGAACAACGTATTGCAACCATAAATTATAGTCGCTATGCTGCTGCTGGCTACCAGATTTCTGTTTCCTTCCTTAAGCACTTTTCTGTACGCCACTGTTCGTAGGATTTAGTTTTACGTAAAACGTCGTCGCCTGTGCCAGTGTGTTTGCACAGCGACCTCGGTGCCGCAGCATATGCTGGCTACTGAATTTCTGTTTTCCCTAACTTTTCTCTGTGCTCACTTCTGTTCGTATTCGTTGGTATTGGTTACTTGCAACGCGAAATTTACACACCTTTCGAAGGATTTGGTCGCACGTAATACAGCATTCGAAATTTTGAACAGCGTACTGCTACCATCAATTAGTCGTTACTGCTAGCTGGCTACCAGGTTTCTGTTTCCTTCCCGAAGCTTTTTTTCGTACACCAACTGTTCGTATTAGTGGAAGTTAGTTATAGTACGTAAAACATCGTTCTCTGTGCCCGAGTGTATGCATAGCGTCCTCTCAGGTGTAGCCTAGCTGCCCGCTACCGGATTTCTATTTTCCACATTTCATCTCTTCTGTTCGTATTTGTTGGAGTGGATTACGTGCGATGTGGAATTCACACATCTTTCGAAGGATTTGGTCGCACGTAATACATCTTTCGAAATTTTTGACGTTTTGCTGCCTTCAGTTATAGTTGCTACAGCGGGCTACCGTGTTTTTGGTTCATTCCCTCTTTTCTGTTCTTACTCTTTGGTAAAACGTAAAATATAATTCGAAAATTTTGAACAGCAGTTGATGCTACCGGCTTCAATTGCAACTGCTATTTACAGAATTCCTCTTCCGTGCCTTCGTTCTTTGTTAATAACTGCCCCTTTTAGTTGGATTTCGATAAATTTCGAAATTTTGAATAGCGTTCTGCCAACGTCAGCTGTAATTGATACTGCCGCTGTTGTCTACCATATTTCTTGTTCTTTACTTTATCTGTACACCACTGATACTATTCATGGGGAATTGGTTACATGCAATACGAAATCCATAAAAACTTCAAAATTTTGAAAAGCATTCTGCAGCCATGAGCTGTAACTGATATTCCTACTTTCAGTGTCGAAAACGTCCTAGGGGAAAGGGCGTCTTAACTTTGTTCACAAATTACTTTACGCAACTCCAACGGTCCTTCAGTGCTATCATAATTGAAATTCGTTGCTTGAAATATTCATTAATTTCGAGTTAGCAAAAAATTAAACAATACATAGTTAATGCCGTGTTTGATAGTACGAACAAGTTCTCCTGAAACAATTTCCTTCGCCGTTTTCCTGCTCAGACTATCTTTCGCCACTGTCAAATTATTTCTTAATATTGCTCATTACTTATTTTTGGAGATAGTTAAAAAATGAAGGGTAATTAAAAGAATGAACAGGAATCTCTGCTATCAGATTTAATGTTGTTTGCCTCTTAACAGACTTACTTTAATTTCATAAACATGAATCTTGCACTATTTCTGAAATTTCGTTTCCTTTTGGTAACTGTCCACAATTAATTTTCACGTACATGAATAGACAGACTAATGAAATGCACTTTAAAAGAGTGACACTTCTCTTTAGCTTGTTTCCACCCGTTTATGTCCGGAAACGTCTTATTCCTTTGTTTCGTATTTGGTTGATCCTAATTAGAAAACAATTCGCCATGCACATTAAATGCACATGGCCGTCATTATATTAAAGCTACTGTTCGACTACCATAAATTTTATTTCATTGAAAACATTTATCAATTAATTTGTTTCGAAAATATGGCGAGTTAATTTCAGTGATAATCCGTATTAACTGGATATTCTTCTAGCTACTGCTTACAGTTTTGAACTTCCCTAGAATCTTGCCTTCGCTTGTAAAATCGTCTTATTTGAATGACAAAAATCATTTAATCCACCAAACGCCCGCAGCGAGACAAATCATACAAGGGAACTGCTACATACTTTCTGCTACCTCTGACTTCTACTTGGCTCCTTCAAATCCCTCTAGTTCCACATACAAAACCAATCTATACTTCGACTACAATCGTTAGCAGCCGTCAATTGCAGGTTGTAAACAACTCCAACTGAAATATTTTTTTTAAACGATGTGTTTCCTTTTGTAAAACCAACTTCGCCCAAATATCAAATTTCTATTTCAGTTTTCTTACCTACATATTATTAGTAGGTATTGTTAATGCGCTTATCTTTTATTGTATGTAATTTGCTCTTGGTATGTCAAATAAACTAGTACCCAATTTCTGAAGTTTAGTACCACTCATTTCTTGGATCTCTACTCTTTGAACTTAAGTTTACATGGACATCTTACAAATAAAAATCTGTTTGACAAGAGTGCCATTCGCCGCAAAGCCTTCCACAATTTGCAAACACTTGATATTTAATGCAGCCCTGTAATTCACATCGTAAGGAAGAGGTACTTTTATGTTTACGGCCGCATTAAATACACAGTCCTCACCAGGAATTGAACCTGGGCCGTTTGTCAGTGAACGCTGTTGCATTCCAGACAGACACGCTGCTTTTGATTTTTTTTTTTTAATGAATCAGTAATAGGAAGGTGATAGGCAGGGAAATATGGTATATTTGATTAAATACAACCAGATTTCAGTCTCATTTCGTACCATTTTAATGTATGATAAAGTACAAAAAGCAATAAATGTTTTCAAATCTTGAAACAGACATTAAACTCTGCTGAACACTGAAGGACTACAGCACATACCTCTCACACGCAATCGCTTGTGATGACAAAAAAAAATTAAACTCAAGAACATGCACAATACTGTTTAACAGCAGACGGCGAATAATTGCTTTGTCTGCCGGGTGTTCGCGTGCACCCTATAATTCATATTTAATGCAATATTAATATAAAATAAAACACTCTATATCCACAGGTACCGGTCCCATAGGACATCACATCTCTCACGAGTAAAACAAGTGAAAAACCATTTATCACATAGCTGCAATCTTAACAACTCTTATTCTTTGAAGGTAAATAGACATCTTTTTTATAGAGTATTTTTTTTTACTTCTTTTCAAGATAGAATCGACTACAAAAAATTGCAAAAAAGACGACACCTTTCTCTCTCTCTCTCTAAGGGCCTCACTATGAACGCAGGTACACTACTAGGAAGTCTTTAAATCTATATACAAGAGTCCTCTGTACGCGCCCCACCTTTTTCAAAGGTGGGCTTGGGGGGGTGGGGTGGGGGAAATCGGTGCCCTCCGTGGCTCAGTCTTGGCTCTCTTGGCGGGACGACGGCGTGCGTAGCACCAAGAATGGCGTGCGAAGAAACAAAGAAAAAAATGTATTTTTTTCTTTCTTTTTCGCTTCCACCCGCTCGCTCGCTCAATCGCCGGATTTGTTTTGTTTTATTAAAATTTATTTTACTCCAGGTACGAGCGGTAGAGCTTCTTCTTGTCGAGCGAGAAGCGGGGGGAAATGACTACGGTGCTGCCTCGCGTGAGGTTCTTGAGGAACTGCGGCAGCAGCGAGTGCCACGAACTGAGGTCCTGGCGGAGCGTCAGGTACAGCTCGAACGTCGACACCGTGTCCGAGTCGAGCTTGATCGTGCTCACCCGTCGGCACGTGTCGCCAGTCTCCAAATTTACATGTAACGTGCAGCCCCTGCAACAAGAAAAAGAAAGAACACACTTAGCTGGCTACTTCTTCAAGCCCACTACAATATACAAAGAAAAAAAAATGACAATACGTAATTCTACTTTTAACTTAGAATTTCCCACTCGCAACAAACTTTCAACTTAATAACCATTTTCGCCCACTTCAAATTTCACCTTTTTCTTCTAATTAAAAAAAATTAATTTACGTATTTGTGAACGCCAAATCACGGTAGTACCTACAGAGATACGATAGAGAGATTGCCGAAAACTTCGTATTAACCCAATACTCACGACTCGGGCTAAAACTCCTACAACACGGGCCCGACGTATTGACTTCCCAAAACGGCCGCTCAACAATTGTGGCTTTCATCCACATCATAACGAAATCGTGCCTTGAGGGCAGTACGAACTCCGCCACGCCCAAATTGCCGATTCAATTTGACGTTTTCTCCTGCGAGCGGGCGGGCAGAGCGCAACCACTGCTCCCCTTCTCACAAAGAAACTTGGGGCGACGTCTCCTCCGAGGAAATACATAAATCATAGGCGCGCGCCCCGCGACGCGTCGAGAGAGGCAGGGCAAGGGCGTTAAGGCGGCCGGCGGGGTGGAAGGGAACGTTGAAGGGCGAGGACGCGCAAAAGCAAGGGTAACGAGCCAGGGGGCGGGGAGCGAGGAGGAGAAGAAGCGGTGTGGAACAGGGGAAACGGTTAAGTGGCAAGAACGGAGAAGGAAAAAAAAAATCTGTCGAGGCAACACAGAAAGCGAAAAGGAGGGGAAGCTCGGCGGGGTGGGAGGCGGGAAATCAACTACGCGATAAAGGCACGCGGGACGGGGGAGAGAAGCGGGCTACAAAACAGAGCTCAAACGACAGCTGGGGGGAGGACGTACAGACTAATGGGAGAGGACGGGAGAGCGCTAGATTGCACGCTGGTAAGGGCGGGGCGAAGTGGAATAGTGAACGTAGGGGGACGGGGATGGGTGAGGCGAGGCGGGACGGGGCTGGGCGGAGCGTAGCGGGGAAAGGCGGAGCGGAGCGGGGCGGGGCGGCCTGGCAAAGCACAGCACAGCGGCGCCGGCGGCAGGACGCCCGCCCGGCCGGGTCGGCGGGGAAAGTGGCGGAGCAGCGCCTACCGCCCAGCGGTGGGGTTCCCTCCCCTCCCCCCCCGGCCATTGCCAGGAGGCCCAGAAACGAGGCTGACGCAAGCCAAGGCGGGAGGTGAATGACAGCGCGGGCCGCGCCGGCGAAGGGCAGGCCGCGCCGGGCGGACAGGCAGGTGGATCGGGCCGCGCCGATTTATTTCCGCGCCGCCGTCACCGCTACTGTGCGCGCGTGAGTGTACACACTCCCGTCTCTTTCTCCACGCAGGACCACCGATGGCTTCTAACCACCTCGGCGCAGGAACCGTGAATCCAACCCCCCCTCCCCGCGGGCTCTTTCAGATAACATCGGCGGTCGCCAGCGCCGGCGGCCTTTTTACTATCGGGGGCTGTGATCTCGTTTCCTGGCGCTACCGAGCGCGCGGCCGCACAGGCCGCCTCCAAAGCAAGTCTCCTCCCGACGCCACTTGCTTGCCGTTCTGTGCCCAACAAATTGCCGGACGCATTGATTATACGAGTTCGAAACGTCAACACTCGTTACTGGTGTAAACTTCAAAAGAGGCGCGAACTTTTGTACGCTTTAACATGAATTGAGGACCTATTTATCCTTAAGTACAACGAAAATATTAGAGCACCATTGCTCCTTTCATGGTTAAAATTTCCCTTGCGCGGAATTTTAACTTACAAAGTTAATTTGTTCTCATTAATAATTTAACTTTCAAGGTTTTAGATTCTTCCACCTCAATTTTCTAGTTTGGAGATTGAGCAAGTAATTTTGAGGGACGTTTTCAAAGAAGTAAAATCATACTTCTGGACGGACAACCAGGTCTTCAAGTTCGAGGGTTGACACATTACTATGCTTTACTTTCTGAAACGGGCCTACGAAGTTCTAACAAATAAAAACGTATTCCATACTACAAATAGTCATTTTTACATCAACATTTATGCTACATAATTACACAAATTATAGTAATGAATATAATACATGAATTCGTACCACTCCCGCTAACATTTGAAGAGCTACACGCACACCCTGACAAAAGTGGGAGATGGAAAAAAAAGCAGTGTTACCAAGCTCAAATGCAAAAGAGCGAAATGTATTATCCGAGGAAAAGCTGAGAAACTGGACATCAAGAATCAACCTCTCACATCAAACAACACAGTGGCCCCAACGAGTTCAATCTACCGAGCCAAAACTTTTATTAAACTTTAAATAAAAGAGAAACGAAATGAAAATTAACGCTCCGCGAGCGATCGAAACACGCCCACAGTTCATTTCGTGCACCGGTTAGCTCCCCCCTTAAAAAAACGCTGCAAACACGAAAATCGCAAACAAGGCACAGTGGGCCGGCTCTCCAAATCCCACCAGACCAAAATGAATTTTCCCAAAATACCGAACGTTGCGAGTGGGAATTAAAAAAAAAGTCGCCCGCAGTGGGCCGACACCCAAATCTCCCGGTCAAAAACTACGTTTCATATTTTTCTTCAACAAAACTTTTTCGGAATAATAAAAAAAAAAAAGCAACAGATTTCGAGTGCTTACCTAAGTCCGCAGGGCTCGGGATCTGAGAGGCGCAGCGCCTCTCGGGCCACCCGCGGCAACAGATCCGCGGGCAGTAGCACCTCGCCGGCCGCCAGCCGGTGCGCGGACTTGGCGGCGCGCAGCTCGCGCTCCAGCCGCCTGGCCAGCGCTCTCCAGCCGGCTTGCACACCTCCTGCACACACAACACCCCACACGTTACGTGCCGCCCACACACACACATACGCCAGCGCGCTTACACCTACAACACACACACACACACTGGCATACCCACCCACCCACACACACACACACACACATTCACGTGCGAAGTCGGACGGGCGGCAAATTGACAATTGAACGTTTTACCGAAATTCTTCTCCGAGAACTTAATTGTTATTATTTTAATAAATTCCACATAATCTGAATTTCTCGTACGCTTGTCCGGAAACTTGTTATTTTTATTTTAATAAATTTGACATATTCTGAATTTCTCCTATGCTTGTCCACAAAGTTGGTAGTTATTATTATAATAAATTCGATGCATTCTGAATTTCTCCTAAACTTTGAGCAAGCGCATATCATAAAGCCTGACTGAAAATCCTACCGGAATGCAAGTTTACTAAGTTGTCAGTTTTTGTTTTAATCACCCAATTCTGAATTTGTTGACATGGAGTTGTATCATTATTCCGGTCACACATCAAATCAAACTCCTGCAAAATGTGGTTACTATTTTTTTCTAAATACCCATTCCGAATTCAAAGTCCAAATCTTAAAACCGCAAGAATAATTCGGAAAATGTTGAATGGGGGATAAACTGTCAAATGTCATAAATGGTACCGAGCTGTCATTCGAATGTGCAATTATGTGATCTAATGCCGGCAGTAGAAGCAGGAGACCGGTACACGTCAGAAGTTGCCGAACACACGAAAGCCGGCTGGGTTGGAACAAAGGACGTTGCCGGTTCGGATGAAGAAGGCCCTGCCAAATCGACAATACACCTTTTACCGCTGTATATTTTGTTTATTACCACTCAGCAAGTCATATCCAACTCCAATGGAACGGAATATTACCGAAGGAGCAGTATTTCAGAAGACGTCATTCGACATGAAAGTTACCGGTCAAATCGTACATTCAGGAACACCATAATTCAAAATTCATGCTTATAAAAACACTGCATGTTAACAAAACTACTTCAAAATTGTCGATTGATCATGAATATCTCAAGAACAGCAGACATCTCCGATAAAGTAACAAAAGAATTCAAAAACCGAAAAAATCGCGGCCCGTTTAACAAAACTCACAACATCACACATCCAAATCTTAACTTCTATCCCCGCAACAAACTCATCTTTACCTGAATCCACTTTAAGATGCATAGCTTCCGCGTACGTCGCAACCGGCATCGTATTCAACTCTGATACAGAATACGCCAACACTTCACCGTTCAGTACGTCCATCCAATAGGCATTCGCGTAAAAGCAAACCAAGGCATCAGCTCCTAGCACCGCCCGCAGAGAAAACTCCCGACAAAGCCAACCGTAACTGATCACGATAAACTATCTACCTTCGCTTTCATGGCCCAAACGAGAGAAAACCACAAACGTTTATTTCGAAAACTTCAGCCGGCACTTTCTTTCAGACCGGCTAGCCTTTTCCACAGCGGCGCTATACGAAAGACCGCCGACAAAAAAAAAAGAAGCCGGTCCAACGGCTGCGATAAGTCGCGACCGCAGTCTTTGGCTTAGCAACAGCCCCGCTGCGGCCGGCCTGCCGGTGTGAAAGGGCCGGTTGAGGGAGGGTTGAATCGGAGCTCGGCTGATAACGCCGCGCACACAAGCCGGGGCAAACAGAGAGGCCCGTATGACATCAGGCACTTGCGCGGAGAGTTGAGCTGCGGCCGGCGGCGTCCTGTCGCCTAGCAACGAGAGCCGCCCCCGCGATCTGCTGCAGGCTGGCTACCGGTTCGCCCGAAAGCCGGCCGGCGAGTCCCGGCTCGCCCGCTGGGAGCCTACGTGACCGGCTCCGAGGAGCGGGGAGGAAGGGGAGAGGGGGGAAGCCGGCAACGGAAGGGAAAGGGAGGGGAGGGGAGCGGAGGGGAAGAAGGGGGGGGGATCAAGCCGGGATCTTTGTTGTCAGCCGGTCCTGCCAGGGGCTCGGTCCGCATCTCACAACCGGTTCCCCGGCTCTTCCAAACTCCTTCGAACACGCCTCCCTCTGTCCCGATTAACCTTGACACCACCCGCCCCCGTCGCCGTCAACGTTGACGATGACAACGACGAACGCGAACGAACACGCACGCGCGTGCACGCACCGCAACGCGCAGACGCCGGGGCCGGCTCGCCGCTGCGGCCGTTGACAACATCGATCAGCTGTTGCAACAGCTGAGAGAGCGAACGCCGCGCACAAAATCGTTATAGGCCTAGGCAACCACCCCTCGACGGCTGCTCGCGCATGCGCCGTCACGCACCCTCCGGGAGGGGGATGCTACCCCTCCACCCGGCTTCGCTTGACAACAAGCACCCCTCACTCACACACACGCGCGCGCGCGCTCACCCACACAAAGACATCCACAGCACTACCGCTCTTTGTGTGCACTGCAACTTACCTTCAGGCGTACAGAAGCGTTGTTCCCCTATCGCCGGATCCAAGACTTCGGTCGCAGACATCTTCTGCTGCTGCGGCTGCCAGATATCAGACAACTTGTGGAAGACGCCGTGGAGTTTCGACTCGTGCTGTGGAGCGGTCGCGGCTAAGATCTCCTGAACGTTCCTGTTATTGTCCTTCATCATAATCGACGAAACGACAACCGCTACAGGAACAAGTCTCCGCCGGATTCGCACACGGCCCGTGTGTGTGACAGCGCGTTGAACGAAAAAAAAAACCGTCACGACTATCACACACCCTCACACTACGATAGGCCCGTCGTCGGCACAGCCAACCTAACAGCGGCTCCTACCCATGTGGGCTCCCGTGCTTCTCCGGCGAGTGACAGCGGCGGAGTGTCGGCTCTCCGCTCCGCGCCGCCTGGTAACCCTCCGCTGAACCGCCGCCGCCTCCCTCGCCACCGCCGCCGGCGTCCTAGTCAGCTGATCCCGCGGCCGCGCCGCCATTGGGCGAGCCCGCGCCAATCGCCAGCCGCGCCGGCGCTAGCAACAGCGGGGCCGCTCCGCGGCGGCGGAACCGAACGGGGACGCCACAGAAGAGACGTGCCGGCACCGCTTTTTGTGTGTGTGTGTGTGTATGTGTGCTCCCTCCTGCTCCTTTTTTTTATTATTATTATTTTCATAAAGAAGGCAGCAGGAGCAGCGGCATTAATTGCTCAACTCCTGTTTGCTTTCGTGAGCGCAAAACGGGGCGGGCCGCGGGCAGGTCGGTGGATAGTGAGGCGCCGGTGAAAAATAATCGTGTGCAACGGAAGAGAAGAGCACCAGAAGCCGGGCTAGCGCGGGCGAGGACAGCAGGAGGTGGAGGAGAGATGATGAGAAAGGTGGGGAGGCAAAGGGACAAGAGCAAGCGAGTGCAGCAGATCCAGGCTTCTCTGGCTGGCTCGGGCCGTTCCGTTCGGTCGATACACGCCCCTCTCTCACTCTCTCGCAGGGCCCGGCACAGCGAACAGCCCTTCGTGCCGCAACCCCGAGGGCTCCGAGCGAACGAGGGGGAGAGACGGAGAGAGCGATAAAGAGAGATGGGGGGAAGGGGTGTTCGCGCTCTCGCTTGCCCCATCAGATGTTGGCGTCCTAGGCCTACCCTCTGAACGTCACGTAGGCACCGAACAGACCCCTCCCCACCCCTCTCTCCCCCAGACCGTGAGGCGGCGAGAAAGAGAGACCTCTTTGTCTTTAATACCAGAGAGCGCGCTAGCTCGCCCAGTCCATACATATAAAAGCACGATAAACACAACGTCTTACGAATTGTTTTCTGTACGCGATCTAGAACGCCGGGCGGGCGGGCGGCCCGACATGCATATTAATATCTCAACGCCTACGGAAAGAGTCGACTCCGCGGACGGTAGAAGAGGCCAGTCGAAAACTCTCTGGAGGGAGAAGGCAATTGGACACGCTACGGCCATTAAGAAGCCTTCAATTAATGGGGGTCCCAGCTTTTTTTTACCCGTTTCGACCCGCCCGCCCCCTGCCTTTGTCATCAAGTGACTCCCCCAGCACACACACACGCGCACACACACAGGCACACGCGCGTGTGTTCTGGTACGGAGATCCCCCCCCCCCTAATAACAGACTTCCCGACCGGGGAGGATAATGTCCAGTTACAAACCATAATATTTAACAACTGGAATACAAAGGCAAGCACTCGTACTGATCGTCATGAACTCCCTCCCGCTACGTTCTGGATTCGACAAACGTGGTCCAACGAAGAACTTCGTCGATGAAGTGATTCCACAAACTATTTTCTAATTTAAAACACACACACACACACACGACGATTAGAGCTCATTCACGATCTGACAAGTTCCCTTTGCGTGACACTTCTGGTCAGGAAGGGGAGTGTAGTGGGGGAGGGGAACCCTTTCACTTCATTTGGCCCCCTGGGGCTGTGGCCAACGAACAAAGGACGAACGCGGGGGCGCCCGCGTTTCTCGGCTATGGCGACGGGGTAAAACAAACACATCGCCGTGCCAATCCTGACGCCTCTTGCCTTGTTTACTTCGCGACGCGGCGCGTGTCGTTCAAGATTCTCCGTCGTATCAAATGCATTGTTCCTGTTGACTTCCTTACGAGAGGTGTCGACACGATGCGGACGTCCAAGAGTTTCTCAAAACGAAAATTGAATTCCGTGTGCGAGAGTCAAGATACTGCACGGGAAAGATAATGCGATACATCTGTCATTAGAGCTGTAACGTCCATCTAAGCACACAGCTGATTAGAAGACGAAGTTGGGCGTAGTTTGTGTCAACATTTTGAGATGCCGAATTCAAACAACGAGTGATGTTATCGTGGATAATGGAAATAATTTCCTGTAAATAAAATTACTAGCACTTTGGAAACGTAAGCGTGTACACATTGCTAATGCCAACAAAATATTCGAATATGCCAACAAAAATAACGAAAGAAATGAAATAAAATCCATGCTGTCCAACAAAGAATCAGGCAAAATACAATAGTTTAATAATGTAATTACATCGACAAAAAATACTGATTAATGTATGGTAATGTAATATGTTGTATGTTCACTACAGTATAATTAGCTGGCTAATTAGGAACCACAGCAGATGACGTGGCTATGTAATATAAAAAATAAAATGTCCGCTAACAAAGCGACTAGCACACCAATAGTTTTCATATTCTTCACCTACAAAAACTCCGTCCTTCAAGTGAACAAAAGGTTACTTCCAAACGAAAGGCAAACATTTTCAAACTAATATTTTCACTCTTAAAACACAAAGAAACTGTTACATCTTATTTCACTACCCAAGGTAAATCGTGGCAAGCAAGCGATATGATAAATAATTTCATACACATTTTACCAAGAGAGCTTGCATTCAGAGCAGCGATAACAAAAAAACATATCCTAGAGTCACTATACGTCCTGTCCAATAAGATTTCTTCTCGAATATCAATGAAAAAAATTAGTGATTTCTCACTTTAGTGAGAAACTGAACGGAAATCTATGTGCTGAATTTTCAAGCATGATATATGCATTTCATCTAAACAGAGTGATTTCTCGGCAACTTCTCGGCAAGTGGTACTTCTAAAAGATAACAATGATTCGCGATAACAGATAGTTTTTCACTTTTATAACAAAGCTTGAGTCATCGAAAAAGGTACCCACAGCATTACACCAACATATATTAACGTAAATCAAGCATTACAATAATCATTTTAAACATTTGTATGCCTACATGGGACGAGTTTGAAGGGCCGTAGCAACCACGCGAAACCACCAGATACGAACAAAAGACTGTATATCAAAGAGTAAAATGCCTACACAAAAGCAGGATTCGCAGATTAAAAAATAAAAACGCCATCCGACCGTCTTCTTCTTGAGGACACAATACTATTCATTCAGGGAGGGTTCCAGACGGGTCAACTTCGAACCTAATGGAGAGCTGAGGATTTTTTCAAGCTTCAGCAAGCAGAGTTACACTGGGTGGCGAAACAAAACTAGACGTGTCACGACCTGTCCAAGATTCAACCGTTACAAGCAATGAGGAGCTCACAGTGTAGACAAGGGTATCTAGAAGATTATTGAGGTCAAATAAGCATGAGGTGTACTAGTGCATTATTATTCTGTACTTCTGAAATATTTTAACAAAAATACGTTCATTTTTTTCTTTCTTATACATTTGGCACGCAGAAATCGCAGCCTTACGATGTGTGATTAACATAAATGTACCGTAGCCTCTTGCATCATTGCCTACCCATATTGCCACAATCACAGGGCGGACCTGACGAATCTTTTGACGTAAAGTGGTCTGTAAGATACAAATGCAAACACGTAACATTGCGACATCTCCAAGATGCGTGGAATGAATCATTCAGTACTAGAATCAAGCATATCGTACCCTGATTGAGATGGACTTTCAAAAGCGGTTTTGCAGAGTAATTTGCTCACATGAATAATACAATTCAACTACATTTTGGGACATTGGTTTAAATATTGGAGGCCGAAACTCAGTCGACACTTAAGAAATAAAGAGACTCCTTAAGGAATAAGTGATTGATTAAAGTAAGTGGTCACTTCGTATTTCATAACGTTGCTCATTAACGCGGAACGAGTGCTTTCGCAAATGACCAGAGTCGAGGCAAGGTCGTTTGCACCAGCTTTTGTAGTTTTGTGACATCGGAGTGTACGCACTGGCCGAGGTCGCTCATGACATACTCCCGAAGGAGACAAGATTTTCGACACTAGCTACATAGCTAATTGGAATTGGCCGCTGTGTGGAGAAGAATTCTAGCAGTCCGCTGCTCTCATCGGTAGTTTTCCGCGGTTTATCCGATCAATTCGAGGTGAATGCCGTAGTACTCGCTATGGACCACTTCCTCGCCCTATTCTCACCTCCTTACTTATACACTCTTACATGTATTTCACTAACGCACATTTCGGGAAATTAGAGCTTGTCCCGGCTGGGTCGGTGCTCCGCTGTTGGGAGATATCTGAATGGGAGAATCCCGCAAGCTGGCGTGTAGGTCGGCACCGGATCTCACCTTCCAGTTGGGAAAGATCACCGCCACATCGCGCGATAAAGAATGTACTACACTTAAGGGACCAATGACCACGGCAGTTGACGAGCTCATATGAACGAAATAATCAATACGAGTGTACGTATTAAACATGTTTCTTATAAAGAAAGTAAAACTGAGTTGTGCGCTTTAGAGATTTTAGTAATTTCAAACTTTCAAAGGATTGTCCCACGTTCCTGAGCAACCTTTCTACAGATGGGTATAGAAGTCGAAACATTCTGCGAAATCATTGTCATCGTTTTCCATCATAGAAGCGAACGCCGGGTTAGAAAATATTATACGTCGTACGGAGGATGCCGAATGAGGAACATGTTAGGGATCTGGCAATCTGCTTTGCACGAATATTTGGACACTCTTTGCCTTCTCATTTGTGAATACGCATTATTTGGAAAACAGAATCGGGCACTGAACACCCATTTTAAATATCCATGACGAACGGTGGCCTAAAGAGCTTGTGCTGTATCTTGGACGGATCTTTGTTCCCAGAAATCGATACACGTTCCAACCAATTAGCCATTTCATTCGTGTCATGTGTGTATCTACTCTTGCAGAGCCAAACGAAAGTTTGTTCATCGTATCAGAGCACTCATCAACCTTTGTATGAAGGACGATACTGCATATCGAGCTAGGCTACATTTGTGCTTTCTCCTTTTCTGCCGGGCCTTCATCCTTTCGGCCCATGAAACGCAATCCTACCTCGCGACTGCGTTCGCCCCACCAATAAAAGCGTTCGTAAGCGTAAGGGATCTGGGGCCCGAGGGCAGTAAATTTCAATAAGCATCACCGAACACCACTCCCCCTCCGACCACATTTAAAATTCCCTCTCACTCCGGGTAGCGTCATGTGGGCTCAGAGAGCTCTCCGCAGGCTGGGAGAGATGCGATGTCATACACTCGTACAATGGTGGCTCAGAGTACTTCTTGTGGACACAGCTTGGAGTGGCGCAGAGCTGGAGTCCCCTCCTGTGTAGTAGCGTACGCACTATTCATGTCCATGCTATGCGAAACCTCTCTGTTTAATAAGACGGTTTCGCCTTGCGGTTCAGCGTTTCCGACCCGCAATCCCCGTCTCGGCATGCTGTTGTCTCCGTCCCGCCGAACTCGTCCCGAGATCCCCGAACGTCCGTCCCCACCCAGATTCCACGTTGTCATCCGGCCATCCCCGCCCCGTCCCGCGTTCTCCGACTCGTACACCCTTCCTGACGTCCTCGTCCCGACATCCTGACGTTACCGAACCGCGCATCTCGTCTCATCGGGTCCTCCTTCGTCCCTGAGTCTCCAATCTTCGCCCCGCCGTCTCCGTCACGTCGCCCTCCCTCGTTCTGCCGTCCCCAAACCTCCGTCTCCGTCCCGTAACCACCGTCCCGTCATATCCCCCAGCTGGCATCGCGTCTCGTCACCACTGTACGTCCCCTACCCGTCATACGCGACCCGGCACCATCCACAGTCCTCTGTCCCATCGTCACTCTGCCATCACCGCACCGCCATGCCTGTCCCGCCGCTGCTATTCCGCTGGATTGCCCCATCTCGCGGTCCCCGACCTGTTCCGTCGTCAAACCACCGTGCCTGTCTCGCATCTACCGTCCAGTACCGTCAACCTCTGCTCATTGTCCCCGTTCTCAATTTGCCATCACCGTCCCATCATGCAGTTCCCGTCGCACTGGTCCGCTGCGTCGTCCCCATTCCATCCCGTCCCCGACACAATGTGCCTGTCGTCTCTACCGTCCTCGGCGCAGTGTTCCTGTCCTCAACCTGGCATCTCCGTTTCATCATGCACGTCCTATCGTCGCGGTCCCACTGCGTAGTCCCTATCTCCGAGCTTCTCCGTCCCCAAACCTTCGTGCCCGCCTCGCCTCCACCATCCAGTTCCCTCATCCCGGCTCATTGTCCGCGTCCTCAATCATCCATCTCAACATGCGTGTCCCGTCCTCGCTGACCCGCTCCTACGTCCCCGTCCTGTCCCATCTCCAACCCATCGTGCCTGCCTCGCTCCTACCGCACACACCGCCTCCGTCCTCACCCTGCCAACACTGTACCGTCGTCCCCACCGCATCACGCAGTCCCCGTCCTGTCCCGTCCCCAACCCGTCGTGGCTGTCTCGTCTCCACCGCCCAGTCCCGTCATCCAACCGACGCTTTGTCCCAGCCATCACCGTCCCGCAATCTCCACCGAGCGGGCGCTCCTCTCCCCACACGGGAGCAGCGCCTCGCGGGGCCGCGAGCGCCCGCCACCAATAATAACCCGTGTTTATAAGTGCCGGGATTTAGGGCCCCGCGCGCGATGTGTATTTACACGAGACGGAGGCGAGAGGCGAGAGGCGAGGCGAGGCGAGGCGAGCGCCGACCAGCGGAGGCGAGGCGAGGCGAGGCGAGGCGGGGCGGGGCGGGGCGGGGCGGGGCGGGGCGGGCCGGGGCGGGCCGAAGCCAGAGAGGCACAGAGCGCGGGGCGCGGAGGCGCGGGGCGTGGGGCGGCGGCCGCGAGCGACGAGAGAGGGCCCTGCTCGGGCGTCCCACTTCGGGCTCCTTTGTTTATGCTGCAGGCAGGCTCCAGCCACCATGCGCGAGCGCGCAGTGCCACGGGGGTTCGCTTCCGGCTGCACGTCCACCCCCCCCCCACACACACACACATACGCTCCCTTGGCAATTAAGGATGACCGTGTTTCCACAACATCCATGTTCATATAAAAAATACGGTTGAGTCAAACATCCATGTATTGCAGTTTTTCATGTTTTTCGAACAGTGAGGTTTTGTGCTCGATGTTTAAGTGTTGCCGATGCTTTTATTCGTGAACGAAAAATTGCCATAATTACAATGTTGTAGCACTCAAAATACTGCATGTTCCGCACCTGGATAGTATTGTATCTAGGGACGCGACATCAATGCCGCTGTTTTCAAAACATTCAGGTTTTTATAAAAATATCGATATTTCAAACATCGATGAACTGAATTCGATGTTTTTTAAACATCATTTTGTGCTTGACGTTTTTCTGTTTCCGATGTTTTATTCGTGGTTGATAAATTCCCATAATCACAATTTTTAGGAGTTAAAATATGAAATAATAACTAACGTGTGTCTGTGTTCGTTATGTAATAAATGCATTTAGTGTTCCCTGATACGGCATATCTTGCTGTTCATTAAGTTAATATACTTTGATCTTTTAAAACTCCCTATATATTTTCTGCTAAACGTTTTCGTAAAATTCGCGGTTAGAAACTCGTATGGAAAAATACTATCTCAAGATTTCAATGTAAATACCCGTTTATATCAATCCACGACGCCGAAAACATTCGTTTTATAATCGTCTGAGAGCCCTTCTTGTTATCATACATAATTCGTGTAGTAGTATGGAGGCGATTGGTCTTATTGAATAGTCGAATAGCGATTTCCACTAATTGAAAACTAAACCACATGTAGCAAACACTTGCATATTATTAAACATTATCAATTTCGTCTACCATTCATCCTAAACAAACAAATTCATAATAAAATAAACATTTGAATATATACGACTTTAAAAATAATTATAATTGACCATTCGACGAAAGTAATTACTTGTGAGAACAGACAGAACTACAGAACAGAAGTGTTACAAGTGAGAAACATTACCTCAAAAATTCAAATGCATCGCGAATTTTATTCACCCTTCCTTACCCTTATCAATACGCACATATGTGACGCATACTAATCGATTTTTATTTTCGTTGGGCATTTAACAACTCAATTTTGCAACTTTCTCTTTTCATCCGTCCAGCTAGAACGGCGCTCGGACCCACTGTGGCCCGAGGAGGGGCCACGGGAGGGGGGAGACTGGACTGGCCGACAGAGCGCGCTAGCGAGCAGGCAGGCAGGCGAGGCAGCGGGCTGCGAGCGAGCGCGTTCGAAATACCGCCGCCGCCCGCCGCTACCGACGTACTTCTACGTAGATGTACTTCGTCACCATCTAATCTATCTTAATTCTTCGTGTACTTAGTTACCTAGTTCGTCCATTTCATTACCTAATTCTTCGTCTACTTCATTACCTCATCCTTCGTCTACATCATTAACTAATTCTTCATCTACTTCATTCCCTCATTATTCTTCTACTTACTATCTCATCCATCGTCTACTTCACCATCTAATCCTTCGTCTACTTCACCATCTCATTCTTCGTCTACTTCACTATCTCATTCTTCGTCAACTTCACCATCTAATCCTTCGCCTTCTTCATCATCTCATTCTTCGTCTACTTCACCATCTCATTCTTCGTCTACTTCGCCGTCTAATTCTTCGTCTACAACATTATCTAATTCCTCTTCTTTATCATTCAATTCTTCGCCTACTTCACCTAACTTTTTTTTATCTTCCAAACCTTTTTTTTCTTCCCCCCCAAAGCGACGCGACGCGAGGGGTGGAGCGGGCGCCTGGCGCTTGGCGCAGGCGCTGGCGCCGGGCAGCCTACTTGGCGACAGGCGCCACCGCCCCTCGGGAGCAGCGGCCGGCTAATTCGAGGCGACCCCAGCGGCGCACAGGTGTCGCTTGCGGGGGCCGTACAGGGCCGAGTCCAAAACCAACGGGGAATGCACAAAGCGACAAAACCTCGGTCGTAACAAAACGATTTATTAAGGAACAACTGCATATTGATCTTAAGGGTTGTCAATGAATGAATGTACACATGTCCAAAAATGTGAATTATAATTCTGAGTGTTGGCGCGCGCGTGTGAGAGAAAGAGAGAGAGTGAAGGGATTAAGGGAGAAGAAAGGAAAGAGGGGAGGGAGAGAGAGGAGGAGGGAGGGAAGGGAGGAGAGAGGGGTCGGGATGGAAGGGAGGGAGGGAGGGAGAAGGAGGGAGAGAATGACGGAAGGAGAGAGGGAGGGAGAGAGAGGGGAGGGAGAGTGACGGAAGGAGAGAGGGAGGGATGACGGAAGGAGAGAGGGAGGGAGAGGATGACGGAAGGAGAGAGGGAGGGAGAGGATGACGGAAGGAGAGAGGGAGGGAGAGGGATGGAGAGAGGGAGGGAGAGGGATGGAGAGAGGGAGGGAGGGAGGGAAGGAGAGAGGGAGAGAGAGAGAGAGAGAAAGAGAGAGAGAGAGAGAGATGAAGCGCGTCTGTAAGACTGCGTGCAAGCAACAGTGTAGGAGTATGTGCAAGAGTGTCTACATGTGTGGGTGTCTAGGCGTGCGCTTAAGAGCGCGAGCGTGCGCACAGGTATGTTTGATGAGCGTGCGCAGAATACGGTGGTTGCACATCGATAAACCTTTTTCTCGTTCCTCGGTTTTATATTTTTCTCCTATTGATCCAAAAGAGTACATTATCGAAATCCTTCATGGCTCTTTATCGAGACATTCACATCAGCGGTTGCACCAAGAAGACGAGGAACATTATCAATTTGTATACTATCACGTTCTTCAAAGGTTGGCGATGCACAATAAAAAAACAAAACAGGCGAATTTGGAAATTAATTACTTCACAAAAACTCAATGCAAAATGAGTCATCGCTCTAAGGAGACGCTGAAATGATAAGGTTAATTTTTCAGAAGGAAACTTTTAAACCGCTTACATAACAATAACGTAAACAATTGTAAACGATAAATTGCACAAATTTAAAAGAAACGAGGTCCAATCTTTACAAAAATAGGAAAAATACCTTCACATTATTTACAGTTCAAGGCTTTCTATTTACAAGACAATATCTAGGCTATGACAATAAAAAATATTCATCAATTCCGCTGTTTACAATCCAAATCGATACGTTATCATATCGTGACTCATGATTATGTTGAATATTAACCAGTTACCTTAACGTGAGAAACAAATTTCATCACACTATATTCAATGCCGCATGCTGACACGCAGTATTATCCTGGGGTAAGTTACAGCACATTCAGGTGTTTACATTCGACAAGGGAGTTCGTAGTAAATGTCGGGAGCCCGTTTGTCTGCCAACACACGCTCGGCAACAGGGCTATTAACCGGGTCGCAAAAGTGTACGCAACTGGAGAAGTTAGCTTTTACGTAATTCTCTAACCAGAATAATTAGCCCAGAAACGAATTATCTCTAACGTTCTCGAACGCTGCGAACAAAAACATACGTTTGGCGAAGCAACGAAAAGCAATGGCACCGTTTCTGGCCCTTGATGCAGGACAAATAACCCCACCGCTTACGTCTGTTCCATTAGTCGATTTTGGCAAATGATGCGTCTAAAAATCGTTGCGGATAAACTGAATATCGCCATGGCGACGTTTCCATGTGAATGTCTTTCAGCAAATGAAGTAATTGGAGCGTTCCCGGACTTCGCAGATTTATCAATCGGTGCTATTGGAATCGGCTAATGGGTCGCAAACAATTGCATTGCTGCAACGGCCATAAACACCGCGTTCTTTACAACGTCCTTAGAACAATTACAACCAGAGCGAATTTACATACTTCACACGGTGCGCATGCATTAGGAACTCGTGACGGTTTCTAGCACATAAAACACTGGAAAATAAAGGGTTAAAAGTATTAAAATAGTAGTAAAAAAGCACATAGTACTACATAAATTCGTTTTTAATGGTATTTGATATTAAACACAACGGAACATTACGTTCGATCATGTTTGTGTATTGGTTATGTTTTGAAAACAAGAATGTAGCATCTTCACATTAGAATGTTTGTAACCTCAGCACCCATAAATATACTTATTTAGGGTCAAGACATGTTCTGACATATTTCTACCCAGAAATAGAAATTCGTTAGGTGATCACTGAACATTTTGACACTTATTTCTGCGAGGAAAACGAAAAACATAGCAGAGGGCCAAAAACAGCATTGTTTCTGGCATCCGTGAGACAAATGAAAATCACATTCAACAATGACATCAACCCAGCTAGTGGATGTTTCCATCTTACGATTTCCTGCTAATGTGAAAAAGAGCCAGTCTCACTCTTGGCGTTTTAAGTCAGCAAATGGGTACCATTAAAGCCTTAAAATCACATTGATAATGCATTCATTGAACCCTCAATTCAATTCAAACATTTCGAGGCTTGGGAAGTTGGCTCCCACAAGATAAGAAAATGGAATTTCGAGGACGTACCAAGAGATAACGTGCAGGTCTTAACCCCTAAACTTTTCCTAGCATGTTACAGAAGAGGACAGCCAATTCAGAAGAGCTTCGAATTACTACTACAGTACGGTCTACACTAACGGAGGTTCTATTATCCGACGTCCCTTTTAACCGAGGTAAGTCCCACTCGAAATTAGCGAAAATAAATGTTGTAATTGGTGTGAATAATTGTCGTGGGGACAAAAATGTTCCCTTTCATTATTTTCAGGAGCTAATAATACGATTGCACTGCCTAACAATATTACTGAAAATCGTTAGTTTACTCTGTTCGTACGTCAAACCTACCCTGTTTACATTAACCGAAATTCTGGGTATCCGAAATGGACGTGGTCAATCAGATCACAACGATCAATGGAATCTCTTCTGTACTCTGCAGTAGTAAAGTCATTGTCCGCTACCCTACCAGTAATTCACCTCTTCACCGTTAGAAACTTTGTGAAATGAAACCAAGGGTACGAGGCAAAGCAATTCAAGGAAGAACCAACGGACTCGCGTACAAACGAACACATCCTTTGAAAGAGTGAAATGTGATGTAACCCTCTGAGAGACAATTACGATAATCACTAAAGCACCACATTCGCCGGCTAAGTGAGAAACCGACTGGACATAAATATCGAAAGCATTCGAATGCGAAAACCATCATCTGAACGGATACTACAAAAACCATTACTTGTAAAAATTACCGAACAAGTTTACCAAAAAGATTTTTTTTTCCCTAGGGCTTTTATCCAGCCGACAGACAGTTGCCCTTTACGTCCCGAAGGGACGCATATTCGACCATACACTAGACAAACACTTGCGGGCTCCTCTGATCTGGGGTCAGGAGAACGCGAGGCCCTCCGCGACAACACACACACAAAGTCAAGGGACAAACAGCCATGCCCAAGGCGGGACTCGAACCTGCGACCCTTCGGACCGAAGCACTGAGTCGGTACTCGCTCTTAGCCACCTCGGCCATCCAGGTCGGCCCAAAAAGAATTTAAAAACTTAATTTCCATGGGTAATATAATGAAAGCCGGCTTCGTTTCTTTAGGAGAAAAGTACACAAAATTATAACTCTGTCGCTCGTAATTTCAAGAGGTCTTAGCGCGTATTAATGGGCGCAGACTGGTTCTTCGCCCTTGAACGTTAATGAAATAATTGGGGGACCATTAGCACTAATGATATCCACAACGGCAAGTCTCTTCTCCCCACGTGCACTTGAAATGCTCGTACATTATATCGGATACGAACGAGCAACAATCACTTGACAAAACCATCGTAATATCGAGACCAAATGATTCAACCTGACACTGCAAGTGAACAGTGGAAAATTTTTCTCCGTGAAACGCTCCAACTTTACACTATCAAGTTTCAAACGGGGAAAGGGAAAGCTAGTGTTTCATGTAAGAACTCATTAGAAATTCACAGTAAAGAACTTTTTTCTTCATTCTTTAATACATTACGTACATCCCTTATTATACATACCTCGGAGTTCACGACTTAATTATAATCAAATTACAAATGCACACCTTGAAACAATGTACAGAAAAGGATAGGTAAACACCTGCAATGCTACCTGCGTGAACGAAGTTTAAATCCTAATTCTAGTCGCGTTCGTAAAATGCATTCAACATGCAACGATAGTTGGCGAGAAGGAACATGCGGGTTGATGCAGGCAGATTCGACATACGGGCAAACGAGAGCAATTGTTCTCTGCGTGACACAAAACGAGTACATTCTTATCACTAGAATGTTCGGCCCAGGCATAAGGGCATTCATTTTCTCACAGTGTAGTTGAATACAGAACACTGTCAGAAATGTCATTAAATTTAATGTATTCATGTACCTTCTACATTAAAAAGTGCTTAATATGTTTGTTCATTACATTTAATGTTTAAGGTAAATCAATACAGATTTAATGTAGTGGTTCACCTGCTTCTCCTAGCGCTCATCATTCATATCATACATTCATCATCACCAGTCTATCAAGATCATTCATTCCACATACGAACATAAAGATTTGACTCTTACGCTCTAACGCACACGTATACATTAAATTTAATGTGCGTTCATTATAATTATTTTATTGTACTTTTACTTCGAAGAACTGCAGAAATGTCTGACCGTGTTCTTACTCTATCTAGTTGTTCTGTGAACAGTAAACCTCACGTGAAAAAAATCGAACCGTGAATGCGTAAAAAATAGATTCACAGACAACATGCCGAACGATCCCGTTTCGTTTGGCTTGAATTGTTGAAGAAGGGTAAACATTACATGAAAAAGAAACGGGATTAAAATAATACAAATCCTTACACATACGTCATTTTTCATGACTTCAAATTACATTCATTCTTACGTCATCGTTTTTAATGCTCATTCAACGATGTTCAATAATTATTCAATGTCTGTTTTAATGACTTCAAGAAACATTCATGCCAAATTCAAAGAAAATAGAATAACGCGTTTCTTTCTGACACGGTAACAAACTTTTTTATTAAATGCATATGATTTAGGGGACTGCACTATTGTTTCTACAGATCCCGCAAGTGACGTGGTTCGTTCTTTGCACATTTTGAAATTGTGAAGACTGCCCGACAATACCTGTAATACAATGGGCATTAAACTCGTAATTTTTGCATATCCGTAAAGGACAGGCTTCATTTACAAAAGTGCAAAACGTTTCTAAAATTTCATATTACAACACACTCCACTGAAACCTTTCAACTGGCTGCAACGATGATGATGATGATGAGTGACTCATGCGTCTATCGCGACATGTGTCTCTATTCGCAAAGAAACGAAAGAAAATCCATGATTAATTGTAGATGTTCTTTCACACGTACAGTAAAGTACTGTGCTAAATGGGTGATTTAATGGCTGGTTTAGTAAGACCTATTACGTGTGTACATAAAAGTACTGAAATTACGTATCGTAGTTCAGTAACCTACGGAAAATGTCAAAAGTATTTTCCCTACACATGAAGATCTTCCAAGGTTCGTTTTATACATTACAGAAATTATTATACCACCAAGTAGGTTATATAATTAGTTCTTTTAAAACACCAACAATTTTAAGAGTATATTTAAAGCTATCAAAGGAACGACGGTTTAACAAAAACTATCATGTTTGGCTGTCGGTCCCAAAGCAGCCGGTTAAGACGAAGTGTACAGAATATGTTTTTGAAGATTTTACACGATTGTAAGAATTCAATAACGCATGAAATATTGGGATGTATGCGGACAATTGCCTCTCCTTCCCTTTTCCCAAGTTACGACAACACTGCAATTGCCAGCAGTGATGCCAAGAAGTAATAACTACTCATACCCACATGACGAGTGTGAGAGGGAGTGTCAAGTCAATTAAACCCTAATTGTAAAATTGAAGAACGTTATTTATTTTAACTACAAGTTTCAACGGATGCTCGTTTCTTTTCTGCATCATAAGAATTGCAACCAAACAATTACAAGCAAACCATCGCTAGTGAGTCGATACTTTCGGAAAGGTCGATAAGAGATGATGGCCAAAATCTGTTCATTAGCCGATGTAAATAGTTTCTATTACACAAAAGCGAATATTTCTACCAAAACCAATCGTTGCAACCGACATTCAGAATACTTTTAATCTACAATTAGTATAGTAAAACAGCGGGGATTAGTTCACAACTCAAGAAAACATTCACACAAAGCAATTCTCCCGTTACACAGTTTACGTTAAATACATAAAGAGAATGTACGTCTGAACGACTGGCTGATAATTCCGCCACTGCATCACAGACATGGCCATATTGGCAAAATCGAGTTTCTTTGGAATTCTCCTCAATGTTCACAAAACACCAAAGTACTTTTTCGATCCTGGTTTTATAGCTACTCGTTTGTAGCGCTAATCTCACAGACGCAGACATATGTCTATCCATCTTCACTTCCTCGCGGTCACTTCATTAGTCATTAACTCCGCTTGCTGCTAGAGCACAGAGGTTCCAAGGCGGTACTACGCATACTATTAGTGGAAAAAGTTATATTGAATGAAAAAACCTAACCTAAATATTAAACAAATGAGACAATGAACGAACGTAATTCAGAGCGTGCGGGTTTGAACTTGCACTGCCGCCTGTATTTGCAGTAGAAACCCTGTTTCCAGATGTGTTAATTCAAATTCATCACTCCTTAAAAAGAAATGCAGGCTCCATAAGCAACACTATACTTGGTTCTCAAATTGCTCGAGCCAGAAGTTTAGACACTTGAGTTCCCCATTTGTATGTACTGTTTCAAAAAAATCTTCCCGAGTTACTGAATTTCAGGAGGGCACACCAAATTCTCCATCTTTTTAAATGGTACACGGAGACAAAAGCTCCCATCCACACATTACATTCACAGAAGTTGCTGTGTGTGAGACGTGGGGAAACTGCATTGCAAACGGACACGAACTGAGGAGCAAGCAACGAGTTTTTACATACTCTCTGTTTGGTAAAATGTTGCGAAAGAGCTTTCACTGAATGTAAAACATTGTTATGACAATCAATTTTCCTGAGGAAATAGTGCTTTGCATTCTCTAGTGTGCTTAGGATTCATTTCTCACTAGAAATTACATAAATAATTTTTTTAAATTCTTAAGCAGACCCGCACCCAGAATTTTTCTGCCTTAAAAAAAATAAAAATTAAAAAAAAAAATTCTGCCTTTGCGCGCGCAGGGGAGGGGGATACAGATAGAATGTCAAGCCGACTTGATGTTTGTTTTCTTATAAAGAACTTTTCTACGTTGAATATTGTATGCATTTTTGTTTGACAACGTTTAGTTAATACTTATAACTGTAACAGAACTGAATGACATTCGTAAGCATAGAAAATATGTACACGCTCTATTTTCGAATACGTTTCATTAGCTTGGAGGGAGGAGCCCAATAACACCCCCCCCCGCTCTTAAATGCGTCATTGTTCCTCAAAAAACATTTATAGGACACTCGTACTCTCCACACAAAATCGAGTTTTGCTAATACCATTGCCCATACTTGAAACATCCTTAGTTACTCGTACTATCATAATCCCTTGGTAACAACGAGGGCAAAACACCTGATTCTGAAATGCTTAAAAATGGGCCACACTAACTTGGAGAGGCCTGTTCAACTCGTCCGCGGGATAAGGCAACAAACGCGGGATTCTCCCCGAAAGCCCGATCTTCTTTTCCTCCCCTCCCGCGATCCACCACCCAACTTCCTTGGCCGGCAGCCAAATCCCGACGACATCTTTGTAGCCGTGGGCGCATTTAGTTTGTTTTGAACGAGTCCGCCGTGTTGTTTTTGCAAGAAAGCGTTTCAAGGATACCTTTACTACGGCCCGGCGATGCCGAGGCCACATCGCCTTGCTCCAGCCGCAGCAGCAGCGCGGGCTGATGCAACAACCGGTCGGTGAAAAAAGTTATTCGCGGCCCCACGTGCCGTAGTCGGCCTGCCATTGAGGGCCCGGGCCAGAACGAGCGAAAACAACCGAGCGCGACGAGGTGGTTGTGGTTGCAATTCAAGAGCTTGTTTCCGAAGTAAGCGTATCTCCTTGAAACGCAATTTTTCTGGAAGGGACAGTATTAACATTCAGCCCGATAACTTAAAACTGGGATCCATTTTTGGGTACGGTTTAACAAGAGAAACGCAATTTTTAGCACATTTGGCAGCATGGCCGTGGTTGCAGTTCAAGTGCTTATTTACAAAGTAAAAGTATCTCCGTGAAACAATTTTTTTTGGAAGGGAAAGTAGTCACAACCAGCCTTGAAGTTAAAACTAGTGTCCACAGTTTTCTGATACAGTTTAACACGGTAAGAGAAATGGAATATTTGGGCACAATATTTGACAGCCTGATGGTGGTTGTGGTTGCAACTCAAGAACTTATTTCCCAGCAGATGCATCTCCATGAAAAACAATTTTTCAGGGACGGAAAGAATTTACATTCGGCCTTATGGTTCTAGAGAGAATGCAACGGTGTTTGGATAACGTTTAACATAAAATAAATGCAATTTTTAATACTATTTTGCCAGCATCATAAGAGATGTGTCTTAAGAATATATTGATACGTAAAATTGAGAATCAAACCAAAATGCAGACACTCACTATGCAAATAAGCTCTTCAATTGGGTTAGGGGAAACGCCTGCCGACGATTAAGGCTTCAGTTGATGGAGTTGATGTGATCCTACTTTCAAATCCACTTGAATGCAAACGCATGCAATTGTCATTGACAACGTATTGATTTTGAATTCCTGTGTTAGATGGTTTCGATTCGAATAGGTTTGGGAAGTTCAGCACATTTGTAACGTCTTGGCCGTATACACTACAAACCAGGGACATTCGACGTTTCGATCCCATAGCACTAGTTTAAAAAGGGTTTTAGCGTTCAGGCAGCATTCTTTACGGGCTTCGGCAATATAAAGACGTTATGTACAAAAAGACGTCGCAAATCATTACATACTAGCTGTGCCCACGTGTGATTCACACAAGTGATATTCATTTAACTTGGTGCATGCGTAGAATTTATAGCTGCTTGTGTGCATTTTTTCGATTTAAAAGCGTCGATTTATAATACCATTGACAAGTCCCAGAAGGAACCACGAATACGATCCCAGAAATATAAATTTAACATACAATCATTGGATCCGTAAACTTGCATCACTGTATCCATACCCATACTCATTAGCACAAATCTCATGCGTTTATGGTACTGTTTACGAGATACAGCATCCATTTTGAACATGTTGGCGTCAGGTTGACCTTACAATCCTCCGAGATGAAGTGAAGCGAAAGGTCTCTCGTTACGTTCTAGTCATTCAAATGACTCGTATTGCATAACAAATAAGTCATAACAAATGCTATGCACTCAACTGAGATCGAAACACTAGAAAACAATACATTTGGGCTAAATCTTGAAGCAATATGTTGGCGCCGATTTTCTTATTCATTCTTACATTCTATACTTCATGCTCTGCGTATCGTTACTTTACGGCTTACATTAGTAAACAATGAACGAAGTACGACGTGGTTGCGGAAACCGTATGCAGTGGCTGTCGTTGGAATTATGGTCACGACAAGTGCGTGGCATATAGATTCGATTTACACCGGCCAATAGAGACGATGTGACCATACTTTCAAGTCGTCTCGGATGCTTTACAAGACAAATATCGTCCGCAAGCGAAATCTTCAAAAGGTACCTACTCTTTGCATCACATGTTGGTTTCCTAGCTCTAAACCAGCAGCTCTTGTAACGGAAACACGTGACAAAAGATCATATTCGCAGATCAAAGCTTATAACGTTTTGTTTGCATCGATTTTCTAACTCGCGACCACGTTTGGAGTACTGCGAGATAAATAAACTCAGCCTTAGGTATATTTGTCTACACTCCTTCATGGAGTAGGAACACATATTGTAAAGATAACACTGTGCTTTCACTTCGATCGTTTTTAACACTAAAATGAGATAAAGCATTCATTTTAATGCTATTGAACATCGCGACAGATTTACAATGCTATTTTACGACCCTTTTTTCATTCTTGTTTTTCGGCCATACCCACCGAAGAGGGGTTTGAATTAAAAAAAAAAAAAAAGATTTAGAAATCTCAAACATCAATAAAGTACCACAGGGTGAAATTATGTTTCACAGATAGCGTCTTTTTCACGTATTAGAACATTCGTGGCCTTTGTCCAAGTAGCACATACGGATCAGCTGCTCGTATTTTCATTTTTTCTGGTTCAGTTCGTTAGATTTTTAACACAATTATAACATAGCGTGTACCAACAATCTGTTAATTAAACGATGCGCAACCTTTTTGTGCTGCCGTTTAGCTGTGCTCCAAAAAAAGTAATTGCAGTTTAATTATTTTTGCAAGATGAAAAAAAAATCAACTTTAGAACGATTCCGACTTTTTTTTTTAATACTAAGTCGTAATTCGCGAAATTTGGTGTGTATTTGTTAAGTACATGTTACTGTATCAGAAAATGTCTCGTATTGGCATCTGTTAGCAGAGCTAACAATACAGAAGCTACTGGGTAATTTCGAAGCACCCCTTTCTCTGGCCAGAGTAAACAATATGCCTAGAGTAAACAATAACTTCATTGGGGATGCATCATGCTTGTGGCTGCCACGTATAAACACCGTATGTGCAGGCAATATGCGTTAGTGGTGGTAATACATCCTACTATGCTGTCTGAATATGCATCAGTGACAGCTCTGCTGCGTATGTTCATCGGCTTTCAACTTCTAGCACTTCGACCCGGACGGGTTTCAGCTGACTGGAGGGTTGATTGATTGATTGATTGTGTGTGTGTGTGTGTGTGTGTGTGTGTGTGTGTGTGTGTGTGTGTGTTTCCGGGCGCGTCAACAGCTTTGGTCATTATTCCCATAAGTGTAGAGCATGTTCCTCCCGGGAGATGGCCGTGATCTTCTCTCGCTGGATGGCGAGATCCGGCGCCGACCTACCGTCGGCTAGTGGGGTTTCCCCCTAACCAGGGCTCTCCCACCAGCGGGGCACCGCCCCAGCCGGGACAAGCTCTAAGCTTCCGACCGAACTCCCAGAATTTGTGGTAGTGTAGTGCATGTTAGTGTGAGTGTGTGTGTGTAAGGGGAGAGGAGAGGACAAGGAAGAGGAAGGAAAGGTCCCGCGCGGTCCGTGGCCCGTTTGGTAGGGTACTGCTCCGGCATTCGCCTGGTGTTGATCGGAGAAACCACGGAAAACTACCGATCAGAACAGCCGGCCGCTAGAATTCTCCTCCAGACAGCGACTGAATTCGACCTAGCTGAAAAGCTAGTGTCGATGATTGGAGAGTTATTGTATAGTTAACAAAACGTAGGAAAAAATAACTTAATTTTATAACTTCCATTTGGATATGTGATCGTGGATCCAAAGTAAAATCCAGCGTAAAACTGGTAATTGCGAATCAGTTGGGGGTTCAAAACTTCAAACATCTAACAGACAAATATAAAACAAAATTAATCTGAAAACGGATTTGCCTTTTATCAACTTAAAGTTCGTAGCCAATTTTGTATGAGCAACAAAAAATCGAACCTCCATCAAAAGCTTGAAAATATATCAGGCACTTATCCGATTAACGCTGGTTTTACACAAAGAGTGTGCTTGGAAGCGAGTAATATCGCATGAACTAACATTCCAGAGTACTGGTTCATACAGGAAATGTCCACAAAATAAATTACAATGAAATTAATAAACATCCTTGGCCTTATGTACTATGTTAACGAGAGGCCGGAGAAAAAATAGAAGTACTCGTGTCAAAGACTACAAACTGTGAGGATGCATTCTCAAGATGTAACTCGCAAAAAGAAAGAAAAGAAAAAAACGAGAAAAAGCGAAAAATTCCAAGGGAGAAAAGAAAATGAGAGGTAAAGGTAAAAATTCTCAAGATGTAACTCGCAAAAAGAAAGAAAAAAAAAAAAAAAAAAAAAAAAAAAAAAAAAAAAAAAAAAAAAAAAAAAACGAGAAAAGCGAAAAATTCCTAGGGAGAAAAGAAAAAGAGAGGTAAAGATAAAGACAGACAAAAAAGCAATCGTTAAGAAACTACTATTTCTTTGAACCTGCATCTTGAGTCTCCAGTAAAATCTGCAATGACACCTTTTACGCTCTGAGAATAAAGGTGGGCACTTTATCTTTCTCCCGAATCTTCCCATCCAATGACATGTGTAAGAGACCGAGAATTAAGATACACGACGATACGGCATTCAAATCTAGTCATCTAGACGTTACCAGCTCGAAAAAAAGAACAAAAAGGCGGAAATGGCAGAGAAAAAAGTCGAGAATAAAAACAGTTCCTGTTGAAAGGTGGGAAATGAGTGTTAAATACCGAGATAGCTCTAACTGTTCGGACCACAACTCGTTCAGTTCATACGATCACGAAATCTATTTTGACACGTTCTGACTCAAGAGTTTCGATATATTTGAAACATGGGTCTCGCCACAATACGACCAATAATATTACAGTCGTCCACATGTTTCAAACGAACTCGATAAATGCTTCATACATGTATGTACTGTAGTACATATATAATTAGTGTAGCTACAATTGCTCATACTTTCTCGCATTATTTGTAACATATGCAATTTTCGAAAATCCAGTGTTCAATGGAAATGAAACTAGCGCCATTTTTAATCCCCCTTTGGTCTTTTCCAGGGAAGCAATTATAAATTTTGGAGCCATTTTTAATAACATTTTGAAAACGTAAGCGTTCGCCACAAAATGTTTGCCATTAACCAATTTTTTGGTCTCAAGGATCAGCAAAACGTGGATTCTGGCTACACAGCGTAGAGAAAGTAATTTAATACAAATAGAGTCGATATTTACACACATTTTCAATAATAGGGTTCCACAATACGAGTTTTTCACGTGTATAGGTGCCATTTTTGTAGCACTTTTTCTTTACTACTTAGTACGGAGAAAACAAGTGTTTTGCCCTAAATCTACTAATTCCAACTTCTTACGTATGAGCGTGGTGAAAAGTGAAAATTCCAGACACGTAATTACATAATTCATTGGAGTAATAATTACAAATGGATCACAGATTGTGAATTCGTCATATATCAAAACCACCCTAATAAACACACAAACGAGACAAGGTCTTAATAAATTAAGTAATCGCAAACATATGTATGAAGCACTGGAGGATTCAGAATCTTAGTTTCACATTATTCAAGATAGCAAACAGTATGAAAAGATAATTGCCAAAGATGATTTTCTATAATAAAAAATCTTCGAATAAATGTTTAGTTGGGGCATCTATACACCATAGTTAAAATAATATTATTTCTAAATGATAAGTCAAAAGAATTCTAGGCGATCACATACCCTGCATTGCAAGAGTAATGATAATGAAGAAAATCACGTTATAAACTTTCCATTGAACCAACATCGAATAGCTGTAAATTACTTCCCATTAAGTCACTAATGCGCCTGAAAGACAAAGGGAAGTTTAGTATATTATAGTAAACTGCTCCTTCCACACAAACAACTAGTTAGTCACCCATCACCTGGCTGATAATAACCCTGTTTTCCGGCGATTGTTCCCGTCCCCCACCCACGTCCTATTCTTGGCAGAATGCTTTGGTTCAAGTAATCGATGTTACCGCTGAGCAGCGCCACTACATAGTTCCTCGATTTGCCACCAGGAGGCACCACTTCCCGACCGCAGACAGTTTTCTTGCTACAAAACTACATCACTTTTGGCATGTAATTAAAAAGTCAGGGTATTAAATCGACAATTATGGTAAAGCAAGGCACAATTTATAACACTTATGTTGATACTATTACTATTTTAGTAACGTAATATGCGGATCAGTTTCAGTATTAATATCATTCTTGAATCCAGTACATATTTTCATTCACCCACAGAATTTTTAACGAACTTAAACAATTTTTACAATAAAAAATAATTTATTTTTCCAAAACATTTATACAATATCTGGTAACGCCAGAACTAACTTGCTCTTCACCGCAGATAAATGCCAATAAGATTACATAGTTGGCACACCTATCAAAAAACAAAAAACAAGTAGTGAGACTGTGGCCAAAATATTACTATGCAAACTATTACTTTTTGCTACTACATTTTTTTCTAACTTATTCACATTTTTTATTTAATCTCACTTCAATTATGTAAATTACATAAATAAGAACGAAACATTTACGAATTACTTCTTGCAAAAAAGAAAAAAAATTGAAGCTTGACTTCAAAAATCACTTAAATATGACTGAAGACATCCTCAATACCTTTTTCTGGAAATCTGCTTTACCAAAAGAAACAGCAATTTCTAAAAGATCAATTGTTTCAAACAAAGTTTAAAAAAAAAGTGAAAATGTAAATTTAATTGAACTACAGTAACTAAAGGGATGAAAATAGTAATAACAATGTAAATCTAACCTCCTCCTTCCTAATGACGTGTGGCTGTTTTCCCCACCCTCTAAGAATACTTAGGGAAAATTTTCTCATAGAGCAAAACATCTATTTTTACTTTTTTTTGTAAATTCATACTTACTAATTCCTCATACAGAAAAAATTAAAATATATACTAACTAAACAAAATTTGCCTGAATTTTTTAGACTAAAACCACATTACTAAAAGAAATACATTGTGCCCCAATTGTTTAATGAATTCAAATTAAGAAAAAAAAAAGTCTGATGCATGCAAAATATTTTGTTAAAATATTAATTTGCACTGAATAAACCAATATTTGTGAGAGACTACTGAATAAACCAATATTTGTGAAAGGACTAGATTTTATACACTGTGAAAAATATAAAGTTGATATTCAAATCTTCTCCCCAATTATGAACGATACATTTAATGTATTTAAAATTCCATTTATAAGAAATATTTATAAAAAAATAATTTCAATAATAAATTAATATTGAAATTAATTAATTCACGAGACTAAAATTTCAATTTTTAAACGATTATAGAAGCTCCTGCATTATGATATCACCACAAAAAGTAGCACATGCATTAGCAAAAATTAGCTCAAAACTTATCTGCATTCAATGTTTGGATCATTCCGGAAAAACATTGTCTCTGTAGTGAATCATTATAAATTACTAATCAAGAAATAACAATAAAAATTGAATGAAGGAATAACAACAGGCATAATAATGAATATGTATGAATCACACAACTAGGGACAGGCTTAAGGTGGATTACTAAATCGATTTCAAGAAATGCCAATGAAGCAATGAAGTGATAATACCGGCTACACAAACAGCATGAATGTCAAAACTATTTAATGTCATTCAAATGTCATCAGAAAGGAAACAAAGATTCATACGCTTAAGTAAGCAGAAAGAATATAATTGAGCTTATGTCACTGGCAGTAGCGAAGTTAGTTGAGCCAAACATGTTTACTGATATTTCGTAGATCAAGCATACAAACACAAACATAAACATTTCCAAAGTCAAATATATAATGCTATACTTGACCAACAGATAATCCATAAATTTGAATTATTCTACAAAACCTATAAATGCAAAAATACACAAATATTTTAATAGTAACATGAGTTAAAATCTAATTGTTCAGCAAAATAAATTAATACCTACACTTGACAATTCTGTCATCTACAAATACTTCAAATTCTGAGACCAAAATACGCAATTAGAGTTCTGAAAAAGTGTAGAAAATAAGTTTAATTTTAATGTTTTTATACAATAATCTAAGGTTTTAAGCTTTAAGAATAGTTTTTTCTGAGACTTAAGCCAATATCCATATGTATTGCATTCATTCAATATTGCATTTCGTCCATCCTTCGTAAATATTTGTAATACTGAAGTAAATAATACATCAAAATGGATAATTCTGTGCAAAAAATGAAAAATTAATATGTCCACTCATTTCCTGGAACATATTTCCCTGATTTTTCTTGTACATTTTCAAGTACATTTAAAAATTCTTTTTCCTGATAAGATTTCCAACTTCATACTACTTAAAGAAAATATTAAAGCTTCCTCAATGTCAACTGGTTAACTGTTACATTGTACAAATTAACAATATTTCCTTAAAAAATACAAATTGAGCAAAAAATAATCCTGTACAAATATTTTTAAGGAATAATATTTAGTTTTATACCCTCTCAAAATTGTCCCTGACTTTTAAGAATTCTTCTATGAATTCCCTGATTTTTTACCTGACTTTTCCCCAACAATGAAATTCCTTCATTTTTCCCATTTTTTCAGAGAGTGGCCATCCTGAATCAGCAATCAAAAGTTCATAAGTAATCAATGACATAAGTATGAAAATGGAACAGTGCCGAGTTAATGTACCTTCCAGATCTGTGTAAAAGAAATTATTCAACACTTGCTTGAAAGAATGTGTACTTATGACTTTCAGAGACCAGTAGATCAAGAGAACGATCAATGAATGTTGATTTAAACCTTTGAAATATCACAGAATGTAAAATTTCAAAGGTTTAAATCCTTTCCAAAAGGCCAAAATCTACCAAAAGGCCAAAAAAAATTCCAAAGGCCAAAATCTACCTAATTATAAAATTTACTCTCATGATTACCTCGAACACAAATATACCCTACCTACTTTTTGTTTCCCACACTTTGCAATACTGTAATGTGCTGGTTATTAAAGGACGCTTCATTTATTTCATTGGGTACGCACATCATCTCAGTTAGAGACGAGACTAGCCAATTTGCGAGATGAAAAGAGGGAGAAGTGTTCCAAAATCAACTGTATACAGCAAAATGTGGTACATCCTATGCCAATAATGATGTGGAGAGTCATATTATCATCACAATTAGGGGGTGGATTTTGATGACCTAAAATATCGCCAAAAACGATCAATAAAATGCTCTTAAAATGTCTTTAAAATGCCCTAAAAGACCCGCTCATCTAAAATTTTTTATCAAAACCAGTTCATATGAACAACTCAAGCTGTTGGGTATGTAACTGATGTAATTGAAGCTTCTTCCTTGCGTTCAAGTAAACTTAAGTTAGCAAACTTTTGGTTTGGACTGTTCTTTACCAGGAAATCAGTCTTTAGTTATTCCAAAATTGGACAAACTGACGATGGTGCTGATAGGCGTGACAGGAACCTCAAATTACATACATCAGCTAATATTACAATTTCTAAGCAAAGAAATCGAATAGGCTAGTCAAGAATTCTGTGGAGAACATTTGTTCCATTTCGTAAATATTTTGTGAAGCAAGTACCATTAAAATATTAAAATCAATGAAATTAGCAAAAAATGTTTTAGAAATGACTTATAAAAATGGGTCATTTCCTTGTGTCATATCATTAAATTTAGGTCTACACTAAAAGGCAATATTCTAAAGTGAAAAGAAAAATAATATTTCATTAAAACCTGCCCCTAATAATAATAATAATAATAATAATAATAATAATAATAATAATAATAATAATAATAATAATAGTGACTTTATTAATGTAGCAAGACTCAAAACATAAGGCCAGCTCATGTAATACAAACAATAAGAGCTATTCCAACACATATTTACAAAATAACATAATACACAAACTTCGGCATTTCTTGCCTCTGAGCTTACAAATGCAAAAAACAATGTCCCAGCAAGTGCCTTAAGTGGCCGGGGAAAACAAAGGATGTGTGCAAGCTCTTCAATTGTGAGCAACAAAATAAAATAATTAAAAGGATTTAAAAAATAATACTGACACAGGAAAACACTGAAGGTGCTCCTAAAAATAAATTATGTAAAATATTTGTGAAATGCATCAAATGTTGACACAAAACACAAACCAATTAAAGGATCATAAAAAACATGAGCTGGACACAACCACCCACCCAGGATGACAGCTTAAGGCCGATTTTAATTTACAATGTCATGTACCAAGGGAAAAGGTGCATTCATAACAAATTAAATAGTAATGATTTCAAAATTAGATAACACGAAAACAAATCTAATCCTAGAATATACTTAATTTAAACTAATTATACATTCTTAATGAAATTAAGAACTAACATAAGAAATACACAAAAGAAAAACTGTTTAAAAAATGTGGTATAAAATATTACATTTATCTCTCAATTTTGAAATTTTAATACACACTTTTACTCATACAATATCAGCTCAGAAAAAGAGTATTTAAATATTGTTTGAAATATTATCATGACCTGGTTGTGAGGAAATTTACATTGTTAAAAGGAAAATAAAACACGATCAGTATATAAAAGTGTGGAAAAACAGTTGATAGAGCAAATGGACCAGTGGTATTGGGAAGAGGACTGCATCTTCATGCAGCATGATGATCCCTGCCAATGGGCAGAAAAAGGATTCACGTTTTTTTAACTGCAAGAATCCAGTTACTGGATTGGGCTGGTAATAGCTCAGACATGAACTCAATTGAAAATATGGGAACTATCATCAAACAAAAAATTAGAAATACACAGGATCAGTTTTAAAATGTAATCTAATTTATTATTTTATGATTATTGCCAGGCAACATTGAAATAACATTAAAAATAACAACTATTGACAAAAAATCTTTATTAAAACCATCGGTTTGTTAAACTTTGAGAGACTTATTTGAAAAACTATTGCTCAGGAATAATTTTGTTCCTTCCAGTTTCCTAAGTATATAATGGTATGACTCATAGAATTCACTTTGTAATTTACCAATACATAAAGGCCCTCAAAATGAAAATCTCAGCCCTCAAACAGTAACTTCTTATACAAATTAAAAACCACTTAAAACAATCGTGAAATAAAGTATAAACAAAAATGAATAACAAAATCTTCAAGGAAACTGAAGAGATTTTAGAAATTTCAGTACAAGCGAGAAAATATTTGATGATGCAATGGTATTGTTTCAAATCACTGACAGAAATGTTAATTCCCATATCTTTGGGGTGCCATCTGCGCGGCTCAATTAATAGGGATCTATGCCAGACTAACCATTGGATCTCTAATAATACTGAAATATTAAATACATATAATTAAGATGAATATAAAAATAAACTACAACCTTCACAATTTAAAAAATCAATATTAAAATAACTGAAAAAAAAAAAGAACTAAAATAAAATTTTATCTACAATTTATTCTCTCTAAAATTCTTGAATCTCTCTCAAATTATTGGAGTGTTGCTTGTGCTTAAGGTGGCTTATGCATTAATACACTTCTCAAGATTTTGCATCTTTTTCACAATTTTAATTGACATTTCAAATTTGTATGAGCTGTTCCTTGTAAAAATCTCTCCATTTGGAATTCATTCATTAAAATGCCTTTTTGAAGTAAAACAGATGCGTAAGGACAACTACTTGAGGCAATAAAGAACTGTAAAATGCTTGCTCTTGTAATCAATTATTGACAAATTAATGGTTTAGTATGGCAAAATAAAGAAGATCTATATCTCAAAAATTATTATTCAGAAAATGGAATTTAAAATCATTTCAAAAATGAAAACTTCAATTAACTGACTACTATCTGAAGTGTTTTCATCTTGTTATCAAAAACAAAATTCACCAGTAGATGCACGAAACTAGAAATGGACAAAAAAAAAAAAAAAAAAGAATGCTTTTAGAATTTTCGATCTTCCATGCTTTATTACGATTTTATTGTGATGAATGTCTCTCTGTTAAAGATTATCAATAATAATAATTATGGATCATGACTCTAATTAACACCTACTCCACACTTTAAGAATAAAAATCATTTAAAATTTCACAATTTCATTGAAAAATGATTTTGAAACCAATCAAGAACTGCACCACAACAGAAAGGTTTTCATTTTTCACATAAATTTATTAACATACATAAACCTTTGCACACTGCATGGCATTGAGAATAGGGCCTAATATGCACACATAAAATTAAATACAATCTAAAAACTTTGTCTCTATAAACCTCTATAAATTCTGAATAATTACTATGAATAATGTACTCACAGCTCTTCTATCCAAATATTTGCAATATTGTAGTTGAGCTTTCGACATAATTGTTAATATTATTTCAGATTTAACATCAGTTCTTCACAATGTTAGCATTCTTTATACGAGGCAAATACTATAATGTACAATAAACATTTGCCTATTTAAGCTGCAAACAATAATCCAAAAAACAAGAGAACCAACCAAAAAGTTTCAATACAATAAAAAAACAGAAACAATGAAAACCTCTACAGGTGTTGCAATTCTTCTTTATTAACATTTAAAAATTATAGTGTTGAAATCTTAAAACTCATCAAGAAATAAAAAAATCCACATAAGGTTAAATTTTAGAAATTCATACTCCAGAATAATTTCAGATTTCAACAATGAATTACCACTAAAATGTTCCTAAAATATTGAAATATGGCTAGTTATTATTTTATCAATGAACAAGTTCTGCTGAACCTCAAGAATGCATAAATTACTGACCTAGTGAGTTACTTGATTGATAAGGAAAAACTTGATATTTGCAATTCAATAAAACTATATGTAACGTTTTCTCTTCCTTTTTTTTCCTCTTATTTTTACTACTTTCACTGCAGTAAAGCTCTTCATTTAAGATGAGATATGAAATATGTGTTAATATGGCAATTAGATGATAATTAGTTTCCCTTAATATGCCTACTTATTATAAATCAGCATTATTTCTAGCTTAAGGACTAAATTGTTCAGTAAAAATATAATGCTAAGATACTTTATTTCAGTATTTAAATTAGAATGAAATTCAGATTCCTGAATTGTTCTTTTTATTATTAATAAAAAGTGAATTAATTTATTATGAAAATCTAACACATTACAAAATGAATTTTTCTTGTACATGCTTTTAAAACATTTTCACAGAGAAATATTTTTCATTGTGTTGTAATAATTGGTATTTGAAGCAAACATTGTACACATTTTCATCAATGAAGGTATCTTTCAATCAATTAATAATTATTAACAATATCTTCCATTAAATTATGAGTTACTAGGTATTACCAAAAAATGCATGTTTTATTACATTCATTTTCCTGATTTTAGATGTATTAGAACTATAATTATATAAAATTACAGTTACTTTGTCATAATAATTTTTTAAAATTTGTCTTGCAAAAGATGCACGAGTTCAATAAATTACAATTAGTGTTTACAATTACTACAATACACTTAATAAAATAACACCTTAATAAACTTAAAAATAACTTAACACTTAATTCAATTTATATTCAATTTAATTTAGATAAAAATTCTTATACTTTTATCTCCATTTTTAACCATTCGAAATATTTTTTATTTTCAGATTTCGTGCTTCAGATTTTGCTGTTTTCAGACACTCACTTTACTAAATAAAATCCAATTAACAACATTATTTTGATATGGGAGTCTGTTTTGTTTGGCACAACGAGGAATCAATGTGTTCTAATGACTTTTGACTTTTCCATTGTCAATAATGTTTTGTTCCCTGGTACATACATATTGCTCTCTAAATTGGCCTTTCAACTCAGACCTACACATACTTTATGTTCCATGTATGTTTATTCACAGTTGTGGCAATGATATTTCAGATCCTTCATGATCTTTCTCAGCCCATACTACTGTCACAGTTGTAGCCATTACAAGAAAGATTACATTTCTCTCAGTTAAGAAAAAAAAGTCTACTTTACAAAAGTCACAGGAGATAGTCACACCTGATGCCAGTAAATAAATTTTTTTATATTGTAATCTCAAAACTTTTGAGAATATCATTGTTCCAGACATTTCTATAACTATTATTTTTTTATTTAATCACTGAATATTGATTTATATAAATGTTTAATCTTGCAACTTCAGAATGTGTGCTCATATGCAAAATTTATTTAAAAGTAGATACTCTTAATCATTAAAAACTTAACAAAATTGATAATGAATTTTTAAAAAAATTATTTGCTCTAAATAGAAATTAAATCATTAAAATTGTACCAGCTACATGAATTTAAACCAAGTGTAATACAAACAGCGTATTATTGAATAATAAACATAAATTTTAACAAGTGTAAACAATAAAAAATTCAAACTACAGATACAATTCAGAAACCATCTACATACAAATGAAAGTAACTGATATTCACACATTTCTGATGTCTAGTAATATATTCCAGAGTGGCGATAAATTCACCAAATATTCATTAGCACATTCAGAAAAATCCTAATCTATTACACATCCTAATCTAGTTGGACATTCAGAAGAATGTCCTAACTAGTACTATGCCCAATGTATAACAAGAATACAATGAAGGTTAAACATTTAAACTGGATGTAAGCGGTTATACTTGCATTTCGAAATCTTCTAAGAAAATTAATAAAGAGATAATTTGTAAAAATAAATACACCTCACTTGCCTTATACTGTGCATAGTAAAAGAAACAAACAAATTTAAACAAATTGTAAACAGCACTACAAATAATGTCAATTGTAACTCTCATGATGTTTATATGTCAAGCAATATTCTTTCTACTTCCCTAAAATTTCCGAACAAATACTAAAAATAATACAAAAGTATTTGAATTGAAGTTTTGGCACAATTTTATAGTACTTTGGAAATGCAAGTTTAAATGAATATGAAAGGAGAAGAGTTACCAAAGTGAATATGATCAATCATCACAAATGTTCACATGAATGCATTGGTCCACTATTTCATTGATTTCAATAACAAATTAAAGTATTGAGAAAGTTCAATTACCTGATGCATTAATTGTTTCTTATAACATTCCAAAAAAAAATCTTCCAATGCAATTAGAAAATTTAATAGAATATATTGTTAAGGTACTACCAAAAAATTTAATTCTGCATCACCAATTAACTCCAATAAATTTCATAAAATGGACACAACCATCATGATGAACTAAATATTAGAATATAGGAATAAAAAAATAAATCCAAGTGCATAGTATTGCTAAAACATTTAGGGATACCGTTAAATATTAGTTTCTCTATTGATGTCCCTGATTATACCAATATCCTCTATGATTAAGAATTTGTAATATTTATATTTCAGATTTCTTGAAAATAAAAGAGTTGTTTTCAGCCCCCCAAAAAATTCTCCCAAAACTATATGTCCTACCAATTTAATTTTTGGTACATAATTCTGGCTAAACATTTGAAATAAAGTTATTTTAGAACCATTAACAAGAATTTTCATAAGTTTGACATGTGATTTAGAAAACCTGAATTCTTAAGAATTTCAGCATTTCAAACAACAATCTTGAGTACATCATTACTTGTAAGCCAAGTTATTTCACAGAAATCAAAACAAAGTACGGCCTTATGATCTTAGAGAGGACCTATACCATTTCTTAGAGAAAAGGAAACACTGTGCAAAAGTGAAATAAAAAATATCTATCAGCTTGAGAACACTTTCAGACAAACACTTTCAGAACAAGAAAGCAGCATTTCAAAGAACACTTTCAACTACAACAACAACAACAACAAAAATTAGAATAATTTGATTTCATAGCCCAATGATTCAAAGGCCACTATTGCATTGATGCCCTCATAGTAAGCATTGGTTGTCATCGAGAAGATTTTGAAGGTGTATTAATCAGGTAAAGTGGGTTGAAGAGTTCCTTGTGTTACGTATTATACTGTTAAATATGCTTTTACTGTGTAAACATTTTGTTTTTTAATTATAAATTGTATTACATAAAAATAATTTTTCCCATGTCAGACGTTATGACCAGTTGGATGAAATAAATAATCTAATCAGATTTCAGTTTCCATGGCTAGATTGTGCTCATAGTTATTTATTATTTTTGTAGTTTCAATATTACAAAATACTCTAAATGCATTGTTATAGTAAACTGTCAAATTGCTGTTCTATTTTTCCCAAGCAACAAGATCACAATGTTATAAATACAATGCACAATTCAAAAAATTTCATCTTTACACAAAACTGATTTTTCACATTTTGAACTGTTCGTACAAATGGACAAACAATAATCCAATATTAATTTGTCAAATAACGCTGAATCAAATTTTTAAAAAAATGGCAAGGAATGTTTGAAACGAAAATGCTGAGTTGGTCTATTAAAATGCAAACTCATAGATACAAGTTTAGTATTCACGCTCTATATGATATTACATAATCAAAACAGATTGAATTTGTAAGGCGATTATAATAAATCATCATTTCCAACGGAGCTATCGTTCATTATTAGACAGATACAAAATCAAATCTCCACTTCACCACAGTATTGCTAATAAAATATTCGCATGCACTCTTCAGAAGCTGTTGCGAATATATTCTGAAGTGAATAACTGCATCAAGAAGGCGTGTCACATTTACTCACGTTTAAGTCGGGGAAAATTCTTTAATTATCCAAAAGAATTCAGCATTTATCCCGACAGGCACCATTTGCGTGTCCTGTAACATAATGCACCACAACTTTTAACACTATTGCTTTCAGTGAAGCGAGAAATTATTACGACATTGTCAACACCACGTGTCCACGTGGTGACAATACAAACATTTCTGGAATGTGACCTTCTATTGCGTCATACTATCAGGAAATAAACAACGGAATCAAACAAACCTAGGAAAAGCCGTAGAAACACTCAGAACGGCACTCGCGCACAAAATTAACACACACACTTCACAGTCACATCACACACCCCTAACAAGTGTAAACACACCCCCTGCCATATTGAACAGAAAACAACCCGCCTTTTCCCTCGCCATTTTGACAGGTCAGCAGGTACACCAACCTTTTCGTGGTCAGGGTCGCCAGTGTTTGAATCGACCGCGAACATTTAAACGGACGCACACGTCATCACAAGTCCCTGTCGTGCTCACGGTTCATGGCGTTACCAAAACATTCATGGACCGTATGCGAAAAAGTTTTCACACTAGGTGCAACTTTCGCAGCAAGGGAAGCTCCGAGACATGGGCAGACGAGGTAGACGAAAACCAGCCGTAAAACATACTTTCTTTCCAAGAAGCATACGTGGTGCGACACTGCAGCTGACATGGGATTGAAGATACTTCCAGTGAGGTTCACCTGAAAAAATATAGAAATATCTAGTTTACATTGTTTCTCAATTCTGAGATTCTGTGCTAATAAGCTTTTATTTAATTTCAATTAAAAAATATTATTAATATTATTTACTGTTTCGGAAACAGTGTTTATTGAAACAGTAACAATTGCAGACACCAAAGAAACTAGGGGTGCTATAACAGCACGTACTTTCTCGCTTTTAATAATGGTTATGAAATTCTATTTATACCACAACCTCAGTCATCATTTTTTGTAAACTCATTACAAATCGACAAATCTAATGTTTAATTTAAAATCACATGTCAGAAAGACTACTTTTATACTAAAATTTCTATTAAAACACTTAACATAATTTAACTTAACACTTAACATCGTTGGATTTCTCTTTTTGTGATCTATCCACTAATGATTAGACAAATATATAGTTCCATTTAAAAATTCAAAGATAATTGAATTTCTCAAGAACTAAAAAAAATTAAAAATACCTCTACGGCATATTACTTGCTCCATTATTCCGCATTGTTGAAAAAAACTGCATGTCGATACCGTGAACCGTTTAGAAGTTATAGGGGTGGCCCATAGTTGGTGGGACAACCGGTATATCGCGTGTCTGGAGGTTAGTGCTTTTCCAGATGGGACCGTGTCCTGCTGGCGGAGATACTTGGAACGGGAAACCCAGTGGCGGAAGGTGGATTAAAAACTTGGGGAGGCCCAGACAAATTTAGACACGGAATCATATTGTGAAGTTGAAACTCAATGACCTTTATGTAACTGGTAAACTGTTATTGGCGACATTCCAAATAAGAGAATTAGATTGAATATTGCTCTTCTTTTAGGATTACTTCTCCGCGAAAACGGCACTTCCTATAACGATTTTATTGTGTCCACTGGTCATGCCACACAACCACCATCGCAACCACAGACTGTCTATGACCGCAACACGCCATCACAGGAGGCCAGACGCGCGAGAGCCTCCGTACCAAACCAATTCCAAAGCTAGGCAAAACGAAACTACTCTTTTCGTATTGGTTGAGAGACGTTGTCATGGCAACAGGGGAGGCGCGCGTCAACTTGGGTCGCCGGCTTCCTGCAGGCACAAGCAGTGCTAGTACGTGGTGGTGCTATCTATCTACGTGTAACGCATAGAACTGCTTGGCTCCATCTTGAATAGTAACGTTATGTTTGCAGCAAGAGGACTTCTTTTAAATGTTTACTCGCCAGTCGTAAACGTTTATGTCAATTTTAGACAAAGATAATTCTAACAATTTTTAAGTTTAAAAAACAATCTTTATTGTTAATCAATTTTGAGGGGAGGCCCGGCCTTCCTTGCCTCCTATGAAAATTCGCCACTGGGGAATCCCCCGCCAGCCGACGTACAGGTCAGAGCCGTTCTCTCGTTTTAGCGGCAAAGGAATACCGTCACCTCCCGCGACATAAACGGCATAAAGGCTCCCTCAGACCGGCGCGGTAGATTCGCAGCGGGTGCGGCGCGGAAAGTTCCGAGCCAGACGCGGCCGCGGAATTCGCGGGACCGTTCACACCGGAGCGTCAATTATGAGTCAGCGTTTGGTGACGGTTGGCAAGGTCGCTCGACCCAGCGGGGAGCGTAGACTCCCGAACACGGGCGGACTTCCACGAAACTCGAGCTGCAGCGGAAGAAACGCGTCTGACTGCGTTACGAATTTCGCCGCCGATTAAACGCTGCCAATCCGTTGCCGCGACGCTCGCCTGCCGCGCAAATCTGAACGAGCTCATAAAGCAACACGTGACGCGAAACTTCCAGTACGGCCAATCCGCGTAGGCTGCGGATCTTCCTCGACGGTCTGTGGGAGCCTTTAAACTTATAGGCCAAATGACCAAAGCAGTTGACGCGCCCGGAAGCATTAATTAACCAATCAAAAACCATGCTGCCGACCTGGATGGCCGAGGAGGCTACTCAGCTCTTCGGTCCGAAGGGTAGCGGGTTCGAGTCCCGCCTTAGGCATGATTGTTTGTCCCTTGACTTTGTATGTGTTGTCGCGGAGGGCCTCGCGTTCTGCTGAGCCTAGATCAGAGGAGCGCGCAAATGTGTTCGCCTTGTGTATGGTCAAATATGCGTCCCATCGGGACGTAAGGGGTAACCGGCTGTTGGCTGGATAAAGGCCCTAGAAAAAACCATGCTCACAGCGAGGAGTTTGGCGCAGATGTAGGCGGCGTACTTGACGAGGAACGTAGCCCAGTGGTGCAGCGCGTGGATGCACTGGTGCGTGGGCGTGAGGCCCCGGGACACCACCTCCAAGAAGAAAGTTCCTGCTGTCTCCACCGCCGCGCTCTGCACCATCGACAGCTGCACACGGCGCATTTCAACTTTGACTATACTTGGGTTTTTCTAACGTGACGGCTGACTATATTTGGGTTTTTCTAACGTGTCGGCTGACTATACTTGGCTTTTTCTAACGTGACGGCTGACTATATTTGGGTTTTTCTAACGTGTCGGCTGACTATACTTGGCTTTTTCTAACGCGACGGCTGACTATATTTGGGTTTTTCTAACGTGACGGCTGAGTATACTTGGCTTTTTCTAACGTGACGGCTGACTATATTTGGCTTTTCCTAACGTGACGGCTGACTATATTTGGCTTTTTCCAACGTGACGGCTGACTATATTTGGCTTTTTCTAACGTGGCGGTTGAGGGTAGTATCTCCAAGATGGAATTCGGCACGACTTATTGAGTCATTCTCAGTACTGCCACCAGAGTCGCTCGATTTGCAGCACTGCTTGATGCGGTCACGATCATGGGATATCTTGCGGCAGAACTGAGAATGACCCAAAAAGTCGTGCCGAATTCCATCTTGGAGATACTACCCTCAGCCGTCACGTTAGAAAAACCCAAGTGTAGCAGCCTGCAGCTTCAAGAATCGCAGGAATTAATGACCTTAGCAGTTTACGCGCCCGGATACACTAATCAATCAATCAATCAATCATTGAAACGTGCAAAAAATACCCCATTTTAAATTTGGTTGCATGTTTTTGCTTCCAATGGCGGTTTACTTCACTTAGAGATCGCCTCTTCGAACGAATGCATGCAACTGCGAGTATACATCAGCCACAAAAAGTATATGTCCGAGCTGAGATTTGGACTTGAGCGCACAGTTATTGCGATCGCGATCAGCGCTGTCGCCAATTTTATTTTACTGCGATTGGTTGGTATGACATCAGTTGTGACGCATCTAACATGAAGTTGAACTTTTGCAATTTTCGATATTTACGAGAGTTAATTGAAAATAAGATATATGTCGTATTATTAAGCGAACTTTATTCTATTTTATCAAACAATTTTAAAGAAATTAATGACGATGAAACACCAGACAGTTTCTCGCATATTTGTAACGGTTACCTAATAATATAATATTAGTTGAATCCACAAAAGTTACCAACCCACAAAAATATTTTATTATAAATATGTTAATGAATGTGGGGGATGAACTTCAAAAATCAACAAGGTTTTGGGAATTCCTGAGTTCTGAAAACAAAGTGTTCCAGAGTTCTGGAAACGTTTCGAAAAATATTACCCTCCTCTGTTTAAACTCAAAAATTTATCAATAAAAATTAGATTCTAAAGTAAAATTGCCGATGCTAGCAAAAGTCGTATAAATCGAACTACAAGACTTTTGGGTAACTGTCAAACTGTTCCAGTTTTTAACAAGTCACAGAAAATAATCTAAAAAAAAATTATTGACAAAAATAAAATACATTAATAGGTAGCAGGTAGTAGGTAGTTAATTATTAGGCACGAGGATGTTTAAATCCCCGTTCAACGTTCTGAATAGCGAACAAAGAATTCCGACGGAAGTTGCAAAGTACTTTTATCATCAAAAGTTTTGTGTTGCGAATCTTTTCCAGGAAATATTTCATACCCTATTCTCATTGGATATGAACTACAACAGTATTCCACATTTTGAGGTTCGTTTTAAACATGAAAATAGGTTGTTTTTTCCTTCGGTTTTGACAAGAGTTCTTTCTTATTATTCGTTTGTTTAACAAAACGTTGTTTAGGAAATACTGTTAGAAACAATATAAGCAAATTTATACTTCCACCATAGAGTTAATTTTCTTTGAAAACATCTCAAATGACCACGCTGTAATGCTTCACGCAAGAGAACGTACCCTGACTGGCAAGCTGCATTTCAGTATCTCCGTGCGTACTGGCGAAAACCACGTGATGTATCTGCAACATCAACGCACATACCAGTTAATGAGGACAGAGGTACAGATAAAGTAAAACGTTTCGAAGAATATTAGTATTAAATTAGCTATCTTGGCCCCGCTGTATGGTGATTGTTGCTGGGAAAACAGTAACTCGCTGTGTCCAGAATCTTCGCAGTTCTAATTCACTGATATTATTGCTATTGTTATATTATTATTATTATTATTATTATTATTATTATTATTATTATTATTATTTTGTTCGCGAATTGACCATCTTAGCAGCACGCGAACGCACCGCTTATACCCATCGAGGCCCAGACATATTCTCCCGGGGGCAAGAACACGTGACCTTTTTTGTAGGGGGGGGGATCAGCACTTCTATGTCGATTCCATTTTTACACCCCAGGGTTATTAACCCTCGGGGGATGAAGTAGTATGAGATGACGCTGATGATGAAGGGTGAATGGACAATCACAAACATACACCCAACCATACCCGAGGCGGGACTCAAACCCGCCTCCTTTCGTCCGAGATCGCCACGGCACCACTCCCTTAGCGATCTCGGCTATCCGGATCGGCTACACTATTATTATTATTATTATTATTATTATTATTATTATTATTATTATTATTATTACTATTATTATTATTACTATTACTATTATTATTATTACTATTATTATTATTATTATTATTATTATTATTATTATTATTATTATTATTATTATTATGTTTACAACCGTTATAACGTAGCATCGTATTGACCTATTTCCACACAATAAATTCTCACACCGTAACTCCATCGTAATAGGACAAAAACGTCATGGTACCTGCGTCCTTTGTGGCCTTCGCGAGCCCCCGACCCACAAAGGGCCTCCTAGGCAACCTGTCGAGGGCTTTGTGCAAGGGCGTCGGCGCGGTCCTCGCCCTTTGTGGTCGAATCCCACCCCCTTCCACCCCTTCTCACCGCCGCCGCCTTCTTCGAAAAAGTACTGTGGGCCCAGTCGCGACTCTTTTCTTTCTTTGCCTTTAGTTTCAAACAATCGAACAAACGAAATGTGTAGTTGTTATTAGAAGATCAGCATACGATTATGATTAACCGTTGATTTTTCATTGCGTTATATTAATAATATTTAATAATAATAATAATAATAATAATAATAATAATAATAATAATAATAATAATAATAATCAGCGATAATACAGAATGGCAATCTTCTACATGCTAGTTATTTTTACAATATATTTAATCTGGGTAACTTTTCGGCATTGCCCTACTTTCTTTCCATCTGCTACAATATCGGCACCTAAGTCATCGTTTTACATATTTTCAATTGTTCGGTCTCTTAATAGTAGAATTGAAATGCAACTTCAAAAATATTATAGAAGAGTAAAACCGGGTTCCATGTGCAAATTTACATTTAAAAAAATGGAGTTATTGAAAAAATGGTGTTCGAATGTTTCTGAAAATGCTCGATTTTGAGCTCGTTTACACAGAAGAGTTTTGAGTTTTTGAGAGACTTCTTCAGAAATCATTATATGCACAAATACAACAATGTATAAAAAATCCCCGTAATTAACGACGTAAGAGATTTTTTTAAGGAAGAAATATTTGAAACATGAAAAGGATACACCAAAACGGCGTTTTTGACATGTAATTCAGTGTAATGAACACTATCTGTACCAAAAGTTCCAAGAAAAAAATTGGAGTCGTTTTGGGAGAACGTAGTTGGAGCGTTTCTGAAAATTCTGCAATTTTCGGCACGTCTTCACAGAAAACTGTTGAGTTTTTGAGAAACTTTGTAAGAAATCATTTGAAGCACATGTACTCGCACATGTATTAACAGACTTTTATCATAATCAAATTTTTCAGTGCCAACGACATACAAAACGGATTTTGAGTACACAACGTTTTAGAGAAGTAATTTTCTACACAGATAGGAACAAAAATTATCTATTTTTTAGGTGTTGTAAGGGACCAATGCGAAATATTTGCTCCAAAATTTCTTTCGCTGCCCCATTGCATAATTTTCTCTATACTGAGTATGTAAAATCCGCGAAAGTAATAACATCATCGTAACCACCTAGGTAGAATAGTAGAACCAAGAAGATATTGACGCGTCTGAAATACAAGTGTTTGTAAATCGAGATCAGCTGGTTGTGAGACGTAAAATTACAGGGCTTAACAGTAACACAGGCGCACACAAAAGAAGTTGTCAGACCCAAAGACTTGACATGTTTCTCTATGTATTTCAACGTGCTGATTCCAAATTTGAAACCGAAATTGCGCGATCACCCTCCATCTTTTATCGCAAAACACAATGTCTTCTTTTGGTCCACTGTGATAACTACTGAAGCAGCCTTCACCTCTAGAACCACAGATGAAGCGCGCCTTCGCCCAATCCGTCTCCTTTTGGTCCACTGTGATTGTCACTGCAGCAGCCTTCGCCTAACAGATGAAGCGCACCTTCGGCCAATCTGTTTCCTTTTGGTCCACTGTGATTGCCACTGCAGCAGCGTTCGCCTCTAGAAAAACAGATGAAGCGCGCCTTCGCCCACTCCGTCTCCTTTTGGTCCACTGTGATTGCCACTGCAGCAGCGTTCGCCTCTAGAACAACAGATGAAGCGCGCCTTCGCCCAATCCGTCTCCTTTTGGTCCACTGTGATTGCCACTGCAGCAGCCTTCGCCTCTAGAACAACAGATGAAGCACGCCTTCGCCCAATCTGTCTCTTTTTGGTCCACTGTGATTGCCACTGCAGCAGCCTTCGCCTTGAGAACAACAAATTACGCGCGCCTTCGCCCAGTCTGTCTCCTTTTGGTCCACTGGGATTGCCACTGCAGCAGTCTTTGCCTTGAGAACAACAGATGAAGCGCGCCTTCGCCCAATCCGTCTCCTTTCGGTCCACTGTGATTGCCACTGCAGCAGCCTTCGCTTCTAGAACAACAGCTGACACGCGCCTTCGCCCACTCCGTCTCCTTTTGGTCCACTGTGATTGCCACTACAGCAGCCTTCACCTTGAGAATAACAGATTACGCGCGCCTTCGCCCAGTCTGTCTCCTTTTGGTCCACTGTGATTGCCACTGCAGCAGTCTTCGCCTTGGGAACAACAGATGAAGCGCGCCTTCGCCCCATCCGTCTCCTTTTGGTCCACTGTGATTGTCACTGCAGCAGCCTTCGCCTCTAGAACAACAGCTGACACGCGCCTTCGCCCACTCCGTCTCCTTTTGGTCCACTGTGATTGCCACTACAGCAGCCTTCACACCTTGTTATGATTCATACCACTTACAGTCTAACCTCATTTGGATCCTCATGATTGCCACTTTCACAGCAGATGTACCATGCGCTTGAGAACAACAGAGATGAAGCACAGCATATTCCTTTGATAATCCTCCTTTTGGTCCACTGTGATTGTCACTGCAGCAGCCTTCGCCTCTAGAACAACAGCTGACACGCGCCTTCGCCCACTCCGTCTCCTTTTGGTCCACTGTGATTGCCACTACAGCAGCCTTCACCTTGAGAATAACAGATTACGCGCGCCTTCGCCCAGTCTGTCTCCTTTTGGTCCACTGTGATTGCCACTGCAGCAGTCTTCGCCTTGAGAACAACAGATGAAGCGCGCCTTCGCCCCATCCGTCTCCTTTTGGTCCACTGTGATTGTCACTGCAGCAGCCTTCGCCTCTAGAACAACAGCTGACACGCGCCTTCGCCCACTCCGTCTCCTTTTGGTCCACTGTGATTGCCACTACAGCAGCCTTCACCTTGAGAATAACAGATTACGCGCGCCTTCGCCCAGTCTGTCTCCTTTTGGTCCACTGTGATTGCCACTGCAGCAGTCTTCGCCTTGAGAACAACAGATGAAGCGCGCCTTCGCCCAATCCGTCTCCTTTTGGTCCACTGTGCTCGCCCCCGCCGCATCCGTCGCTCGGAGGCGAGCAGGTGCCACTGGGGCGCGTTGCCTTTGTGAAGCGGAGGGACAGGTAGCCCGTGGAGAATATGAGACGGGTTTTGGCTTTCCACGCACTTCAACTTCACAGGCGGTGCACCGCAGGGCGGGGGCTCGGTGACATCTACCCCTCCCCCTCTCAACCACTTCTGGCTACTTTTGATAGAGAGGCTGCAGGTGCCACTGTTGAAGGCGAATTCTCTGAGAAATAGTGCACCGTTTACAGTGGTCTAAAAAACGAAAATATCCCAATTTTTAAAAATCCTTGTTATTTATCCCCACCATCTTCTGAACACATTTATCGAGTGTGGGTTATGCGGTCGAAAAGGGGGGGATATTCAGGGTGTACTGTTTTTAGTTTTAGTATTTTTGAAAACAATTCATGCAATAGCATCCTTAAATTCCTTAAAAAACAAAACAAAAAGATATTTTGGGCACCACAGGGTAGGTGCACGATGACATCTATCACCGACGGATGTTCATCGATCCCCCCCAACCACTTGTGGGTACATTTGGTGGGTACTTTTGGTAGGGGACTGCAGGTGCCTCTGTTGAAGGGAATTTTAAGGGAAATGGAGCACCGTTTTCAGTTTCCTAAAAAAGATTCAAATGCCTCATTTTAAAGTATATATGGTTGTAATGTATTGCCCATCTCCCTTCTGAGCACATTTAGTGGGCATGGGCTCTGCAGCCGAATAGGGGGGGGACGTTTAGGGTGTACTGTTTTAAGTTTTTATTTTTTTTATTTCTGACAATAATTCATGCAATAGTCTCCTTAATTTAAAAAAAAAACAACAAAATGTGATTATTTGTTAATGTGCTCCCACCACTTCTGGGCACTCTTCATGGCGTTGAGCGCTGTAGTTGAATGGTGATATTTCAGAGACGGTGCACCACAGGGCAGGGGCTCGATGTCATCGACCACCGGCGGATGCCCACCGACCCCTCCCAACCACTAGTGGGTACTTTTGGTAGGGGGCTGTATAGCTAGTGTCCAGGAAGTCGTCGAAAATCCAGACACCGTCGGAACTGGAACTCTACAGTACCGGCAGCGTATAAACGCCTCTCTCGCCACGTGCTGTGGTACGTCATGTGACCTGATTTGAAGCAATCAGCTTGCGAGGATTTGTTTACTTTCTGTGCAGCGAGCTTTCAGCGTTGTCGCTCATCTGACTCGCACGAAGTCGCGGAGACGATAACGTTCGACTTTGACGAAAGTTATGAACTAGTATCAAGACGTGTCATAGCCTGTCAGTAAATGTTAAGGTTTTGAGATTTAATTTATCCGTGATGTCGGTGGTACCATGTGCGTAGTAATGTGTGGCAACAGCGCATTGAACTGTCACAGTCGCTTATACGCTGCCGGTACTACAGGACCTCCCGGTCATAAGCATCAATTGATGTCCTCAACCACCTTGACAGCAGTGACATCAGTAGATGATCTGAAACAACCAAGTCGGCGAATCTCCTAGTAAAATTTCCGTGTTGATTTGAATACTTCTCGTTTCTACAGCTTCCTTTCCGCTGTGTATTAGTAACATGATTCTCCGCAACTTCATACTAGCCTCATCCAGACAGTGTCTGAAATCGACCCAGCTATCTAGTGTCGAAAATCCTACTACCGTATTGCTTCGAATCCTAGAACCGCTCGGCGAAAGGCACTGTAGTGACATCAGTTGATGCCTGAGCCATCTAAGCCCATTTGAATTTACACCATGAACCCAGCCCAATGTATCGGATTTGATGGTATAACGGACTGTTGTACCAAGTTTGCGGGTTCAAACCCGATCGAAGGGTGAAAAAATCCTTAATACTTCGGAGGGGAAGCCAAGTCGTCTGTCCCATGTAGTAGATTTACTGCATCTAAAAGAAGCCTCTGAGCTAAATTCAAGTCACCTGTTTCGTCACCCAACACAATACCTCCTTTCTCCGCTAGATGGTGAAAGGAGCGTAGCGAAATTTGCGTGGTCAGACGAAAGAGCGGGCCTAATGGCCCGAGTCTCGCCAGGTAAAATAATGCATTCACTAACTAATATATCCGTATTTGGCCCACTGTGTGGACAGGTTGCAGAGGGGGCCGTGGAGGGTGAGGGGAGGGGAGACCAGGGGACAGGTGGCTGAGGAATCGCCCTCTTGAGAAGAGCGAGGGGCCATTCGGCGTGGGAGGTTCCCGTGACGTCTTTTCAGTCCACCGAATGCATACCGCATTATTCTCGGTTTCAGCCTAAAAGTGCCTTTGACAGCCTCAACAAATGGTGCTGGAAACGCACGGTCGATTTGGTCTGCCGTTGGGCTCCAGCCGATAAGAGGACGAAATGTCATTTATTTTTCTTCCACTACTTTTCTCTGTCTGGTCTGTAATCTTTAATCCGTGTTTGTTTTTTTTTACTTCCCCTATTTTCGGTTTCTCTCTATTATGTCCTATCTTCGTTTCGCCAGTCTTATTTCTCTATTCCTTTACATCTCGTCTGTTTTTAAAATCATTCACATGTCTCTCAGTATTCCATTCGTTTCTCCTTCTCTCAATCATCTTTCTTTGCTCTTTCTTGATAACAAGAAAAATACGTTTTCCTTCATCCCACTTTTATCTGTTCTCTTGTTCTTTTGAGTGTCGCTCTCCATTTTTGAGTGTCGCTCTCCATCTCGCTTTCCTCCCATCTCTACTACTTTATTCTGCGTAATATTTCGATTATTTCATTAAGATTCTCAGGCTATATTGATTATTCATTAAAACTGTGCATAGCTTTCTGAAATCGTACATCATTGGATAGCTTCTCTCAAAAATTTGTCTCAGAAACATATTAAGAGTTTAATTTTTGAAATTATTATTAGTTTCAGACTGATTTTTTAAAAATAAAACATTCTCGAGATGTTTTTGTAAATCCAACCACATGTTTTCTTCGAGCGGTTATGGGAATGTGCTCCTTGTCGGCGCTTGAAAGTGTTTTCTTGTTCGTGATACCGCACCATAAATATTCAGAAGCAGATCTACTTCCAAAAGGTATTTACATTCACATCACAAATAATACAACACCATCCGCAAGAGCATATCATCAATTATATCTCTCGCAAACAAATGGTCATTTTAGCTCGATTAAGCTTTCTAATTTTGGGAACTGTACATCTCTGAACTCCAGGAGCAAAGTTAGCCTTATTTACTGTAATATGTCATTTATAAGTTATTGTACGTGTGTGCGTTAGACAAAAAAGTGGTTGAAGTAACCGGAATTACTGCTTCCAAATTTTAGAAGAATGTTTTTGAGCGTCTAGAAATAGAAATTTACGTAACAAGTTTGCGAAAAAGTATTGGCGCAGAGTCGAATTTGTCGCTCGAGCTTATGCAAGGTGGACGTGAATGTTTAGCATATAGAATGAAAAAAATAGTTGTTTCGAACACGAAAAACAAGTACTGTAAATCGTGATGGATGCACGGCGCATTAAAAAAAATTGCGGAGCGAGGGGCAGGTGTTAATAAACATTGTGTGTGGCGGGAAGAAGTTTTGTGAATCACTATCATCTTTCAGTCGTATTACTAGGCAATATGAATGACAAAAAACTTTATACGTTCGTGTTGCAGTGATCCCTTCAATTGTAATGCCACGTTAATATTAGCTGTGACGTGGTCAGGGAGAAGAATAGAAAGGATTGATTGATTAGTGACTCCGGACGTGTCAACTGTGAAGGTGATTAGTCCTGTAAAGGTATTGCATGTTTTTATCGCGAGAGGTGGCGGTGATCTTCCCCCGATGGGGGGTGAGATCTGTGCTGAACTACGTCGACTTGCGGGGATGTTCTCAAACCAGGTACCGGGAGCAGTAGCTCAGTGCATCAACTGATGTCATTGCAGCGCCTCTGACCGGGAGGTCCTAGGTTCCCACTTTCCACGGCGGCAGGATTTTTTCCACACTAGCTTTTCAGCTAGGTCGAATTCAGTCGCTGTCTGGAGGAGAATTCTAGCGGCCGGCTGCTCTGATACGTAGTTTTCCGTGGTCTCTCCGATCAACACCAGGCGAATGCCGGAGCAGTATCCTACCAAACGGGCCAAGGACCGCGCGGGATCTTTCCTTCCTCTTCCTTGTCTTATCCTCTCCCCCTTACACACACACACACTAACATGCACTACACTACCATATATTTCGGGAGACCGGTCGGGAGCTTAGAGCTTGTCCCGACTGGGGCGGTGCCCCGTTGGTGGGAGAGTCCTGGTTAGGGGGAAACCCCACTAGCCGACGGTAGGTCGGCGCCGGATCTCGCCATCTAGCGGGGGAAGATCACCGCCATCTCCCGCGAAAAAAACATGCACATGCACTACACTAACGGGACTAATGACCGAAACAGTTGACGCGCCCGGAAACACGAAAAAATCAATCAATCAATCAAACCAGCGCGGCACCATCTGATCCGAGACAAAACTCTAAGCTCCCGTTTGGTCTCCCGACATGTATGGTAGTGTAGTGTATGTGAGTGTGTGTGTATAAGAAAAGAGTAAGGATAGAACAGGGAAGAGGAAGGAAATATCTCATGGTCAGTGGCCCATTGGTTAGGGTACCGCTCCGGCACTCGCCTGGCATTGATCGGAGAATCCACGTAAAGAACAGATCAGAACCGCAGGCCGCTATAATGCTCCCTCAAGCAGTGCTGTAATGCACTCGTCCAAACCACCTAGTTAATAACACTAAAATAGGGAAGACCACGTAATGTAACCGGCCTTCATCGTATCATGCCGGGCAACTGATCCCAAGTACGCGGGTTCAAACCCGGTCAAAGTCGGGGGATTTGAGGTGCCAAAAATAGATGGCATGCATACGTAACATTCAACAGATCCCAGGAAAGGCACATGGCCGATCCTAGCAAAATTCAATCCTCTAGTAATTTAACACCAATCAGAGTTTCGAATTGAATTACCGGATAAGGTTGCGGACAATGTATTTGTATTCAAATCATAGGTCAAAATTGGCGCACTAGCGCCCCTAGGGAAAGCAATGGCAACTACCCTAGGTTTCGTACGTGCCCAGGAAAAGTCACAAGAAGGCGCTGGGGAATTTTGGAGACTAGCCTACGCACAAATAAGAGTACGGCAGTAAAAGAAGAAAAAAATTACTTATAGCGTTTTCCATTCGCCGCACTGGTGCGCACTCAGGGCAGCTTTCGTGTTCCATTCGACCGCTAGGGCGCACCAGTGCAAAGAATCGCATGTTCCATTCGCACATCGACACGAACCCAGGGCGCACTCGCGGCGCCCTAAACTGCACTGACGATCGCGTCAGTGAAGTCCAGTGCACCGGGCCATTGTGAGGTTAGGTACAGAAGTTATTCGTGGTGAAATTGTGAAGGCAATTGAGGATCTTTTGTCACGCAGGGATACTTCGAATAATGGAGTATATTATGTTTTGCATGAAATGTTTTAAAATAATTTTTGTGATTTACACGAAGTTTGGAAAATCAGATTGTGTTTTCCGAAAATTTAACCTTGAATACCTTCATGCTAACAAATCCAGTGCTATTTAGAAACTAAAGTGTTTCAGGTACGTCTCAATTTCGAAACACTAATAAAGTGAACATAAAAATAGTGTCCCTTACAAAATCATTCAAATATATATGCCAAGAAATGTTTCTCGCACGCCCAGACATATCCCAACGGAAATGTTCATGTTAATATTTTTATTGTTTTCAATAATCAAACAATTCTGCAGAAGCCTTTCGGTTCAAAATCTTGTGTACTATATCGATCAGTGGCAAATCAGGAAAAATGAAATTTTGACACATATGCATTTGAAGATTTTGTAGTTTTAAATAAAGAAATCACACATTAATAATTTATGAATTAAGAAGTAAGAATTAACAAAAGACTTCATAACAATTATAACAATGATCACAATTAAACATTATTATTTTTCGCGTTCCATCAGTGTGACAGACCTAGAAGAGCTGTGTATAATTTCACTGCGTAGCGCACACGCACTGACTCAGTCCCGGAATCCGTTTCATTCGTAGCTGCCCTTCACGCGTGTGGGGCAGCACTGTTGCGGAGCGATGACGTTTTTGCCCTGCACTAGGGTGGGTTTCAGTGCGACGAATGGATTGATTGATTGATTTTTTCGTGTTTCCGGGCACGTCAACTGCTTTGGTCATTAGTCCCGTTAGTGTAGTGCGTGTTCTTTGTCGGGAGATAGCGGTGACCTTCCCCTGCTGGATGGCGAGATCCGGCGCCGACCTACCGTGGCTAGTGGGATTTCCCCCTTACCAGGACTCTCCCACCAACGGGGCACCGCCCCAACCGGGACAAGCTCTAAGCTCCCGACCGGTCTCCCGGAATATGTGGTTATGTAGTGCATGTTAGTGTGTGTATGTGTGTGTAAAGGGAGAGGATAGGACAAGGAAGAGTAAGGAAAGATCGCGCGCGGTCCGTGGCCCGTTTGGTAGGGTACTGCTCCGGCATTTGCCTGGTGTTGATCGGAGAAACCACTGAAAACTACCGATCAGAGCAGCCGGCCGCTAGAATTCTCCTCCAGACAGCAGCTGAATTCGACCTAGCTGAAAAGCCAGTGTCGAAAACCCTTCCGCCGTGGGGAGTGGGAACCTAGGACCTCCCGGTCAGAGGCGCTGCAGTGACATCAGTTGATGCACTGAGCTACCGTTCCCGGTGCAACGAATGGGAAACGCTATTAGTGTACCTGTATCCGATCCACCCGCCCGTGAACTGCGCCCAAGTCTTCACCAAGGCGAACTCCACCCATTCCTGGTCGGGCGGCACCGACGCCAGAGAAGACGCGGGGTTGCCCGTCTCGTTCCAGATCCAGTAGCGGCTGCGGTACAGGCGGATGAACAGAACGATCACGGAGTAAGTGACCACCTGGTGGAGAACAAGCCAAACACGCAGCGGTGACCCCGATTCATTCACCTCGACACGTACAAAATTGGGAAAATTTGTTCGTAGAAAAGTGAGAGAAACGTACCTGTTGCACACGATCAAATTGTTTATAAAAGTTTTATGCATATGCATTTTATTTATGTTATAAACCGTTTTGGGATACTAGTGTATTGCTAAGTGGACAATCACTAGATACTGAATAAGAATCTAAGGACTCCAGGTGAAAGAGAATTCTTACGGAAAAGTATTTGATGAAAATATGTTCGATTGAATATTTTTTTATATAACTCGGAATTCAGGGTGTGCAAGCGATCATTTGTACAGTTTACGTTTGAAAAATGTACATAAAATATCAGCGTGTGCAACACGAATTCGTAGTGGACAGTTAAGATACAAATAGATTCCTTGAGCTTAATTCATATCGAACATTTAAAATGAATGTTACTTAAGTGACTGATTTATATTCACAAACATTCTTTATTTTTAAATGAGTGGAGAATTTTTTTACTTGTCGTTCGCATAAATTAACTCGGGCGTTCTCTTAACTGTGATTCATTCCAACTTCTTTTTACCGGTTTAAGTAACGTTCTGACGAGGCGCTCATACCTACAATGACTTCTCAGAAAATTTTGAATTCTATATGCAAGACTTGATCCGAATATCGAAATGGTACTCCAGAAATATGGACAATTAATTGGAAATATACAATTATGAACGATTTTCAAAGCGCAGAAGACAAATTGGGAATTCTTTGTTTGAAAAATATTGAGTGTGTACAGTCTGTGGCCATTCAACCACGAAAGAGTCGATGTAAATTGCACATTGATTTGTTTCTGATCACTGTAAAAAGCGCTCATTCTGCATTCATGAGAAACATTTATGATAAACGGACGATTTATTTTACGCATCACTTATTGCTTGCATGTATTGTACTAAGAAATGAATAACGAATGATCATATAAGAACAAAAGTGTTCAAACAAAAGAAGAAGAAAGAGTGACGCGATAGAGAAGAAGAGATAAGAAAATAAGACGTCGAATTAGAAGAATAAAATCAAGGAGGAGAAAACTTGAATAATATTTTGAAGAAAAGAAAGAGAAAAACAAAATGGAAAGTGAAAATATATTTTCGAAAAATTGTACACGGCATTATATAAAAATCTATCTTTAAGGAACAGATGTCATTAACGGGGGAAAATTCTCTCTTCATAATTGTAGTAATATGAAGACGCGGAGAAAATTATGAATTTTTGGAATTTTCTAAAACTCAGAGGTTTCAACGAATATGAGACTTGTTCCGTTCTGTTAAACGTTCTTCACAATATCGAACAACATGGTTTAATAAAAAACGATGGAGCCTTTTTTTTTAATTTTGAAAATGTTCGAGGGGCTTCATGTAAAGTAAATTCCAAAATTAAAATATCGGTTTCAAATTCAAGGAGCGATCGAAGGAGTTTTCAATTCATCAGCGATCGATTGAAGAATTTCGATTTTGGAGAAAATCGACTGAACGGTCTAACCGTTAGCGTTGTTCACAGACGAACGCACGGACGGACGTTTTGCCGTTAATTCACTTTTCGCCATCAAAGACCCACAAAATTTGATTTCTGGCTACACCACATGTTAGGGGATTTTCCGCCCTAAATTTAACAACTGGATTTATCCACTTTTTCGTTTCTAGGGTCCGGCAATAAGAGTTTTTCCTGCCGACAATTCGCCGCTTTTTACCCGCAGCATTACATAACTTTCTCTCTACTCCGTAGCGAGAAGGTGAAAAGAAAACGAGGAAAAAGAAGTAAAGGAGGAAAAGGATGGTGAATGAGGAAAGGAAGAAGAGGAATGAGTAGAGGAGGAAGAAGAGTAAAATTGACACGTGAAGAGGAAAGGGAAAGGGGAAGGGAAATGGGTAGGAAATGGGGCGGAAAATATGAATAGGAAAAGAAAAAAGACAAGACAAAGAGGATGACCAAAAGAAAAATGAGGGAAAACAGACAAAGGAAGAAAATTTTCATTTACAAACCGAACTATTAGAGACTGGAACAGTTTGCCTGCGGCAATCTTAGAACCCTTTCCTCAAAGGTTGAGCAAGTTTAAAAATAAATTAGTTTTCTAGTTAATTATATATTAGGTTATTGTTTCAATGTTAAGTTTCTACTGTTAGATTAGCAGTATTTCCTACAAAGTAAGTTGTTTAATTGTTAGTATAAATATCAGTTGTAGTAATATTATTATTATTACCTTTATTATTATTGTTATCATTTTATTATTACTCATGTAGTGCAATGCAGTGCAGTGTAGTGCAGCGCAGTGTAGTGTTATGAAGTGAAGTGGAGGGAAGGGAATGCGAAAGAAATGCGTCACAGTTAAGTGTTGTGCAGTGAAGTGAAGTGGAGTAAGGTTTGCGTGGTGATGTTATGTACTATTTATTATTATTTTTTAATTAACTCCTTTTTTGTAACTTTTTGTTAGTGAATGTAAGTTTAATGCATGTAAGGTTAAGATATTCTGCCACCAAATTACTATACATAATTGCAGAATTAACAATAAAATCTAATCTAATCTAATCTAAAAAAAATGTTCTTGAATAGGTTGAGTAACGACGGGAAGAGATAAGGAAAAGAAAAGGAAAGGGGAAGGGGAGTGGGAGAGGGAAGAGGAAAAGGAAGAGAGAAAGGGAGTGAGAAGAGGGGGAGGAAGGGGAAGGAAAAGGGGAAGGAAAGCGGAAGGGTAAATGGGAAAACAAAGAAAAACAGACGAAGAAGAAAAAAGAAAACGAAGAAAAATAGGTAAAGGAGAAAAAGGACGGTTAATGGGAAGATTGATTGATTGATTGATTGATTGTTAGTGATTCCTGGCGTTTCATTAGAGAGACATTAGTCATTAGAGAGACATTAGTCATTAGAGAGATAATTAGTCCCGTAAGTGTAGTGAATGTGTTTCATCGGGAAGTAGCAGTGATCTTCCCTCGCTGAATGTCGAGATCCGGCGCCGACCTACCGTCGGCTAGTGAGTTTCCCCAACGAGATATCTCCCACCAGCGGGGCGCAGCCCCAGCCGGGACAAGCTCTAAGCCCCCGACCGGTCTGCCGGTATGTGTGCTAGCGCAGTGCATGTAAGTAAAAGTGTGTGTGTGTGTTAGGGGTGAGGATAGTACAAGGAAAAGAAAGGAAAAGTCGCGCGCGGTTCGTGGCCCGTTTGTTAAGGTACTACTCCGGCATTCGCATGGGGTTTATCAGAGAAACCACGGAAAACTACCGATCAGAGCAGCCAGCCACTAGAATTCTCCTCCAGACTGCGACTGAATTCGACCTAGCTGAATAGCTAGTGCCGCCGTGGGGAGGGGGAATCTAGGACCTCCCGGTCAGAGGCACTTCAGTAACATCAGTTGACTCACTGACCCACCGCACCCGGTTAGATGGGAAGACGCGGAAGAGAAAGGAGAATAGGAAAGGGAGGGTAGAAGAGCAAAGGGAAGTCGAGGAGCAGAGCAGGGGTGGTGGGCGTGGCGCACCCCCTGGGCGCCGGCCGCCTTGGCGCGCGCCGGGGAGAGCGCGGGCCCCATGCTCATCATCTCCGCGCAGGCGAGCGCCTCCAGCGCCAGCAGGCGCACGTCCACGTCGCCCAGCGCCCACGCGCCCACGCGCAGCGCGTGCACCGCCACCAGCAGCCCCAGCGCACACCACGCCTCTAACACACACACACACACCAACCGCCTTACTAATAAACTCATTGATCCACGTCCGCCAGCGCCCACGCGCCCACGCGCAGCGCGTGCACCGCCACCAGCAGCCCCAGCGCACACCACGCCTCTAACACACACACACACACACATCAACCGCCTTACTAATAAACTCATTGATCCACGTCCGCCAGCGCCCACGCGCCCACGCGCAGCGCGTGCACCGCCACCAGCAGCCCCAGCGCACACCACGCCTCTAACACACACACACACACCAACCGCCTTACTAATAAACTCATTGATCCACGTCCGCCAGCGCCCACGCGCCCAGGCGCGCGTGCTGCACCGCCACCAGCAGCCCCAGCGCACACCACGCCTCTAACACACACACACACAACCGCCTTACTAATAAACTCATTGATCCGATCCGCCAGCGCCCACGCGCCCGCGCGCAGCGCGTGCACCGCCACCAGCGCCCAGCGCACACCACGCCTCTAACACACACACACACACATCAACCACCTTACTAATAAACTCATTGATCCATACCTTGTTCCCACGCGCCCACGCGCAGCGCGTGCACCGCCACCAGCAGCCCCAGCGCACACCACGCCTCTAACACACACACACACACACATCAACCGCCTTACTAATAAGCTCGGTGATCCGCGTCCGCCAGCGCCCACGCGCCCACGCGCAGCGCGTGCACCGCCACCGCTTACCACACCACGCCTCTAACACACACACACACACACATCAACCGCCCTTACTAATAAACTCATTGATCCACGTCCGCCAGCGCCCACGCGCCCGCGCAGCGCGTGCACCGCCACCAGCAGCCCCAGCGCACACCACGCCTCTAACACACACACACACACACCAACCGCCTTACTAATAAACTCGGTGATCCACGTCCGCCAGCCCACGCCCACGCGCAACGCGTCACCGCCACCAGCAGCCCCAGCGCACACCACGCCTCTAACACACACACACACACACATCAACCGCCTTACTAATAAACTCATTGATCCACGTCCGCCAGCGCCCACGCGCCCACGCGCAGCGCGTGCACCGCCACCAGCAGCCCCAGCGCACACCACGCCTCTAACACACACACACACACCAACCGCCTTACTAATAAACTCATTGATCCACGTCCGCCAGCGCCCACGCGCCCACGCGCAGCGCGTGCACCGCCACCAGCAGCCCCAGCGCACACCACGCCTCTAACACACACACACACACACATCAACCGCCTTACTAATAAACTCATTGATCCACGTCCGCCAGCGCCCACGCGCCCACGCGCAGCGCGTGCACCGCCACCAGCAGCCCCAGCGCACACCACGCCTCTAACACACACACACACACCAACCGCCTTACTAATAAACTCATTGATTCATTGTTTTTTTTTCGTGTTTCCGGGCGCGTCAACTTCTTCGGTCATTAGTCCCGTTTGTGTAGTGCATGTTTTTTTCCCTCGGGAGATGGCGGTGAGCTTCCCCCGCTGGATGGCGAGAACCGGTACCCACCTACCGTCGGCTAGTGGGGTTTCCCACTAACCAGCACTCTCCCACCAGCGGGGCACCGCCCCAGCCGAGACAAGCTCTAAGCTTCCGACCGGTCTCCCGGAATATGTGGTAGTGTAGTGCATGTTAGTGTAAGTGTGTGTGTGTGTAAGGGAGAGGATAGGACAAGGAATGGGAAGGTCAGATCGCGCGCGGTCCGTGGCCCGTTTCGTAGGGTACTGCTCCGGTATTCGCCTGGTGGTGATCGGTGAAACCACGGAAAACTACCAATCAGAGCAGTTGGCCGCTAGAATTCTCCTCTAGACAGCGACTGAATTCGAGAAATTACCTTAAATGTAATATACATGTAATGTACGACTTACATGAATTTTAATGTGCCCTCTACATTAAAGAGAGATTAATGTACCTCTACATTAAATTTAATGCTTAAATTAAAATCAATGTTGATTTAATGTACGACTGTTAACTTAACTTACTTGTCTACATTAAATTTAATTTTACACGTACATTACATTCAATGTACACGTACATTAAATTCAATGTATACGTACATTAAATTCAATGTACACGTACATTGAATTCAATGTACACGTACATTGAATTCAATGTACACGTACATTAAATTCAATGTACACGTACCTTAAATTCAATATACACGTACATTAGAGTTACTGTACATGTACATTAAATTGAATTTACGTAAATGAAAATTACTTTAATGTACTTTACATTAAAAGTAATGCACACATTTCTGAGAGTGAAGAGTAAAATTTACTTCTGGAGCCTTCGTGGGTGAGGGTTTAGTTTGCAGGCCTCTGAATCCCCAGAGCTCAGGCTCGATCCCGGCCGAGGTGCGTGGATTTTCGAAGGGCGGAAAATCCTCATGTCACACTTGTGACATATAAAAGAACCCTGGCCGTATGCCCGGCAAAATTTAAATCTATTCCACAACTAACCCCAAGTCTGAACTAAATCTCCCTTTTCCTCAGACAGTTCGGATACAGTAATTGAAAAAGTGCGAATCACATCCCAGGCGTATTAGGGGATCTCGCGAGGCACGTCTACGCGTTAAGGCCCATTCACATTGCAAACAAAAGCATAAGCATGGCGGTAACATAAAAGTTAGGACTACGCCTACAAGTGGACTCATTCACAATGCGTTTGCATAAGCATAACACGTAAGACAACTTAAGAGCTTGCAAGCTTCAAGCTTCTGTGCTATGCTTATGTCAGACATAAGGAATGAGCCAATCACAGTTCGTTAACTCAAAATCGAGTATCGAAGTCGATAGGCGAACTATTCGTGTCGATTCGTGTGCTGCGTCTCATAGCCAATAGAAACTCTTATTTTGCCTGTGTTTTTGTTCGACATTGTGAATACGCAAACTCTTCGCTTGTGTTAATGTCTATGTCTATGTGTTATGCTTATGTTTGTGATTGCATTGTGAATGGGCCTTTAAGGTCCCCAGACACGTGTCGGAGAAGCCAGGGTCGAAAACTCAAGGCAGGCAACGTGAGTATTACCTCCCAAGTAAACCCATCATGGTTCCCCTAAATTCCGTATATAGAAGATAGGACCCCCCCCCAAAAAGAATATTTACTTCTAGCGTAAGTATGAAGTAGCCAAAATCTTGACTACTTAACATGGAGTAACGAAAGCGTAGAGTAAGCTGGAAGTAAGGGCGGCGTAGTTGCCATGGAAGTTTGTGGAGTAACGAAAGCGTAGAGTAAGCTGGAAGTAAGGGCGGCGTAGTTGTCATGGAAGTTTGTGGAGTAACGAAAGCGTAGAGTAAGCTGGAAGTAAGGGCGGCGTAGTTGCCATGGAAGTTTGTGGAATAACGAAAGCGTAGAGTAAGCTGGAAGTAAGGGCGGCGTAGTTGCCATGGAAGTTTGTGGAGTAACGTCGGCGTAGTTACTCCTCGCTAACTCCGGTTTGTGAGTAAAACATTACTCTACGCTTACTCTATGGTTTGCTGAAAGTGGTAACTTCCTAAGTAAACGTGTTACTTCTGGCTTAAACTACATCTTTATTAGTAAGACAGCAAGTCTATACTCGGGGTATTCTTCTAGCAATACCAGGCGAAGGCCGATCATCTTAAAATCTATGCAATGCCTCAACGTGCTTCACACATACTCACAGACACACTCACATATTGCATCTGCTTACAGGCTAATCTTCCAGCAATACCCACCGGGAGAGGTGTCTCAGGGCATCAACAGATGTAGCTGCAATGCCTCTGACCGGGAGGTCCGAAGGTTCGGCTTTCGACGATCTAACTAGATAGCTAGGTCGACTGCTTTGTTCCGTAGTTTTTCTCCGAACGTCAGGCGAATGCTGGAGTAGATCCCTAAGAAACGGGCCGCGCGCGATCTTTCCTTCCTCTTCCCGGCTGGGGCGAAACTACGCTGGAGGGAGACACAATGTGAGGGAAAACACCGCTAGCCGACGGTTTGTAGGCGCAGGATATCGCCATCCAGCGGGGAAAGATCACCGCCACCTCCCGATGAAAAAGCATACACTACACTAATGACCTCATCAGTTGACGTGCCCGAAATCACTAGTAATCAATCAATTAATCACCCATATTCAGCACGTTCAAAGCTATCTAACGCTGCAGTGGTCAGCAAGTCTCATCCTCACATGCACACCTAATCTATGTACAAAATGATAAAGGATATACAATGCAACACCCACCATGCTTGTGCAGTACACACACACACATCACATTTGTACAAGGAGAGTCATCTAGAAATAATGAAGCAGACCTAAGAAACAGGCCCCCGTCCTTTTCCTTCTCCTAAGTTCATCTCGTACTTACACAAACTTACACTCACATGCACGACACTACCACATTTGTGGGAAGACTAATCGGGAGATAAGAGCTCGTCTCGGCTGATGGAAGATACTTGAATGGAGAAAACAGAGCATTCGACATGTAGGTCGGCTCTGGATCTCACTATCTAGCTAGAGAAGATCACCGCCACCTCACGGAGAAGAAGCATATTTACGGGACTAATGACCATAACAGTTGTCGCGCCTGGAAACACGAAGTATTCAAACAACTTGTAAGGCAAGCTTGTTGGCACCACCAGATGATGTTCAATTGTGAAGCATGGTAGTGTGAGATGCCAACCACATCACAACTACATGGTGAAAACAAGCATGCCTAGCTCGCTTTCATTTGGTTGGTAGTGATTCCGGGCACGTCAACTAATGTGGTCATTAGTCCCGTAAGTGTGGTGCATGCTCTTTTTCTCAGGAGATGGCGGTGATCTTCCCCCACAGGATGGCGAGATCTGGCGCCGACGTACCGTCGGCTAGCGGGGTTTCCCCTATCCAGGTATCTCCCACCAGAGAGGCACCACCACAAGTGGGGACCGGGACAAGCTCTAAGCTCCCGGCCGGTCTCCCGACATGTGTGGCAGTGTAGTGCGTGTTAGTGTAAGGGGTGAGGATAGGACAAGGAAGAGGAAGGAAAGATCGCGCGCGGTCCGTGGCCCGTTTGTTAGGGTACTGCTCCGTCATTCACCTGGTGTTGATCGGAGAAACCACGGAAAACTACTGATCAGAGTAGGCAGCCACTAGAATTCTTCTCCAGACAGCGACTGAATTCGATCTAGCTGACTGACTAAATTCGAGCTAGCTGAAAAGCTAGTGTCGAAAATCCTGTCACCGTTGGGACTCGAACCTAGGACCTCCCGTTCAGAGACACTGCAGTGACATTCGTTGATGAACCCAAAAAATATTCAAGATTAGTCCCGGAGATATTACGTACACAATATTATTAATGCGATATTCGAATCGAATTTTTTCACAAACATTTATGACAATGTTCTGTTTAAATTGAAGAATACCCCAAAAACATATTTATACTATGTGAAATGTTCCGTTTTCCTTTATTTGTGTAAGTGTACTCCTTTCTTATCTGTTTCGTACCCATTTCATCTGTGTTTATTCGTGTTTTTTGCTTGATTACATTGTCAATTTGGCAAATGATAAGTCTAAATTTTACTTTAATTTTCTCCGTCTCTATTCATAATTGCCCCTTCTTCTGAAGGGAGGATGCAAATATTTAAAATGAATTGTAAGGGGTCTCCTCCTACAGACAGCGGCTGAATTCAACCTAACTATCTAGCAGTGTCGCAAATCTGACACCGTAGAGATTTGCGTGTCGCAAATCTGACCTCCAACCCTGGAGGTCAGAGTCACTGGAGGGACAGTCGCAACGCTGAGCTCAAGCTGATTAGCCAATCCAATTAACAAGAACCCTTTACAGTAAAAAGTCTCTCTTTCCTTATGGTCACGAGCAAAACAAAAGTTGAAATCTCTTCCGAGGACGACTGCAAAGAAGGGGCAACCCTACCGGGGCACCCTCAACATCCCCTGCTGAGGGTGCAACGCAATCACAGCTAGGTCCAGACCGCAGGCTACTCCCACCGCCAGGGCACTGCAGCGGTCGGGATTGTCGCCGGAGGCGCCTTTTTTTTCGACAACAGCCGAGCGGTCCGGAGCAGAGCAGGTGCCCGACGCCGCCGCTGCCCCCCCCTCCCCGCTTCCCGCCCCACCCGCCCCACCTCAACCGCGCAACGCCACACCACGGCCCCCGCGCGCGGTGGGACCGCGGCGGGAAGACGGCGGACACAACACGGTGGCCGAGACACAAAGGGGCGTGGTCAAAACTACTATTCAGGCGGCGAATAATTGATTGATTGATTATTGATTCCGTGTTGATTTGATTGATTGATTATTGATTTGTTGATTTGATTATCGATTCCGATTATTGATTGACGCGTCAACAACTGAGTTCATTAGGTGGTGGTGATCTTCCCCCGCTGGATGGCAAGTTCCGGCGCTCACCTACCGTCGAGTGGCGGGGTTTTCCCCAACCAGGTCTCTTCCACAGGCGGGGCCCTGCCCCAGCCGTGGCAAGCTCTAAGCCCCTGGCCGGTCTTCCGGCATGTGTGAAAGTGTATTTCAGTTTAGTATAAGTGTGTGTGTGTGTGTGTGTGTGTGTGTGTGTGTGTGTGTGTGTGTAAGGGGTGAGGATAAGACAATGAAGAGGAAGGGAAGATCGGGCGCTGTCCGTGGCCCGTTTGTTAGGGTAGTGCTCCGTCATTCGTCTGGTGTTCATCGGAGAAACCACGAAAAACTACCGATCAGAGCAGCCGATCGCTAGAATGATCCTCCAGACAGCGACTGAATTCGACCTAGCTTACAAGCGAAAAGCGTTGAAAAATCCTGCCGCCATCAGGACTCGAAGTTACGACCTCCCGGTCAGAGGCAATACAGTGACATCAGTTGATGCACTGAGCAACCGATTCCAGTGCAGCAAATATCTGACATTTCTCTCGCCACGTGCTATGCTACGTCATGGGAGCTGCTGAATCAATCAGCTTGCGATGATATGTTTACTTGCTTACAGCCAGGGTTCAGCGTCGCTCGTCTGACTTACGCGAAGTCGCGGAGGCGATGAGGTTCAGCCCTGGCAAAGGTTATGGACATGATATCAAGACAGCCTGTCAGTGAGTGCTCATGTTCTGAGATTTAATTTATCCGCAACATAGGTGGCGCCATGTGCGTAATGATGTGTGGCAACAGCGCATTGAACTGTCAGAGTCGTTTATACGCTGCTGGTACTGTAGTGGCCCGCTGAACGAAACCACAGGTAATGGTTGACAAAAGAAGCACGCCCATCTATCAAGAACCGCATATAGAATACTATCTTCCAACACTGTAATGTACTGCACTATAAGCATACATAGCTGTATAAATAATACATTTTTCAACGAAAATTTACGATCTATTTCAAATATGAAATAATAAGAAAATACTGAAAGTGGTTGTTAATAATATCAAATGAAATGAAATTAAGAGAGTCACCCATTGGTATTTTTTGGGGGATCCTTCTCAAAACTATAATAAAACTTTATCAATAAAACATAAATGGCCATTAAAACATTATTACATTGTTGTTAAGGGTAATGAGGATTAAAAATATATTAACATATTAGAGCAAAATAAGAGAATATGTTTGGATAAATGTTAATAAAGAATTTGGAAAAATGTTAATACAGCCATTATTATTATTATTATTATTATTATTATTATTATTATTATTATTATTATATTTATACTCTGTTTTGGCAAATACAGTCCTCACGGATACTCTAGTGGGTTAAGATGTCTAGCGCATATTCTGACCTCTAAAGGACAATCGACACCGCGGTACAAAGATGTGTAGAATTAGAATGTAATAATTTGTTTCCGGGCCTGTCAACTATTTATGTCATTGATCTCGATACCTGGTTGGTGATTAACTTGGTTGGAGATTCCTGGTTCGAGAAAAAAACAGCAAAGTAGATGGGTTGGGCAGCGCCAGATCTCGCCATCTACCACCTCCTACGATAAAATCATACACTACATTTACGGAACTAATGACCTTTGCATGTGGAATCACATATCAATCATTGGTCTCGATAGTGTAGTGCACGTAATAGCCGGGAGATGGCAATGTTCTTCCCTCGGTGGATCGTGAAATCTGGTGCTGACATACATGTGGATTTTCGAGGTTTTGCCCACAAGTTATGTCCTCCAGCGGCATTTCATCCCCGACGGAACAAGCAACAAACTCCAGGCTGTTTTCCTGACTCCCGGAATGCAATTTCGGACTGGTAAAACTATCAGGAATTCCGAAAGTGAATGAGCATCTTGGCAGTTTTTCTCGAATCGTTTTACCACGATGGGCAAACGAAAGTGTCTGTTACACAAGTGAAACTCTCTTCTCACATATGTTAGGAATCATGGGGTCGGTCTAGGACAAGGGAGTCAGAAAGTGAAAAAAATCCCAAGTTGGAAACGTGCAAAAAAATCCCTACGAGTAAATGTGTGTTTGTGGGTGACAAAGAATGGCCCATCTCAATACGCACATTACGGAGCGCGTAAAACAATCTGAGACGAAGTATGGTCCGTTCAAAGACGAGCAAAGCCGTACGCGTAAAACTTTCACATAACGTGAACACACACGGGACTCTTTATAGCATTGTTTCCATTTTCTCTCCGCACACTCATCTGATACGTGACGTTAGCAGAAAACCATCGCTCTGCTGGGTGATGCACGAGAGCATCGGGCTGGAGTCAGAGTTCTGTTTGGGGCTCTAGTCTTGCGCCGGGCGCCCTCCACGCCCACAGCTCCCTCCCCTCCCCCGTCCCCCCTCCCCCTCCCCCGCCCTCGCCTCACGGGAGCGACCCCAAACAACGCGGGCACTGTGGCGGCGCCCTATTAGCGCGCGTTGGGGGCAGGGGGCCCGCCCCCTCCCCCGCCCCGCCCCCGCCCCCGCCCTCGACGGCGTCACGGCCCACGACGACCCGCAGTGCTCCCAAAACATAATTCCACGCGAGTAAACCATATAAACAACTGAAATGTTTAAAGGAAGGGGATTTCATGGGGAGTAAACCAATACAACAATTGCAAATGACAGAGAAAAAAATTTCAAGAGGAGTAAACCTTATAAACAACTGAAATGGTCAAAAGAAGGGGATTTCATGGGGAGTAAACCAATACAACAATTGCAAATGCCAGAGAAAAAAATTTCAAGAGGAGTAAACCTTATAAACAACTGAAATGGTCAAAGGAAGGGGATTTCATGGGGAGTAAACCAATACAACAATTGCAAATGCCAGAGAAAAAAATTTCAAGAGGAGTAAACCTTATAAACAACTGAAATGGTCAAAGGAAGGGGATTTCAAAAGAAGTCGACCAACAAAACAATTGGAAATGGCAGAGAGAAAAAATTCAAGAGGAGTAAACCTTATAAACAACTGAAATGTTCAAAGGAAGAGGATTTCATGGGGAGTAAACCAATACAACAATTGCAAATGCCAGAGAAAAAAATTTCAAGAGGAGTAAACCTTATAAACAACTGAAATGGTCAAAGGAAGGGGATTTCATGGGGAGTAAACCAATACAACAATTGCAAATGCCAGAGAAAAAATTTCAAGAGGAGTAAACCTTATAAACAACTGAAATGGGCAAAGGAAGGGGATTTCATGGGGAGTAAACCAATACAACAATTGCAAATGCCAGAGAAAAAAATTTCAAGAGGAGTAAACCTTATAAACAACTGAAATGGTCAAAGGAAGGGGATTTCAAAAGAAGTCGACCAACAAAACAATTGGAAATGGCAGAGAGAAAAAATTCAAGAGGAGTAAACCTTATAAACAACTGAAATGGTCAAAGGAAGAGGATTTCAAAATAAGTCGACCAACAAAACAATTGAAAATGGCAGAGAAAAAAATTCAAGAGGAGTAAACCTTATAAACAACTGAAATGGTCAAAGGAAGGGGATTTCATGGGGAGTAAACCAATACAACAATTGCAAATGCCAGAGAAAAAAATTTCAAGAGGAGTAAACCTTATAAACAACTGAAATGGTCAAAGGAAGGGGATTTCATGGGGAAGTAAACCAATACAACAATTGCAAATGCCAGAGAGAAAAAATTTCAAGAGGAGTAAACCTTATAAACAACTGAAATGGTCAAAGGAAGGGGATTTCATGGGGAGTAAACCAATACAACAATTGCAAATGCCAGAGAAAAAAATTTCAAGAGGAGTAAACCTTATAAACAACTGAAATGGTCAAAGGAAGGGGATTTCAAAAGAAGTCGACCAACAAAACAATTGGAAATGGCAGAGAGAAAAAATTCAAGAGGAGTAAACCTTATAAACAACTGAAATGGTCAAAGGAAGGGGATTTCATGGGGAGTAAACCAATACAACAATTGCAAATGCCAGAGAAAAAAATTTCAAGAGGAGTAAACCTTATAAACAACTGAAATGGTCAAAGGAAGGGGATTTCAAAAGAAGTCGACCAACAAAACAATTGGAAATGGCAGAGAGAAAAAATTCAAGAGGAGTAAACCTTATAAACAACTGAAATGGTCAAAGGAAGGGGATTTCATGGGGAGTAAACCAATACAACAATTGCAAATGCCAGAGAAAAAAATTTCAAGAGGAGTAAACCTTATAAACAACTGAAATGGTCAAAGGAAGGGGATTTCATGGGGAGTAAACCAATACAACAATTGCAAATGCCAGAGAAAAAAATTTCAAGAGGAGTAAACCTTATAAACAACTGAAATGGTCAAAAGAAGGGGATTTCATGGGGAGTAAACCAATACAACAATTGCAAATGCCAGAGAAAAAAATTTCAAGAGGAGTAAACCTTATAAACAACTGAAATGGTCAAAGGAAGGGGATTTCATGGGGAGTAAACCAATACAACAATTGCAAATGCCAGAGAAAAAAATTTCAAGAGGAGTAAACCTTATAAACAACTGAAATGGTCAAAGGAAGGGGATTTCATGGGGAGTAAACCAATACAACAATTGCAAATGCCAGAGAAAAAAATTTCAAGAGGAGTAAACCTTATAAACAACTGAAATGGTCAAAAGAAGGGGATTTCATGGGGAGTAAACCAATACAACAATTGCAAATGCCAGAGAAAAAATTTCAAGAGGAGTAAACCTTATAAACAACTGAAATGGGCAAAGGAAGGGGATTTCATGGGGAGTAAACCAATACAACAATTGCAAATGCCAGAGAAAAAAATTTCAAGAGGAGTAAACCTTATAAACAACTGAAATGGTCAAAGGAAGGGGATTTCATGGGGAGTAAACCAATACAACAATTGCAAATGCCAGAGAAAAAAATTTCAAGAGGAGTAAACCTTATAAACAACTGAAATGGTCAAAGGAAGGGGATTTCATGGGGAGTAAACCAACACAACAATTGCAAATGCCAGAGAAAAAAATTTCAAGAGGAGTAAACCTTATAAACAACTGAAATGGTCAAAGGAAGGGGATTTCATGGGGAGTAAACCAATACAACAATTGCAAATGCCAGAGAAAAAAATTTCAAGAGGAGTAAACCTTATAAACAACTGAAATGGTCAAAAGAAGGGGATTTCATGGGGAGTAAACCAATACAACAATTGCAAATGCCAGAGAAAAAAATTTCAAGAGGAGTAAACCTTATAAACAACTGAAATGGTCAAAAGAAGGGGATTTCATGGGGAGTAAACCAATACAACAATTGCAAATGCCAGAGAAAAAATTTCAAGAGGAGTAAACCTTATAAACAACTGAAATGGGCAAAGGAAGGGGATTTCATGGGGAGTAAACCAATACAACAATTGCAAATGCCAGAGAAAAAAATTTCAAGAGGAGTAAACCTTATAAACAACTGAAATGGTCAAAGGAAGGGGATTTCAAAAGAAGTCGACCAACAAAACAATTGGAAATGGCAGAGAGAAAAAATTCAAGAGGAGTAAACCTTATAAACAACTGAAATGTTCAAAGGAAGAGGATTTCAAAATAAGTCGACCAACAAAACAATTGAAAATGGCAGAAAAAAATGAAGAGGAGTAAACCTGATAAACAACTAAAATGGTCAAAGGAAGGGGATTTCATGGGGAGTAAACCAATAAAACAATTGCAAATGCCAGAGAAAAAAAATTCAAGAGGAGTGAACCTTATGAACAACTGAAATGGTCAAAGGAAGGGGATTTCAAGGGGAGTAAACCAACAAAACAATTGCAAATTCCAGAGAAAAGATATTTCAAGAGGAGTAAACCCAATGAAACCACTGAAATGGCTAGAGAAATATTTCAAGGTGAGTAAACTCAATAAAACATTTCAAAAGGCTAGAGAAATAACCTTTCCTGAGAGGTAAACCCATTAAAACAATAGAAATCAACAAAGTATATTTAGTATAAACCGAATAAACAACTGAAATGGCCAAAGGAAGAATATTTCAAGGGATTATAAGGGGAGTCAACCAACAAAACAATTGACAATTTTAGATAAATATGTCAAATATTTCCAGGAGAATAAAAACAATAAAACAACTAAAATTATAAGAGAGAGGATTTTCAAGGGGAGTAAAGTTAATAAAGCAACTGAAATTTCCATAAAAAGGATATTTCAAGGAGGGTAAATCCATTTAAACAACTGAAATTTTCAGATAAAGCAACCTTCAAGATGACTAAACCAATAAACAACTGAAATAGTAAGAGAAATATTATATAAAGGAGTAAATCCAATTAAACAGTTGATATGGTCAGATATACTTTAAGGGTAGAAACAAATTAAATCACCTAAATCGTCAAAGAAGGATATTTCAAAAGAATAAATACAAAATTGAAATAATGGAAGAAGCCGAATGTGATAAACAAAATTGACTCCTGAGATGGCCCCCCATGGAGTCATTTCCCCCCATAACTCGGGAACATTTCCATAGTCTTTTTTAAAAAACCAGGGAGGCAGGCAGTTGCATAGAATTACAATGAAAATTGATGAAAATGAAAACAATTAAAATTGATCGGAGAAACCAGGAATTAGAGCAGCCAGCTTAAAACCAGAGCAGCAGGACGCTAGAATTCTCCTCCGGACAGCGGTGTTGTTCTCACGGGTAAATAAGAGCGGCTGGATTCGATACAGCATTGCAATTAGTGTCAAAATTCCCCTACAATCGGGACTCGAACTCTAATATTTCCTGGATTCATTGATTCGTGATTCCAGCGCGTCAACAGTCAGGGTCATTAGTCCCGTGAGTGTAGTGCATACTTTATCGCAGGAGGCGGCCGTGATCTTCCTCCGCTGCATGGCGAGATCCGGCGACGACGTACATCGGCTTACGGAGTTTCCCACAACCAGGTATCTCCCTCAGCTGGGAACTGCCCCAGCCGGGACAAACTCTAAGCTCCCCACTAGTCTCATGACATTTGTAGCAGTGGAGTGCATGTAAGTGTAAGTGTGTGTAAGTAATGGGTGAGGATAGGGCAAGGAAGAATAAATAAAGATGGCCCGGGGTCCGTGGTCCGTTTGTAAAGGCACTGCAGCTACATTCGCCTGGAATGGATCGGAGAAACCACGTACAACTAGCGACCAGACTAGCAGGCACTAAAATTCTCCTCCAGTCACAATTCGATCAATGTAGCTCGGGAAAATCCGCCACTGTCGAAACTCGAACTCTAGGACCTGCCAGTCTGCAACGCTGCAGCAACAACAGCAATGCTCCCACTGATCGGTCGCAGCTGGTCCCTCGGATTTCGCGAGTCCTCCCACTGCCCGTTCTCCCCCTCCCGCCGCCGTCGCTGCAGGCACCGCAGGAAGAAGGATCGCTGCGCAGGTGTGGGAACGTGGTACGCTGCGCCGCCGCAGGCGGGAGGGGGTGGGGGTGGGGGAGGGGGGAGGGGGGAGGGGAAGGGGCAGGGTGGCGAAGGGCGCCTGACCTCTCTCCTCAGCCACAACAAGCAGCTACTACCGCTGGGGTTGCTGGACGGACCTACTTCTAGGACGCTTCCAACACAACATTGATTTCTATTACGGAAAGATTGTACTGAGAGATGAACGATTGTAGATGGGGTGATTGAGAGGTTCTGATGCGTATATGTATAGTGGTATAACAAGTCAATCATTCCATAACAACTTAGTTGATTGATTGATTTTTTCGTGTTTCCGGGCGCGTCAACTGCTTCGGTCATTAGTCCCGTTAGTGTTTCTCGGGAGATGGTGGTGGTCTTCCCCGCTGGATGGCGTGATCCGGCGCCGACCTACCGTCGGTTAGTGGGGTTTCCCCCTAACCAGGACTCTCCCACCAGCGAGGCACCGCCCCAGCCGGGACAAGCTCTATGTTCCCGACCGGTCTCCCGGAATATGCTGTAGTGTAGTGCATATTAGTGTAAGTGTGTGTGTAAGGGGAGAGGATAGGACAAGGAAGAGGAAGGACAGATCGCGCGCGGTCCGTGGCCCGTTTGGTAGGGTACTGCTCCGGCATTCGCCTGGTGTTGATCGGAGAAAGAACGGAAAACTACCGATGAGAGCAGCCGGCCGCTAGAATTCTCCTCCAGACAGCGACTAGATTCCACTTAACTGATAACAACTTAGTGAAAACACCTATGCCATTACATGGGAATCGATCCGGCGTTTTTTGACGGTACCGAGTCTTGGCTGTGCGGGACCAGCCGTGTTAGTGTAGTGGTGACAAACGATTCGGTGAAGAATTTGTGATCTTTATCAGAGCAGTAATATTGAATAAAGACACAAAATGTTTGGGAAAATGACCGGGTTAGGTGGCTCAGGACATATGCTGTTGTCACAGCAGTTCGTTTGACCGAGAGACCCTAGGGTTTGAGTCTTGATGGTGGCAGGATTTTTGGCACTAGCGAAATAGCTGGGTCGCATTTTGCTGTTTTATGGAAGAGAATTCTTGCGGCCGTTTGCTATGATCGGTAGTTTTCCAATCGGTGGTTTCTCCGATCGTACCAGACGAATGTCTGAAAAGTACCATAACAAACCGGAAGCGCGCGGGATCTTTCCTTCCTCTTCCTTACCCTATCCTCCCGTTACTTACACACACACTTATATGTACTACACTACCACACATACCGGGAGACCTGTCGGGGGCTTAAAGTTTGTCCGGCTGGGACGGTGTCCCGTTGTTGGGTGACACCTGGTTGGGGATAATTCCACTAGTCAACGGTGGATATCAGAGACACCTCCAATAAAAAAACATGTACTACACTTACGGGAGTAATGAGTTTTAGTTGAGAAGGTTTAGATACCTTATTGTATTCTCCCGAATATTAGAACCAATTGATCAAGTTCTGTGAAAATTGTAATATGCTTAATGACATAAGATGATCTTGTATAATGATGTTATGTGTTATATAAAATATGTGATACCATACAATGTTATGACATTTATGTTAATGTAATGATGGATGAAATAATAATTGTTTAAACACTTGTTATAATTAATGTAGTCGCGCAGCGTTACATACATTTTTCTCTACTCCGTAGTGATAAAGTAAAAGGTAAAGGTAAACCACCATTGTGAGTCATAAAGGCAAAACCCTCTTTCCTTGCTTATGCTCAGAAAAGTGTATAGCACTCAGAATCATGTAGGTGTCACAAATTTCGTGGAAGGTGAAGGAGACATGAAGAAAATACGAGATATGAAGGAAACCGAATTATTCAAGATCGTGTTATCGAGCTCAAATTGTTGCATTCCCAATACGTAGATATGTTTGCTGCGGAAACAGCAATGAAGTGAAACAGAAGCGAGTTGGCAAAAAGTGGAGCCACTCGCCGCCCAGTTGGCGAACGCTGGTTGGTAAAAGTTCAATTCTGGAAAGAGGCTAGTTTTTTAGCTGTTCCAATCAACCAGTGGCGGACTCGTATTCAACCAAGAATGTTTCCCGAAGGTCAGGGCGAACGGAGCAAAATTTCGACTCCTTTCTCTGTTTAGATCGGATCTGACAAGGCGCTCTGTTCAAGGCATCGTGGACTGAAACATGCCCTGTAAGCAAAACTAGAAGAAAACACAAAATTTGGTTACTTAAAAATTATCGTGGGGATTATCAGGTAATTAGTAAGTCAAGTCTGCACTTTGATTTTCATTCCCTGAAGAATACGACTCCAATTTAGCGTACAAAATCGGAACATTTAGAATCAATGACGGTTTGATTGAAGAGCAAGTCATAGGACTTGAGTCTGTACAATATATTTCACTTATTTGCAGCAGTAATTTTCAACTTTGGTAAATGTGGGGTGTGTGCTTGTATATATACTACCTTCCTTTTTGTTACATTATTCCTTACCTTCTTGTAAAGCAAAATACAAAAAATGAAAAGCGGCGTTATTGTCATCGTTTACTTTCGCCTATTTTCTGCATTTGATGTGGTGGAATCCTGAATCTGATAGCCCACAGTTAACACTGATTTGACTTGATAAGGACATTGTTTATTTGCGACATTTCACTACATTTTTTGTGAATTACCTCGCAAGACACATTCACCACGATCGTCGCAATCTTCAGCACCCACTGCCTTTTACATCTCTACATCAGCTCCTTCCCTCCACAGGCAGCACTGTCACGCATACCAACCTGTCATCACTTCCAATACTCCCTCCTGCCTCTCCCGCCCCCGCTGCTGCGGTCATCGCCTTAGCATCACCCCCACCTGCAGCCCGTATCGCTGTCATCACTGCCAATGCCTGCCTCCCACCACTGCCATTCCGCACCATCACTTCCGCCGACTGATTCATGATTGTCACTGCCGTCACCACCTTTGCATAACGTCCGGCTGCCTGTCACCATCAATGCCTGCTTCCCGTTACTTTCCCACCAGTGCACTGCAGTGTTGCGTCCTGACGCACCACTGCCGCCTGCTGCCATCGCCGTAGCAACCTTCCGCCCATTACCACTACCTTCACCGTCAATGCCTGCCTCCCACGGTTTTCACCCCGTACCACCGTTGCCTAATGAACCACAGTCACCGGCGTCATCAGCTTAGCATCTCACCCACTGTAGCCTCTTATCATCGCTGCCCTCATCAATGCCTATCTACCCACCACTGTCCCACAACTATCGCTGCCGCCATCATCTTAGAATCACGTCCGCCTGCTTCATCGCCTCCGTTGCCATCACCAACGCTACACACCTCTTGCTGCCCTCTCCTACCTGCCCTCATCATCTTCACCTGTCTCTCGTCATCGCTGTCCTCATCAATGCCTATCTCCCAACACTGCCCCACAATCATCGCTGCCGTCATCATCTTAGAATCACGTCCGCCTGCCTCATCGCCTCCGTTGCCATCGCCAACGCTATAGACCTCTTTCTGCCCTCTTCTACCTGCCCTCATCATCTTCACCTGTCTCTCATCATCGCTTTCCTCATCAATGCCAATCTCCCAACACTGCCCCACAACCATCGCTGCCGTCATCATCTTAGAATCACGTCCGCCTGCCTCATCGCCTCCGTTGCCATCGCCAACGCTATAGACCTCTTTCTGCCCTCTTCTACCTGCCCTCATCATCTTCACCTGTCTCTTATCATCGCTGCCCTCATCAATGCCAATCTCCCAACACTGCCCCACAACCATCGCTGCCGTCATCATCTTAGAATCACGTCCGCCTGCCTCATCGCCTCCGTTGCCATCGCCAACGCTATAGACCTCTTTCTGCCCTCTTCTACCTGCCCTCATCATCTTCACCTGTCTCTCATCATCGCTTTCCTCATCAATGCCAATCTCCCAACACTGCCCCACAACCATCGCTGCCGTCATCATCTTAGAATCACGTCCGCCTGCCTCATCGCCTCCGTTGCCATCGCCAACGCTATAGACCTCTTTCTGCCCTCTTCTACCTGCCCTCATCATCTTCACCTGTCTCTCATCATCGCTTTCCTCATCAATGCCAATCTCCCAACACTGCCACACAACCATCGCTGCCGTCATCATCTTAGAATCACGTCCGCCTGCCTCATCGCCTCCGTTGCCATCGCCAACGCTATAGACCTCTTTCTGCCCTCTTCTACCTGCCCTCAACATCTTCACCTGTCTCTCATCATCGCTTTCCTCATCAATGCCTATCTCCCAACACTGTCCCACAACCATCGCTGCCGCCATCGTCTTAGAATTACGTCCGTCTGCCTCGCCATCACCACCGCTACACTCCTCTTCCCGCCCGCCGCCCGCCGTTGGAATGTGGGCGTGCGGTTGTGTTTACTCGCGCGCGGGGGAGGGGAGGGGCGGCAGGGCAAGGCATGGTGCGGTGAGACGAGCGCCAACTGGCGGCGGCGTGGGTAAGCCGCTGCCAGGCCACGGTAATTAATAAGGAGCGGATTTTGATCATCTAAATCAGCGCCAAATATTACCAATAAAATGCTCTTAAAATTTTATTTAAAATACCCTAAAACTAAAGAAAAATGACGTAAAAATGTTATCAAAAATGTTATCAATGAAGAACTCAAGCTGTTGGATATATTACTGATGTAATCGAGGCTTCTTCTATTCGTTCAAGTGAACACAGATTTGACATTTTTGGTTTTGACTGTTCTTTACCAGGAAATCTGTCTTTAGCTATTCCGAAACCGACTGAACCGCCCGTGGTGCTGACAGGCGTCACAGGAATCTTAGATTATGTACTCATAATGGCTGGTATTACAATTTCAGAGTGAGGAAATTGATTAGACTACTTTAGAATTCTGTGGAGAACATTTGTTGCATCGCGTAAATATTTAGAGGAAATACCTATAAAATGACATTAAAATCGATTAAATCAGTAAAAAATGCACTGAAAATGACGAAAAACGGTAAAAAATGACTTCTTAGTCGAAATGGACGAAAAATGCAAAAAGCTGACGTATGGGAATGCCTTTCGTCATAACATAAAATGAATTTCTATACTAAACGTATTTTTCTAAAGAGATTTCTTTGAGATCCGCTCTGTAGTAATGAAGAACGAATGAATGACGCACGGAAAGACTGGCGAGAGGGCGTGGCAGGTATGTTAGTGCACGTAATACGAGGTCGCAACTAAAGCTACGAAGATCGGAATATTCCTCACGTAGTCTACAACGCCACATAATTCTTTGTTCTACCAGGGAGATCACTCCCCGGTGAGGGCACCTATGGTCCGATTAAAAGAAGTTGGTGATTGACAGAAGCGAGTGGAAAGGAGCGATGTTGCCAGGTTGCGTACTGTGACGTACTAGCATGAAAACCACAGACGACTGTTCTGATTGATATATACAATATATTTACAGAATTTTTACAATTAATGTACAAAAATTATAATACAAAAATCTAACCCCTTGGCAACCTTTCAGTTCTCTTAGCCGCGAAACCCCGCGACCGTCCCTAGGTCTTCGCCCAGAACCACTGCTTCGGAAACAGCACAAAGCAACGCGAGGTGCGAAGCTGTCGGACATAGAGTCCCGTAACTATACCAGTTACATGGCTTGTCGCCAAACCGATCTTCGACCCGAAAATCACGTGCAATGATAGCACTGGAGATACCTCTCGTCTTTCGACACCCAGCGTATCCCGCGAGGCTCCTGCCGGCGCGGCCTTAAATATCCGCCGGCTCGCCCCCACCCTACAAGCAGCGGGCGTCATACGGCTCGCTGGCCAGCCTTTCCAGAGCTGCAACCGACATCTCTTAAACTCGTATCCACGCGCGTCCTTTTGAAGGAAATTCCAGCCGGGATTGCTAAGGGCTTTTCCAACCGGCGCGGCGTGGCGCCGCCACCCTCCACCCCCATCCGGCTTAACGCGGGTTTTCCCCGAAGCGGCCCGACGCACCGGCGCCGGACCAGGCGACGCTACAGTACCATTGAGCACGTGTTCCCGGGACACGAAACTAAACAGTTGAAATAAATACTTATATTCGTAACCCAAACATATATACTCATATTGTGTAAAGCAACAGCTTCAGAAGCACAACTGTCAATCACCAATTTGTTTTAAACGGACCATAGGGTCTTGGACTTTATTCACATCCTCAGACAGTGCACAAGTACGCCTAGAGACTGGTATCTGAGTCCCGCCACAACCCCTTTCGGTTGATTGATTGATTGATTTTTTCGTGTTTCCGGGCGCGACAACTGCTTCGGTTATTAGTCCCGTTAGTATAGTGCATGTTTTTTGTTGTTATTTTTTTTTCTTGGGAGATGGCGGTGATCTTCCCCCGCTTGGTGGTGAGATCCGGCGCCGACCTACCGTCGGCTAGTGGGGTCTCCCCCTAACCAGGACTCTCCCACCAGCGAGTCACCGCCCCAGTCGGGACAAGCTCTAAGCTCCCGACCGGTCACCCGGAATATGTGGTAGTGTAGTGCATGTTAGTGTAAGTGTGTGTGTAAGAGGCGAGGATAGGACAAGGAAGAGGAACGACAGATCGCGCGCGTTCCGTGGCCCGTATGGTAGGGTACTGCTCCGGCATTCACCTGGTGTTGATCGGAGAAACCACGGAAAACTACCGATTAGAGCAGCCGGCCGCTAGAATTCTTCTCCAGACAGTGACTGAACTCGACCTAGCTGAAAAGCTAGTGTCGAAAATCCTGCCTCCGTCAGGACTCGAACCTAGGACCTCCCAGTCAGAGGTGCTGCAGTGACATCAGTTGATGCACTGAGGTACCGCTCCCGGTATATTCGCATCCTCCGCCAGTGCACAAGTGCGCGTAGAGGCTGGTATCTGAGTCCCCCCAGAACACAGTTACCCCTGTCGGGAACCTTCTCATTCAATGCCTGGGTCGGGCCACTCTGCCAGCTCATGGCTACTATCTTTGCAGGCGAGGGCCGGAGTCGAATCAACGCGCCACTCGAAATGCGTCGGTACAAGCCTCTCCTCTTTGCCCAGAGTCTCGGGCCAATGCCACGGCGAAGTCAAGTGCCCAACTCGGGACAACCCAGAGCACATAAAATCTATTTGTCAAGGGCAAATCAGCAGTAAATTTGGGCTCTTATCCCCACGTCATGTCCTTCGTCAAGGAATAATACTTCCTGCCTCGACAACACGGAGAACGATAATTTGAATAACTATATTTCCCCCTGAATTCTAGATGACGTGTACAGATAATGAAGTTACATTTATGTCCAGAAGCAAAACAAGGGGGTCATCTCAGCATTTACTCAAAGGAAGAGACGAGGAGCGCCGACCTGGATGGCCGAGGTGGCTAAGAGAGAGTACCGACTCAGCGCACTCAGCGACTAACCTGAGGATCTCAGGATCCTCAACCCGTCTCCACACAGCCTCCACCTTGAAGCTATCGACGTGAGTTCCGCCGAAACGTAGGCACACCTGGCAGGGAAGTTCCTGCTCCTCGTCTATTTTTTTTCCTAGGGCTTTTATCCAGCCGACAGCCGGTTGCCCTTTACGTCCCGAAGGGACGCATATTCGACCATACACTAGACAAACACTTGCGGGCTCCTCTGATCTGGGGTCAGCAGAACGCGACAACACATACAAAGTCAAGGAACAAACAACCATGCCCAAGGCGGGACTCGAACCCGCGACCCTTCGGACCGAAGCGCTGAGTCGGTACTCGCTCTTAGCCACCTCGGCCATCCAGGTCGGCGCTCCTCGTCTCTTCCTTTGAGTAAATGCTGAGATAGCCCTTGTTTTGCTTCTGGACATAAATGTAACTTCATTATCTGTACACGTCATCTAGAATTCAGGGGGAAATATAGTTATTCAAATTATCGTTCTCCGTGTTGTCGAGGCAGGAAGTATTATTCCTTGACGAAGGACATGACGTGGGGATAAGAGCCCAAATTTACTGCTGATTTGCCCTTGAAAATAGATTTTATTCCATCGGAACGAATACTTTTGTTAACTATCCTTGCAAAAAACTATTTTTTTCTGTATTCAAAATTCAATTAATATATGGATTAGGGTAGGGATCACAAAATTATGAAAACGTCACTTTTTTCCATAGCACGTCACACACAGTTTTTAATAGTTTTTGACATAAAATAAATAAATAAATGAACATAGGCAAACTTGATAGGAGGTTCATGCTGCCCGTTTGTATTTTTATATGTGGGTTTGAGATCCGCCCTCGTCTGCACAGAGGATGCCGGCCATCGAAACTCATACTCAATCCCGCCCAATGGTCGGTGGCGAGCCACCAACTCACTGCATCCACCTTGAAGCTAACGACGTGAGTGACGTGAAACTCGGGGTACGGGTGGCGGTTACAATTCTTCACCCTGAACAGTGACTTTCGCGGTCGATCGTCCCCCGTGCCAAACCGACCGCAATTTTATATTTCTGTATGAGTCAACTATGGTGATTTGTATCACTAACGAAGTGAATCGTATCGAGGGAGGTGGTGGTGATCCTCTCCCGTTGAGTGATGAGATCTGGTCCGACCCACAGATCGGCTGGTGGGGCATTTTCCCTTCCAAGTATTTCCTCCCAGCAGGGAACCACTCCAGTTGTAACAAGCTCTAGTTTCCCGACTGGCCTCCCGACATATGTTGTAGTGCAATACAGGTAAGTGACAGTGTGGGAGAAGAAGGAGAGGATTGACAAGGAAGAGGAAGGAATGATCGCGCACGGTCCATGACCCGTTTAATAGAGTTCTGCTCTGGCATTTTATGAGTACTGAGTGGGGAAACTACGCAAAACACTCGGTTTTCCCGTACGGTTTGTACAGACGTTACCCACACTAGTAATCATAACGAACTCTTACAAAAAGCGACAGTGTGGTATTCTGAACAAGGCTTTTAAATATTAAAAACGATGCGAAACAACACAACTGAACACGAGCACAGCTACAGGGCACTCACACAGTTTGTCTACGCTACAAGCTTTTTGGACTCACGAATGTGGTGGAGGTGGCTTCAAGTTTGTGAAGTCATGCAATCTCCCTAAAATTGTAGCTCCATGGAGTAGACAGTCACAGATGTTTTGAATCATTTAAGACCGATCATTACTGGTTGAGAATTCTAAGGTCGGTTTGCCCTCGAACGATGGACTCCATGAACGATGGACTCCATTTCTTCCGAACAATTCCAGGCGAATGCTCTCGCGGTTCCTTGAATAATAGGGACGTAATACGCACGAACTTTCCTTCTCCATCATGACCCTTCTCCCATCCTTAGGACCATGGTTTCAGTTTCTAACCAGATATGATCCATCTCCCATTGATGTAGAAAACAGCCGACAAATGTCGGAGATCATTGAGGCAGTTGAAAAGCTGGAAGACATGGGATATGTAGGTTAACTGAAAAAACAAAGATGTCGATCTTCTTTTGTATCGGGGGCCACATGAGCTTGAAATAACGAGCATGTTGTGCACTCTTACAAATTGTTGAAAAGTGTGAAGTGAAAACGTATGTGCTCTATTGTGCTATGTGAAGTTCTCCGTAAACTTGTCTATTATACTGCTGTCAAAGTGAGGCTCCGATTCGTATTAGCACGTTCTCAGATTGCACTCAGACACTTGACATTCAGTTGCTGCCGGACAACAATCTCCTCGGCGATCGTCATCTTTTCCCTTCCATTCTTTACAATCCACCTCATCAAGTAGTTCATCGACCACTGAATTATATAAAACTTCATTTTTTTAATAGCAGAACCCTGTAAACGTTGTTCTCCTCTCTCTCCCTCTCCCTCTCCTTCTTTCTCCGCCCCTCTCTGTCTCTTCCTATCCCTCTCCGTCATTCTATGTCTCTCTGTCACTAGGTCTCTCTGTCACTATGTCTCTCTGTCACTATGTCTCTCTGTCACTATGTCTCTCTGTCACTATGTCTCTCTGTTACTATGTCTCTCTGTCACTATGTCTCTCTGTCACTATGTCTCTCTGTTACTATGTCTCTCTGTCACTATGTCTCTCTGTCACTATGTCTCTCTGTCACTGTCTCTCTGTCACTATGTCTCTCTGTCACTATGTCTCTCTCGCACTACGTCATACGGCAACGCCCTGCAACAATGAAGACCAGATGGATTGAGAATTGCATTTAAGTGGAGCATCATTTTATGCTGCAACGCCACCTAGTAGAGTTATAATAAAAAGAACAGCACAAAAACATTCTCCACGAAAAAACACGCAGATTTTCCAGCTTTCATGGAGATCGGTCAAACAGTGTTGGAGTGCATTGATCTCGAACATACTAACTTTTCACACAGAGATTGCGATCAGAATTCAAACGTTTTCAGACAAATGAAACTTTAAAACCGCTTAAATGAGAAAGTACAATTATATCTATTAATTAATGAAGTGATCACTATTAATAAATGGTCGGTAAAAAAGAAAATGACACATATCAAATATTTTTACAGAACGGATTTATTCTGAGGATAGACGTTTATTTCTCATACAAAGACAAAGTATTTTACTACATATACCGGCTGTCTTGTGATCTATATTTACAAAAGCTTTAGCAGAAAAAAGCTAAACATATTCCTCACTTAGCTAAAAAACAACACGGTTATTGAGACGTGTCACTTTTATTGTGCAGCGACGAAATACGTCGAAGCGGCTTGGGATAAATATAGCCGCAGACTTGTTTCTGTCAATGCTTCAGAAAAGTACTTGCAAGCCAGCGATCGTGTTTGAACGATCGTTACCACGACTTCGAGAGCGGGTTCCTTTGATGTGCGTTGCGCGGTCGGTTGAAGCAACGCTCTCTATTCTCTAATAGAGCCGGCACATAGAGCTCAGCGCGCACACAGCTCTGAAGAATCCTCGAGCACGCCGTTCCCCTTCATTTGCATTGGCGATGGCACTAGACGCTTCCTCGCCGGTTCATAAGGCTTCTGCGAAAGCATTAGGCGTTGTGGAGTGGTGAATGTTGCGAGCTCCGCTTCGCCCGGTGGAGAATGTGGGTTTTGTTCTCGTGTTATAAATACGTAGACGGTGAGTGGAGTGTGGAAGCGAGAGCCAGGAGAATGAGTCATTTCGGATGTAAAACATACAGACACACGCACACACTCACGCACCAGGATATTCTGCATAATGCGATGAGCAAGTGTGTCTTGTGTCATTGTGCAGATGACGTTTCGTTACAGCACAGTAGTTTAACGACGGATTCTCTTGTTCTATTACCACCAGAAGTTCATGCTAATGAGCTGAAGCAGTGTCTGCTTTGGCTCATCATTATCTGGCTGTTATCTGGCTGTGATTTGCCAAGGAGGAAACTTTCATTTGAATGGATACAAACGAAGAAAAACGCAACTGTATGAATTGAAAGGTTCCAGTGCAAATAATGTAGCTGTCTCCTCACGTTTCCTAGTAAAATCCAATGTACGTAATACAACCGTTTACAAGAAACGAGTACCACATACTATAACAAAGGTAAAATCAATAATTTCTTATTTGCTCTTAAAATCTCATGGAATATACCGAGCTACTCCTCTTCATAAAACCCAACTATATGATCCCTTGCAATTAGCATATCGCACAAAAGGAAGAAATGTAGAAAATGCACAATAGAAAGGTAAAACATACCGTAAAAAATCAACTTAGTTTTTCTTTCATTCATATTCATGAATATCATCCCTGAATCCTGTACTTTTTGTTACTTAAGATTTGTAACAAATTTTTTAATAATAATTATTAACTACTATTAGTCTTTAACAATAACTAAGATTTAGTAGCAAAAACACACATGATTACACTGAAATACTGCAAAATGCATAATATTTCTCGATTTTTACAGTTAGAAATCTACAAGGGGTGCGTTTCAGAAAATTCAATGGAAAAACTGAATTCTACAAAGTGCTGAAATTATTTCCAATAACGGATACTACATATTATTTTCAAAATATTCTAAAATTTGCATGATCCCATGCAAGGGCGTAATGTTGTTTTACCACAACTGTATGGCAGGAGCATGAACTGTACACTCAAAAATTAATAAACGTGTGTTGTATTATCAATATATATATATATATATATATATATATATATATATATATATATATATATTATAAATTTCATAAATTTTCAAGTGTTTGAACTTATTACACAGCAATTGTTTTTTTGAGATTTGAGTAGAAGATACACAAGAGGCAACTCCAAAAACAACATTATCATTCATTGTCATCGAAGTTATTATTGGCCTTAGATTTTCAGAAGTCTGTCATCTAAGCTCCACTCATAAGCGGCGGAGTCTTAGAGAAATAGGCACTCCATTCAATTCAGAGGAAGTGAAGTAGCTTTCCTTTCCCAACCAGGAAGTCCCGAAGCACCATCTGACAAGAGAAATTCATTTAACAGATGGAATGCCACTGCTCGGTAACGCTCATAACTCCATCAACGTCTGTAACCCAATCAGAGTCAGAGACGTTTTACCGGTTGCTACAATTTTCTCTCGCCCCAAGAGGAATCTTCATCGATTCGTAGGTTGTGGGAGTCCTAAATTACTAGACACAGTAGTAAATTCGGAAGAACTGAGCTAGTTCACCATTGCTCTCTTTTGCCAGCCAGGAAGTCCCGAAACTTCATTTCACTGTAAGAGAAATACATTTCAGAGTGGAATGCCAATATTCGGCAACGCTTAATATAACTCCATCAACGTTTTTGCGGCTAATACAAATTTCTCCTGGCTCTTCAGGAATCATCACCAACTCGTTGGTTGATGGAGTCCTGAACCACTCGACACAAGGCAATTCGGAAGAAGTGAGGTAAGTTACAATTGCTCTCCTTTCCCAGCCCGGAAAATCCGAAGTACCATCTGACTCTAAGGGAAATACATTTCACAGACGAAATGACGTTACTCGGCAACGCTCATACCGACAACTTTCCCAAAACTGTCTGCCTCGTTGCTGTGTTTGTTAACTTTTCTCTCACCCCATCAAGAATCGATCCAGGATCCTTTTGTATAGAAAACGGTTACTTTATTCATGTTCCATTTTTCCGCTTGTGTAATTAAAAACAAAAATACAAATTTATTTAGCGATTTTACCATATGCACTGCAAGTTAAAAGCGTTTAAAATGAGACGATTTCCATAATGGAAGAATTACTCAAACATATCCTTCTATAGCCTATGCAAATTAATGGAAAATAAAACTGTGAAGTAGTGAATAAAATAAAGAATATGACTCTGTAAACCATGTTTACGTATAGCCCTCACGTTTCTCTTTTTGTATAGGCTCACATCAACACTCTAGTCACTCTTGAAAAAAAAACTCCCGTAAAATGCAGGAAGAGATGTGCAGGTGGGGTGTAGTAGAGGTTTTTATTTTTTATTCTAAGAAGCATTCCGCTACGTCAACATTAGATTTTATTTTGTACCCATTTCAAATTTCACTTACTACAGCCATAACATCATAAGATATATTACCACAAGGTAACATCATATCTAATCGTAGCACCACACCAGACTGCTAGAATTCCCCTCCAGACAGCGGCCGAACTCCACGTAGCTATGTAGCTGGGGTCAAAAAATACTGCCACCGTCGGGGTTTGAACCCTAGGACCTCCCGATCAGAGGCACTGCAGTGACATCATTTGATGCCCTGAGACACTTAAGGCGGTACAAACCTCCGGGGCACCCAAGGTGCTCAAGAAGACCAATGAAGCACAAGGCGTCCCAATTTGAACATTTATTTAATTCATTTTATCAAACTTTTCCTTCTTCAGTTTTTCAAGTTACTAAACTTTTAAAATTAAAATCACACGCAGGTCACAGACAACGGTTCACACACAGGTTTAGAGACAATGCAAATACGGGAAAAGAGTCTTAGAGCTAATGTAAGCGATCGCTGAAGGATAGGTGTTTTGTAAATACATCAATATCACAGATTATAAGAAATCATCATCATCATCATCTTCATCGAGTAATTTAACGTCAATTTAACCTTTCGGTTATCAGCTGACCCACCCTGCCCTGAGTTAATTCTAATGCGTTTTTACACCCTAGAGTATCTTATTTCTAGCTTCCACTCCGTAACTGCTCTGTGACTCGTAAGCCCATTTTGTCCGAGTAATTACTCCTGCCACTTGTGACTCGTAAGCCCGTGCCAAAGCTTGATCACTTTTACAAGCAGGGAGTTTTAGTGGCGGCCAGATGGCGATAACATACTGTCCAAGGGTTGTAGGCCCACAACCCTTTTCGGAACTTTCTCCGCATAGCATGCTGGCAGTTACATTCATCCCTCACATCTAACAACTAACGAACAGGCAGAGATCTGGGGAGGAATGAGACACTTGAAGATGTTTCGTGGTTAGGGTAAGCCCCACCGTGTCACGATACTACAAGAAAACATCCATGCTGAGAGCGCTTGAGTACGGTGAACCCGTAACTGCGGTAACCACGACGTTACAAGACCTAGCAGATTTTGATTGTTTGATGTTTCCAGTCATGTAAACTGCTAAGGTCATTTGTCCGGCAAGTGTTGTGCATGTTTTTTATCGTGAGAGGTGAGGATGAACTAGGCGGTTACATGGCGAGATCCGGCGCTGAGATTCACGTCAACTAAGCAAGGATTCTCCCTCTAGGTATCTCCCGCGTTTGAAACCCAGCCGGAACAATCTCTAAGCTCCTGACTGATCTCCCGACATGTGTGGTAGTGTAATGGATGTAAATGTGTGTGTAAGTAAGGGGTGAGTATAGGATAGTGAAGGTGAAGGAAAGATCGCACGCGGTCTGTATCCCATTTGGTAGGGTACTGCTCGGGCATTTGCTTGGAGTTGATCGGAGAAACCACGGAAAACTACCAATCGGAGCAGCGGGGAGCTAGAATGCTCCTCCAGACCGCGGCTCAACTCGACTTAGGTATGTAACTAATTTCGAAAATACTGCCACCATCGGGTTTCGAACTTTAGAACCTCTCCCATTCAGTGGCACTGCCGTGATATTAATTGATGCCCTGAGCCACCTAAGCTGGTTACCCGACTGTAAGAAATAATAATACGCGCAATGACTGTAACGTAATTGCAATAATTATATTTATTGCGGTAACATAATGAACTTTACTATACGCGACCAGTACGTATAAACAAGGATTCGGTTCATGGAGTCGATTCTCTTCCAATGAACCGAATCAGTGAATCAAAGGAACCGTGCCACCCTAAACTCGGGATTTACCTAATATTTTTGATAAGTGCTCACATACTACCATCTTTCTTCCGGAGCCCGTATTTTCTATCCTGAGTGCCCTTTATGCTCGCTATTAGTCATCTAAGCTTGCGGCCAGCGTTACCTTCCAGATCGGGGTACACGACGCCATCAGTCCACCCCATTTCGCCTGGGCTGCGGCGTCCCAGACGCGTCGGCCTGGCCGCTCGGGGGGCGGGGCGACGGCGGCGACGGTGGCGCCGTCGGTGGCCGCGGCTGCAACCGCGGGGGCGGATGGGGCGGCGCCAGGAGACGGCGACAATGCCTTATCAGCAGCCTAATGGAGGAGCCGTGTCCCCGCCGCGGCGACACACCTGCCACCTGGCGGCAGGCGCGGCATCCACGCTCCCTGCTCCCCTTCCCCTCCCGGTCCCGCCCCGCCCCCCACTCCAGCCACGGAGCTCCAGTCGCTGCCGCGGCGGGAAGAAAACGCTGGAGCCTGTGCCGGAGTGAAGGAAAGAGCAGTGCCTGACTTTGACTTAGGCCTCATTCACAATGCAAACTTAAACGTAACCGTAACGTAGCCGCAAAACCTAGAAATGGGTTATATAGCGAGATCATTCACAATGCCTTGACGTAAACGTAGACGTAAGACGTAAACTTAAGAGCTCGCAAGCTCCAAGCTTCTACGTTTAAGTTTACGTCGAAATTCTACCGAAGACCAATCAGAGAACAGCATGAAAAAAACAAATGCACAACGAAATCCGCGAGAAGGAAGGTCGACTCCAGATCGATTCTTGTTTATGCGTGTGTATTGGTGTGTATAGTCGAAAGGAAGAGCAGAGAAGTTTGTGGAGTTTTGGTACGAGTTGCGAAGTGTTGGTTCGAAATGGCAAACAAAATTGTGACCTTCGATAATGCAAATGCAAAAGGCGAAATCGATAGGAGAGTCGAAAAAAATGCTAGAAACGAATCGATCAATATATTGAATTCTGATTGGTTCAGGCAAAACCTACGTTCCAGCTTACGTTTGCCATTGTGAATGATCGTTTCTACGTGAAAAGTTTACTGCATAAGTTTACGGCTTACGTTACGTTTAAGTTTGCATTGTGAATGAGGCATTACGTGCGCTCTAGGCTGTCTAATGTTTTAGCGCCCTTTTAATTTGCCTTTTTAACATTAAAAATATTTATAATATTTTCAATAAAAAATGGTTTTACAATATTTATAAGAGACGCAATTTTTTTGTACGTATAAATAATTGTGTCACCGCCGCACCGGAGTGAAGGAAAGAGCAGTGCCTGACTCTGAGCTTTGACCTAGGCTGTCAACTGTTTTAGCGCCATTTTAATTTGACTTTTTTAACATTAAAATTATTTATAATATTTTGAACAAAAATGATTTTACAATATTTATAACCGACGCAAATATTGTGTATATATAAATAATTGATTATGTGCAGTGCTTGATTTATAAAATTTTAGGTTCCGGAGAGCACCCCCAAATTAATGATTAATTTAATAGAAATAGTTGAATATTTATATTATAATTTAATACTTATTCAAGAGGTACCGGAACGCCGTTCCGTTGCGTTTCGTCAGAAATGAAACTCTTATTATAGGTATACGTATAAATAATTCTCCCCATGATATTGATTTAACAAATATACTATACTTTTGTATCCATTTTATTTGCATTTTTACACTTACCTGTAATTTTTAAAGCATTTTTCGCTGATTTAATCGATTTTAATGTCATTTTAATGATTCTTGCCTCAAATAATATTTTCGAGATGCAACAAATGTTCTCCACAGAATTATTGAGTGGCCTATTCGATTTCTTCTCTCAGAAATTGTAATGTCTGCCGTTGTATGTAATATCAGGTTTCTGTGACACCTATCAGCGCCATTGTCGGTTCGGCCGATTTCGCGATAACTACAGACAGAGATTTCCTGGTAAAGAAAAGACCAATCCAAAAGTTTGCAACATGAATTCCGAAAGGGAGCGAAACAACTTGAATTGAAGGGAAAAGTCTCCATCACATCAGTAATATATCCATTTCACTAAGAAACGTTTCAGCGGCTTTTCTAAGAAGATGAAGAGAAGAAGAGTTGTTCATTTGAATCGGTTTTTGATCATTTTTATTTTATTTGCTTTGCATTTAGGACATTTTAAGACCATTTTATTGATAATTTTTGGCGATGGTTTAGATAATCAAAATCAGTCCCAAGTCATAAGGCTTGACTTGGCCATACGGTTGAAACTTTGGCAACATAAAAATGGATATATGGATATCTACTGCACGTCATGGGTGACACGTGAAGTAGGGGACACAGCAGTCAACATTTACTTTTGTATACCGATATTGCAATCCCAATTCCATGAAGAGGTTTTAGTGGGCAAAGTGAGGTCGCGGAAGGTATCCTTGGGTTCTTCCGTTCTTCCTATGTGTCATTCTACCATTACTCCATTACCATTTATTTCATGCTTTCATAATCGCCTTCTCATTAAATCATTCACCTATTTTTAGGCATGGTTACAAATGATGGCTTGCTCATGATAATAAATAATATCCACTACTCCTCTGGGGTGTCCCGTTGTGTAGTGACCAGGGTCCTCACTTTCCACCTCTGGGTACCAGCGTTCATATCCCGGTCGATCCATTTGAAGTTCGTGGTACAAAGCGGGTTTACGGTAAGTTTTCTCGGAGTTTTCCTATTTCCTCGAAACCTCATTCCATCATATGCTCTATTACCACAACTTTGTAATCATCCACCATTAAAATCATCCACCCATTTCCCAGAAGGCTTAGGCATTGACACCATAGAAAAGAATATCTTCCGCTTCTCAGGGGCGCCTTGTAGTGAAGTGCGTAGTGAAACTTCCAACCCCTCTGAATCAGGATTCAAAACCCAGTTGATGCATGTGGAGTTCGTGTTAGACAAAGCGGATTAGCGGCAGATTTTCTCGGGGTTCTCTCGGTTCTTCTGCTTTCCTAGCCACAAATGCTTCATGATTCAAATCATATTATCATTATTTCCCATCACCCATCAAACCATCATTGTCAGGAAGAAAAGAAATAGGAATTGAGAATCCTAATAAATGCCGACTGCTTCATAGAACGACGGAACTTGACGCTAACTGACACTCGGAGTCAGTACCATCCTTTGCACGCCACTAGTTTACTAACTTTATAATGCTCCTCTTGAACAGATTACAGCAGCTTCTATTTTTATTATTATTATTATTATTATTATTATTATTATTATTATTATTATTATTATTTTAAATTTTTTTAAATTTTTTTTGCGTTTTATAACCTCTTGCATTATTTTGTGCATTGTGTTTGAATTGAGTTTGTAGTACAGTCAGAATCGAAAAAATATTCATTCTTCATGAAGCTATTAATTGTAACGTGAATGATTCAAGGAGAGTTACCACACATAGAAGTAATAAAAATTACAGGTCCTGTCAGAAACGTCCTTTCAGAAGCTACCATATTTACAAGGAACGTCATTCGGAAATATTCAGTATTGGATCGACATCAAAATTTACAGTTCAAAATTCTGTAGTTAATGAAATAGCAATCATTAATTTTACAATTTTCGAAACTGTGTATTAATAGATATATTTTAAAGTAAATTAATTTAAAAAAACTTGTTTGTTACGTATATTATGATCTCTTGCTTGTTCAGAGCTCCCTGTACGATTTCTTCGTTATACTTCCTATGTATCTTTTATGGAAATGTTTGACTAAATTGCAAATACAATAAAGATATTAAATTCCATATTATTATTTTAACCAATTAGTTGATTTCATTCTCGTTATTCTCTGGGTAAATATCACTCGTGCATTGGACATTTCCAGATAAGTTCTCTCCTCGCTCTGCGAATGGGGAATTTATCTCCAGAATTTCCAAAATACTCGTGGGATTACTTACAAACATGCAAACCATAGAAACTTTAAGGAGCAAATGTATTACATCTTTGCAATCTTTAAATCATTGCGTTTATCAAAACAAATACTGAACGCTCAAATTCATCGTTGTTATAAATTATAGTGAACTTGCAAAACATAAAAGCATTACAGAGCAAACTTTTACACGTCCTCAAGGTGAACGATCTGGGAAGCACGAATACGCCAGGAGTTGCCTGCCTCCAGTCGCTCAGCTCGTTTGAGTTTTCCAGCGAGAGGCTGTTGTCCCACGGTTCGTGTTTTATAGCGCGTAGTTCCCATCACGTACCTCTGTGCTCTGTTCGCTCTGAACAGCCAGGTATTTGTCGGGTACGAAGCACGAATGAAGGTGAGCCCCAGTCATTCACTTCTATAGCACGTTCGTGTTTAATCCCCTGATACCCGTATTAATTTTGTTAAAGGAGCGGCTCAAAAATATTTATGACACGAGTGGTAAAAGTGTCATTTTATTTTTACTGTAGGAAAAGTTGCGACACGACACCGACGGTAGATGGCCCAATCAGTGTGGCCCAGGCAAGTTTGCCCTATGAGCAAAATAAAATCACTTTCACCAGGTGTGTCATACACTATTGTTTAGATAGCCTTGCAAATTTTTATTTTATTTTTATTCAAATACACAAATAACTCAATGATGCATTAAGGATAGTAGTAGCTCATAAGTTCAGACGAAATTATTGATTCATGTGTTGCATTCACAGATTTATCAGAACACTTGAGCATGGCTTTACTTTTGGCACTAGTGCGCAAAAGTAAACTTTTAGTATGCCTTGCATGCTCTGAAAGAATAGCTTTTACTAGTGACGGTGTAAAAAGGTAATTTCACAGTTTTATGAGTGCCTCTTATCAACTATACTGATTGATTTGGAGTTTGAAATAGAAAAGAAAACGGAATTCAGAGATATTTAGAGGTCGCCACCAAATTTTTGAACTATTGAGCGAAAAAAGAGATATTTGTGAATAATTATGTATCGAAATTAATTAGAAGTAAAACATGATGAACATTTTCTAATTAAAAAAAATGATGAAAAATGTGTAGCCGCAGAAAATAAAGATTTTCCGAATTTCAAAAACAGTTACAATAATTTAATTAACTGATTTATCTTGATTACTTTTCATACCCTTAAAAATGTATCAAAGTTTTTATTTTTTCTGAGTTATAGTCTTAAAGAAAACATTTGCTTTTAATATTAATCCTTTAAGAAATTGTAGGCTGTTAAGTTTTTCATAAAAATAATTCCATTTTTAATTTCTCGCCTATCTCTACTCCATAGAGTAGAGAGAAAGTTATGTAATACTCCGCGAAAAAACGGCGAATTTTCGGCAGAAAAACTCTTATTGGTGGGTTCTGGTACCGAAAAAATGGATAAAGTCAGTTGTTAAATTTAGAAAAGATTCATCTAACACGTGGTGTAGCCAGAAACCGTGTATTGTGGGTCCTTGATACCGAAAAACCGAATGACGGCAAAACGTCTGTCCGTCTTTGAACAACGCTAGCGGCTAAACCGTTCAGCAGATTTTCTTCAAAATTGATATTTCTCTATCGATCTGGCTGATGTCACTGCCTCTTGGATTTGAAACCGATATTTTAATTTTGGGGGTACTTTTCACGAAGCCCCTAGGATACTATTTTTCAAATTTTCCAAACAATGGCTCCATCGTTTTTGATTAAATTTTGTGAAGGAAGTTTAAGAGAATGGTGCAGGTCTCATGTTCATTGAAAACCCTGATATTTCGAAAATTGTTCAAAAGTTCAAAATTTTTTCGGTGTCTTCCAACAACTAAAACATGAAAGATAGAGATGTTTTCCATTAATTAAATCTGTCCCTTAAAGATGGATTGTGAAATAAGGTCATGTATAATTTTTCGAACATTTGAGTACTTTTCGCCTTATTTTGCGTAAAAGAACTTGTGAGAAAGTACGTGCTCTTTAGCACCACTAGTTTTCTTTGTAAGCCCTCGGTACGAAACAAAGGAGGAAATAATTGAAGACATGTTTTCCATGCTCTTATTACGACGATACGTAGATGAAAAATATGCATTTCCTTTTCGAACAATAAATCTGTATCTAGAGGTCAATATTTGTAACTCACAATTTTCATACCTTTTACCGGAGACGTGGAAAACTATCTACTCCGTTAGATGAAATATTGGAATTATGGCTTCCTTTTACAAAGTTAAACTGATCTATTTGTAAAGTTGAGGATACAACTGTAGACCTTCAAATATATTTCCTTTTTTGCATTTATTTTGATATCAAAACCTGAAAATCATTGAAAATGGAGTTACAACCCTTGATCTCCATGGTCCAAAAACACTAATATTTGCGTCTCCAGCTCAATATTATATTTTTTACATTACTGTATAACTATAGACGAAAGAGGTCTCTATGGTATAACAAAAGAAAGAAACGACGAAAGAAAGGAACAAGGAAAGAAAAGAAAGCATTGCCCCGTATCTGCTCTTCAAGGAATAACCAAACACACTTTCCGCTATGGATGCAAAATCTTGCGTCCTCCTTATTCACCGGAGTGGGGTGATGAAATGCGTTTCGGCGCCACGCACTGCTACTTGGAGCACACTTAACCTTTTTGCGAAACCGCTTTTTGTCCCTCTTGTTGCGTACTTTCCCCGACGCCATCAAAAGCAAAAACGGATTTAGCCTCTTGGCTTGCAGTATCTAGATTGGGACCTCCATTCACTTTTGGTAACACTCGGTTTATATTACTGGTGTTTCTTTCATCCATGTGTCATTTTCTTTTTCTTCCTTCCTGGAGGTCTATTCCATCTTCAGAGGATACTAATTTCGGCTATCTACGCCGGGTACGAATAAAGTCCCTCATGGGGACACATATTAACCTTTACACTTGTCACACTTGCAGGATCCTTGGTATGTGGTCAGCAGACTCACAGAACCTTCCACGACAACACACATACATGAAACGTAAGGGACAAATAGCCATGCCCACGGTGGGACTCGAACCCGCGACCCTTCGGACCAAGGCGCTGAGTTCGCACACGCTCTAGCCACTACGGCCATCCAAGTCGGCTTTCATCCATATGTCAATAGGAACACAAAATACATTGCATCGTTCGGAGCAAGTCCTGGAAATAATTACTCTTTAGGGTCAAAACAAGGAACTTTCTACACGATGAACGGCGGAAAATAATGAACGAAACAGGATTGAAGTAATTGTCGGAAAACACTTTTCACTTTTAATTTATCTGTTTCAAGCATTATTACAAGAGTGGTTGTGAACATGGTTCTTTTGCTACATGCACGGAAGTTAGATTGAATTCGAGAGGTATTTTAGATAAGCGAATTAATTATTAAGGACATTATCTGTGGGAACTGAAATTATCCCGTCAGAATCATTAGTGTTTTATCTTTAAAAGTTGTCCGGTAATGTAATTATAATATAGGCTCCTTAACTTTGCTACCTCATAATCTGAGAACGGGGTGTAATAATTAGATATTCAGAAGAGTTGGCGTAATTGGAGGAGTAAGCTCTGCAAAATAATGTCGTGTGTAATGGAAAATTTATAATTAAATTACAACTTTTAGTGGAGAGCAGTTTTAGTTAGTGGGCTGAGAAACAACATTAAGACTAACACGCTTTGTTTTATCAGATCATGAAGAGAAAAAATTGCAAATGCGGAATATCATCTTCTCAAAATGACCGACAGACACTACACCTCTGCATCCTGTATTAGTAATTTGATTACAGAATGAATTGTAAAATGTGATGCATAATTTTCCAGATCTACAGCCTTCTCTTCTGAAAACGCAACGTATCTATAGCCAGGCGGCGTGAACAGAGGGGGCGTAGCAATGGGGGCGTCATTTTTATGATTGGATGGTTAGTGATTCCGGGCGCGTGAAGAGCCAAGGTCATTAGTCCCGTAAGTGTCGTGCATGTTTTCATCGGGAGATAGAAATGTTATTTCCCCGCTGGCTGTTGGGTTCTGCTGCCGACCTATAAGTCAAGTCTGATCGTTGGATTTTCCCAACCAGCTATCTCCCACCAGCTGGGAACCACCCCAGACCGGACAACTTCTAAGCTGCTGACTGGCCTCCCGACATGAGTGGTAGTGTAGTGTAAGTAACTGCAAGTGTGTACGGGGTGAGGGTAGAACAAGGAAGAAGGTATGATCGCGTGCGGTCCGTGGCACCTTTGTTGCCCCGGTATTCACCTGGAGTTGATCGAAAAAATACCGACCAGAAAAGCTGGTCGTTGGAATTATTCTGCAGACATTGGTTAAATTCGGCCTAGCTGCAAAGTAGTATGAAAAATCCGCCTCCGTTCGAAACTCGAATACTAGGACTCCATGACAACGATAATGAGCCATCACAACCATCGCATCGGGAGCGTATGGTGAGTTGAGGGTGGGAAACTGGAAAACCGGAAAAGATTTTGTTTGTGTCTCGATGGTCGCGCCGCCACCAGTGCGTCTATTAGAGTCGCCACGGCTGGTGCCTGGCCATCCTTCATTTCATCCCAGTTAGGGATGCGGAACCGATTTCGATCTTTTCAAATCATATGTTTTGTATAACCATCGATGTTTTAACCAACGGTATAGTAAAATTCCATATTTTTGAAAATCGACGATTTTACGATGTCCATGTTTTGTTTGTGAATAAAATATTAATATATATAATCAAAATTAAATACAAACTACCTCCGTCGGCCAGACTTTCTCGATTAAGACGATGACCTAGAATTCCTTACGCCTTTCCTCGTATTTTCTCGGACTCGGAGACGCGGTAAATGCATACCCGGAAGTCATAAGGTCTCACCCTTCCTCCTGTATCGTAATCCGAACTAAGAAAGCTGTGACTCCTTGATATGACTTTGAGTACTCAGCTCTTGACACTCACTTGTTTCAGTGAAATGCCTTCGGCCACCCTATTATTATTGTCAGAGGATTCTGAAACCTTTTCTGTTATCGAACCCCAATTCAAAAGCATGGTTTGCTTCATCACCCATCTTACTTTTTCCTAGAATATTCAGCAACTACGTATTCTTAGCATAAATAAGCATAAACTGTATTACACAAAAAAACCTGAAAAGCATGGGAAAACAATTATAACAGATATGATATATTATCTTTGTAATATTATCATTTTTAAATGTTGCCAATAAAAATAAGTTCTCAGAAGCCAAACTACAGATTCTATTGGCACAAAAGTTCGATTTTCATTCATGAATGATATTAAATACCAAACGAGGAGAAAATGTGTATTTCATTATTCGATGAAAATATAAGAGAAAAAATATTAAGCATCATAAAACAAAAAATTACTTTCTTCATTCATATTTTTTGTTATCAATGGCATTTTGGTTATACCGCTCAATTTACGATGCATATTTAGCTTTCGATCCCTAAATGAAACCTTGATAATCGTTGACCCCCTGTAAAATATCATTACCCTGTATGAATGTTTTACCATGTATGAATATCGACCCCGTTAGAAAGCCCTGTACAACACCAATATTACAAACACCAATGTTTAAAAAACATCGATGTTTTATTTTTCAATGGATATATTGAAACATCGATGAGCTGTTGAAATTGTGGCATCTCTGGTCACAGTGCCGCATTTCACCTCCGCCGTGTCTATTTAGGTTGCTCAGGGCATCAACTGATGTCACTGGGCATCAACTGATGTCACTGCAGTACCTCTGACCGCGAGATTCTTGGGTTCAAGTCTCGACGTTGGCAGGCATATAGACACTAGCGACACACGATAACTGGGTCGAATTTGGCCACTGTCTGGAGGAGAATTCTAATGGGCGGCTGCTATGATCGGTAGTTTTCCATGGTTTTCGATCAACACCAGGGGAATGCGGGAGCATTAGCGTGACAAACCCGGACCGCGCGCGCGAACTTACCTTCCTCTTTCTTATCCTATCCTCACCCCTTACTTACACACACCTTCACTTTCACATGCATCAAACGAACACACATGTGGGGAGATCAGTTGAGAGCTGAGAACATTTATCATATGATGGGAGATACCTGGTGGATGTAAACCCCACAAACTGAAGTGTAGGTTGGTGCCGAATCTCACCAATCAGCTGTGGAAGTTCACCGCTACTCCCAGCAATTAAAGCATGTACTGTACTTACGGGACTAATGGCCTTAGCTGTTGACGCGCCGGAATCACTAACAATCAATCACTACCGCCGCCGCCTCTAACGTCGCCGCCGCCGCCACTTCCACCTTCTCCGCCGCCGCCTCCCCCTCCGCCACCGCCTCGTCCGCCTCCGCCTCCGCCTCCGCCTCCGCCTCCGCCACCGCCTCCTCCGTCGCCGCCACCTCCTCCGCCACCTCCTCCGTCCACCACCACCGCCTCCGCCTCCTACGCTTCCGATCTCGCCTCCTCCGCCTCCGACGCCGCCTCCTCCGCCTCCGCCACCGCCTCCTCCGCCTCCGCCTCCACCTGCGCCACTGCCTCCGCCTCTGCCGTCGCTTCCTCCACCTCCGCTTCCGCCTCCTCCGCCACCGCCACCGCCTCCTCCGCCTCCGTCTCGACCTCCGCCACCACCTCCGCCTCCTCCACCTCCGCCTCGACCTCCGTCACCGTCTCCACCTCCATCTCCTCCTCCGCTTCCGCGTCCTCCACCTCATCCATCGCCTCCTCCTCCTCCTCCTCCTCCTCCTCCTCCTCCACCTCCTCCGCCTCCGCCACCGCCTCTTCCGCCTCCGCCACCACCTCCTCTGCTTCCGCGACCGCCTCCTCCTCCACCTTCGCCTCCGCCACCGCCTCTTCCGCCTCCGCCTCCACCTCCTCCGCCTCCGCCGCCGCCTCTTGCGCCTCCGCCACCGCCTCCTCCGCCTCCGCCACCGCCTCTTCCGCCACCGCCTCCACCTCCTCCGCCTCCGCCGCCGCCTCTTGCGCCTCCGCCACCGCCTCCTCCGCCTCCGCCACCGCCTCTTCCGCCACCGCCTCCACCTCCTCCGCCTCCGCCGCCGCCTCTTGCGCCTCCGCCACCGCCTCCTCCGCCTCCGCCGCCGCCTCTTGCGCCTCCGCCGCTGGATTTATGGTCGCACCCCCCGCGGCCGGGCGGCGCAGCCGGTGGCGTCGCGCAGGGACCATGAAATGTTGATTTTGTGGCGTCCGAAGCACCTCGGTCGCCCGCGGGGTCCTTTACTGCCGTCGCGGCGCCCCGCTCTGAAGGGTATACGGCCGCTTTCGCCAAACGATGCACTTGGATTGTTCGCTTGCGTCCACTCCGGCTGCAGCGAGTACTACCTACCTGCCGCAATGCTTTACGCGGGGCGGCTTCTGGGTTGCTTGTTCGCGGAAGCCGCTTGGAAGTCGTTGACAACAGGCTATTAGTTCTGTGGTTTGCCGCGCTTCTGGTTGGGAATAATGGAGTACACTGACATTGTTACAGCAGGAGAGCAGTAGTAAATTTAATAGCAAAAAGACTACTTTACTTTATATTTACAACGTGTTATTTTGAAGTAAATGTTTGGAAGGCAGCAAACTTTTCATCTCAATTTATTTCTAGAGAATATATTAAAATATTGATAAAGGTCAAACAAAAGTATAATATACCGTTATTTCGTTTAGAGCATTGTTGCAATAACTCATAAACATTTATGAGAATATCCTCGAAGAGTAGCGAACGGTTCATTTGTGTCAAATTAAACACTGCTTTAATTTGCAGTGTTTATTGACTTGTTAATATCACGAACTTCATTTTGAGTATTTTATTTAAAACATATTTCGAACCAGATAGTGACTTCTGTAACAGAAAACGCTATGTGTTAAATGAAGACACTGCCACTAACAATATTGGAAGCCAAAGAAATTCTATAGACATGTAACCCTGCACTATAGTTAGGATAACCCCTTTCTATCTCTCCCTTCACTTCCCACATCTTTTTAAAGATCGGAATGAAGCGAACTACAGTGAAAGCAAATATATACACAAAAATAAACATTTTTTTCTGCAGATAATACAAAATAATAAGTTGAAAAAGTAACCTATGCTCGTCAAATTACTCTACCTTTGAGTGAAAATCCTATTAAAATCGATGTCAATTCCCAGGTTTACTCCGCACAAGCATGTAAATATTGTAGAACAATTGGAAGAGTTTTATATCGTGTAAATAACTATTTGATACTGCGGTTATTTTGAAATCACAGACAAAGACATCAATTTTAATTATAGAGATTGGGCAGACAACATTCCCAAAACTAATGAAGAGGATTATGAATCGTGTGTAGTTAAAACATTTTTGGTATCGACATCAGCCTCTACTTTACAAATTCCGTAGAGAAAATACTAAAATTCCATTGAGTCACAGTTTACAGAATAGTGCATTTAATAACTTAGTTCAAGTAAATTAATTTATAAAATATAATAAGATTGATATACATAGTGTAATGCCATGTTATTCCAAGGCCACGTACACGATCACAAATTTTACAGCTCCTGGGCATTATTGAAATGTTTTATTAACTTGAAAGCAGCAGGTAAGTGGTGCAAGCAGTAACGTAAGTAGTAAGTAAAAAGAACTAACAAGATGGGCCAAACTTCTACCAAAATATAGATATTAATGCACATGAATAGCGGGAGGCTGCTTTTGATTGATGTAGATTTTCTTGTTAGTACCCCAAACCCTCCACTTCAATATATTGCCTTTAATATTAATTTTGAATCATTCCCTAATCCACATTTTAATTACTAATTTTAATTAATCATTTGATTTCATTCGTTAAATATTCTTCGAAATACATTAGAATATCTCATGTTTTGGAAATTCCCAGATAAATTCATTCGAATCGATAACTTCCAAAGTACTTTTGCATTACCTACGATAATCTAGTTTCATGCGATTAAATTAGAATGAAAAGTAAATATGAACGAAATGAAAACGACACGAGCTTTGTTGATGAATAATATTGGAATAGATGGGCTTGCCGTAGAAAACAATAGTTGCTAAGATGGTGTAACCGTGCTTATGCGGTACATTTTAATTCTGAAAGTGGGCTGTCACGAAGGGTAAATAATTTTGATCCCACAAGGATCCGAACTGAGGATGCGACATCAACGTCGATGTTTTCAAAACATCGATGGTTTTATACAATCATCGATGTATTTAACATTGGTTTTTCGAAGCAGATTTTTTAACGTCGATGTTTTGTGTTCGATGTTTTTACGTTATCAATATTTTTTTTAAATGAAAATAGTCCATCATAACAAAGTTCTATAATAATTTTCGGGTATTTATAAATTGATTATTCTTCTGACAAAAGTTAGCGAAGGACAAGTAAATAACATTGAATATGGTTCAATAAAGAAACCTAAATTATATTTGAATTATCCATTCAGATAAGCCAATTTTTGGTGATCGTCCTGTTGATTTTTCGACTTTGTTTTGCCTCATAAATCTCAATTCAAATTAATAAATGACATCACTTTTAAATTGAATCTCCCCACGTGAATTTCAATGGTAACTACTAATTCAGTTTTAAAAATGTCGATGTTGAATAACGTCGATGGATTTGCGTCGATGTTTTATTTGCATCCATGTTTTAATTTTGAGCATCGATGTTTAAGGGTTTAGGTTCATAGGTTTTTTATTTTGTATGTTCACAAAAACCTATATTGTAAATGTTAAAAAATAAGAATATTGTAAAAAAACACGCCACACATAAAAAATACTATGTAAAAGTAGACAGATAATAAATTATAAATTCAGTATTGCTTACCATCACAACTGGTTATCGATGGTTAGTAATTCCAAGAAACAACAATGTACCTTATCTCTGTAAAACAAGTTGGGAATAAATATTATTATTATTATTATTATTATTATTATTATTATTATTATTAAAAACATTGGCAATGTCAGTAACCCGAACCCGATACCTTTCAGCCAGTTTTACTTAATACGAACACAGTACGATGAGCTACTTTTTCCAAATGTTTTCATATCTACAAAAGTCTACCTGAGGCAGGCCGTTGTTTCGCTGCTGTTGGTCTGACCCTTCGGGCTGGGGTGGATGTACGAAGCCCGACAATTTCGGAGCCGAGGGGTCCCCAGAACTGTTCCCAAACGCACCGCCAAGTAGGGAATAGGAACGAAGCCGTCAATTACTGCGAAAACGTTGGGAGAAAGGTAAAGTCATGAGAGGGAGAGAAGATTGCTGGGCGACGAAATTTTGTGAGACTTCAGGTTTCTTCTTCTGTTCGAAATAATCTCTGTCGCTTTGATACCTTCTTTATAGGAAACTTCGTAAATTTCTCCATTTCTGAAACAGTGACTTCATCATAAGTGGTGTATCTACACTTATTTAATACAATATAATTCAGGAACATCGTCTAACAATAATGGGCGATAAGAAAAAGTATCACGCATTTGTAATAGTTGTTGGTGCTAGAGAAGTGATGTTTTTAACATGATCTGAGGTACATAATTAGTCTGAGACGTAAATTACTCTGGAAAATGTTGACTATTCTGGCAAATATACATAGTCTTACGTGTTAAAACTCTTGATCCAATATATTTACTCTTACAATGTGCAACTCATTTACCTTTATAGAAACATTCATTTCTTTTCATGAAAATATATTTGAACTAATTGGAACGTGAATTATTCTGGAACACATTTAACAGAAGAATACGAATCATTTCCTCTGTCACTTTTTCCACATACTAATAATTCTGACCTCGAAAACATATACATTCACTGCACACATACTGCAAACCTGAAATGTAAAGATCGTTCGAGGAATGTTCATGTTTATTACGGTAGTAACTGTTGAACGTTTTGTAGGAAGAAATGATTCAAAACTATATGGACAGTAAGGCATCGAATGGAGTGTAGAAGACACGGAATTTTGATGTAAATTGAACTTCATCTTAATTTGCTGGCGTCTTAATTATATTTTCAGATATTCAATTAATCTGCAATCGCTACAGTACAAAATGTTTGGTTCAGACACTGTCTCTTTTGTCGAAAATCTCTTTATTCACAGAGCAAACGTTCAGACCCCAATTGAAGTTTTTCCTTTCTCTTCCCTTGGAAAATTAAAAAGAAAAGTCTAATGAATAATAATGAGAAAAGTTGTAACAAAAGGAAGTAATGTAATCGTTTAACAAATTTATAAATTATTTAGATTTAATAAAACACTTTTATTTACAATACGTGTTTAATCTCGGAGGCACATTTGTGTTCCTAGAATTGAGTAACTATTGTATGCAAACACAACTAAAGCTGAAAAAAAAAAAATGAATTACTGACGAAACAATACAGAAAGCTAATCATTATGTTTTTTTTTTAAACCAGAGTTGTAATATTTGGATTTTATGATATTCTCATGTCGACGAGTTCTCAAATATAAACTGGATTACTATTATCCCTCCTGTCGAGCAACACTTCCCCGCTGACGCAACAATACCACGCGGTTTCCACCCGAACGGACCCAATGTCTTCCAACCGGTCTGTAGCGTCTACTAGTTGCGGTCGAGCGCACTCGAAACGGGTAGTAGCGCGCGGCGCGGCGGTGGCGGCGGCGGCGGCAGGGAGGGGGCGGCGGCCGGCAGGCGGCTACCGCTGCGGCCACCGCCTCCGCCGCAGCCGCTGCCGCCACCGCCACCGCCACCGCCGCCGCCTCCGCCGCGGTGCGCCCGCAGTCGCGCAGCGAACAGTGGAGGGAGCAGCACGCACTCGGCGGCAGGAGGACTTGGCCTCCACGGCTCCGCGCGGGCGACTCGCCCGCGACACAGACGCGTTCCCCGAACGACCCAGCGAGTTGAGTGTGTGCGCGGCAAACGCGACGCGTGTGAGTGAGTGAGTTTTGTTGTTGTTGTTGAGAAGAGGAGGAGCGGGAAGAAGGAGAAGAAGAAGAAGAAGTTGAGTGCGCGCGGTCGCCGTGTGTCGGCGATGCGTCCTCGCGCATCGAATCCACTCCCGTTGCGAGAAACGGCAGCCGTCTCAGAAACGGCGGAGGAACCCCCACAAACGGCTGGACGAGTCCTGCTGGCAGCAGCCGAGTAGGCAACCGCTGCTGTGGCGGCTTGGAGTCAGCCGTGAATCAGCCGCGACTGCTCAGGCAGCCGTCTTCCAGCAGGTAAGTTGGCTGAAGGGGTCGGACTCCTTGAGCGGGAAGGCGGGACGGTGGCGCGCGGGGTGGGGGGAGGGGGGGAACGGGAGAGGGAGGGACGCGAGTTCGGCGCCCGAGCACGGCCACCCGCCCGCCGCTGCCGCCCCCGTCGCAGCAGGTGCCTCCGCGGAAGCCACCGCCGCCGCCGTCGCCGTCGCGCGCGCCCACAAGATGGCGGACCTCCGTTCTCCGTCCGGCCATAAAATTCAATATGGCGGGCAGCACTGCCTCCGAGTAGCTACTGGACGCGCGTCGCGGTCGTCGCGTGTGGTGACGTGAGGGGGCGCGGTGGGGTGGGGTGGGAGGGGGAGGGTGACGAGGGGGGACCTCGGGGACATGACTAAAGAGGTTCGCCTCTTGTACGTCCCACCGCGCCACGGAGCTCGCTTTGTTTACATTCCGCGTGCCTTCCTGGCGGCGTCTCCCATTGGTTGATTTGTGTTTATAACTTTATAACGCGGAATTTCTTTGAGAATGAGGACGCAAGAAACAACCTTTGTTCCAAGAAAAATATTTTTCTTTAAAGAAATTTATTGCAAGTAAATTTAATAAATACGATTTTGTGTTTTTCAGAAAATGCTATACTTTTGAGACAAATACTTATCCACATAAATTCTTTTTTTCCCCACACTTTTGAGGGGACGAAGAATGAAGTTACTGCAACTAGAATAATGTTTTACATATAACTGTGTTTATGTTCAATGTTTTGAACGTGAAAATACAAATTTCAAGCCAATAGAATAACAGAAGTGATACATTTGATTAAGTTTCGACGAAATGGACCCTTTCCGTTTTGCAGGACAGAATATTGTTTCAGAAAGACATTGTTTTTAAACTATGAAAGATCGCTCAATTTCTTTCGGTGGGAAATTTGTAATTATAACACTAAATAAGGAGAAATGGACACAAGAGCCAGCTAAATACTTTGAAAATAGCTAAAATTTATCAATTATGAACTCGTTGTATTATATTTACTTTGAATGTTATTATCGTTTTAAGAACGTCATCTAATCTTCGAACATAAAAGAATTGTACGCTTTAGTTCATGTGCTTTGTAGTGGATGATGGGGTGTGTAAAGGGAAGAACGTTCCCCCCCCCAAAAAAATACAATGTTTCTTGAAACTTTTTCAAAATTAATGTTTCGTCCCACCCATCGTGAATCTATACATTCCCGTGAATACCTTTTCATAAATCGTACTCATACGTTGTGAATTTCTCTTGTTAATAGTATAAATTGCCTTTCGAAAGAAGTTTGCACATCACATATTTTCTTTCTTCTCTCTTCCTCTCCTACTTGTTCTTATTCTTCTTCCTCTTCATAAACGAACGTGTTTACTTTGCAAGTTGTATTTCTGCTGCATATTTAGACCAAATTAATATTTCAATCAAAAGGTGTTCTCTTGATTGATGCTTTGAGAACTTGCGTCAAGATTAACAGGCCGCGACGTAGATTCATTTCTTTTTTCCTAGTAATATTTCTTTATAATACTTTTGGGTAGAGATATTGTTTAATACAGAGTTCGAAATTGTTCATTTAAGTCAGTTTATTTTCTTGTTAAAACAAGAAATCCATTATCACATTCAATTATGTCCACCATAACCTCACTTCTCTTGGTTACATTGAATTGTCTCTTACAATTGTAAATGAACATTTTTGTCCGCATGCAGTAATTCAGTTGCACTTGCTCAAATACAATTCAATAATTAAATTAAAATTCAATAATTTTTAAATTTAATGTAATTTATCGTGATGGTCATTTGTATCCTATGTTTCTCGTATATTCTACCGTGAAATGTTATTCTATGATCAAATATCAACATATATAATGCTTTTAAATAAAATAATATAGTTTTAGTAGTATTCGTCTATCCACGCTACTGAAGAGTGTGCTTTTCACTTGAATATTGAACTTCAACTAATCCTAATTAACATACTATTATCTACTAACTTGATAAGAGTGACTTGACACTCTTTTTTCACATTTCGCTTCTTTACTTTCGCTTTCTTTCTTGGGTTTTTAGAAGCATTATTTGTAATAAATTGTGTTTCTAAACTGCAAATTCTACTTATAATTGTGCAAGGGCTTCAAGATATGGAACAAAAATATATCTTATGACAGGCTGTTAAATAATTGACATCTTATTTGAAATTAGAGAGATCTCATTCTTTCTCAAAGCTCTGTTTCTTTTTCTTTTATAATTGAGAGTGTCTCCTTCCTCCGGTCAGTTACTAATTACAAATGTGTTGATGAGAATTTTGAGGATGTTATTTATTAAATTTTCACGTTTTGCTTATAGGAGAAAGGAATGGTATTGAGACACGTCATTAAGTGAATGAAACTTCTAAAACGTACGTTACATTTTTTATTTCATTGGGTATGATCGGATTAACCTTTTTAAAGAATATTTCAGTCTTATAAACAACACCATCAGTTACGTAATTCTAAATAATAAGTTCTAAAACATTTCTTTTTGTGTATTTTCTACAAATCAGACAATTTCATCAATAAAAATTATAAGGTAAACTATGAACACAGTTGTAGTGTCTACAAGACATTTGATTCACAAGTATTCCGTCATTGAAAATAAAAAGTCAATAATAATGGTATAAAACAACGGTTTTAATTTATTTTTGTATCTTTTGTTGTAGGTTTCTCACTGTTCCAAAACTTTTTTACCTCATTTTACGAAAATTTGTAATTGTTTCAATGGTAATCAGAAATCAACTCTCTTTCTTAATGGTTAGCTCGAAAAAATTATATTTAGATCTATATTTTAAAGTCTGGTCCCGCATTTACTTTACCTTTATATAACAGTCTAACATCCTCAGTCACGACGGTTTTGTGTAGCAAAATATAATAACACCATACTCTAGAGGAACGCATAATTCCACATGTAAATTTTGATCTTTTTTTAAGGAGAAATTTCTAACTTTATTAGGGTGAAAGTGTGTAATTTTATTATGCAGGTGTAATGTAAATTTAAACTTATCTTACATCCTTAAATTTAGATTAACAATTCTATGCCACGCGCTTGTCTGACTCATGATCTTCATTTAATAAGACATGTGTGCAAAGAAGAAATTGATCAAATGGTTTTACACAAGGGTGTCCAAAGTATCTGCTACCAGACGGTTCCAATTTTTTATACAGTTTTAATTCTATGTTCTTGATTTATTTTAAATCTAGACATATTCAGTACACCAACCTCTATTCATAAATTTCATTGTTTTGATGTTCATTCACTATTTTTATTACCGAAAGTACAAAAAATTTTCGCCACTGAGAAAATTATCCATTACATAACCTCAAAAATTGCAAAACTAGTGAGAGAACTAATGTGTATCATCGCTCTAATATATATTGAACAACTTAACTGTGTTTGTAATCACCACAATGGACATATATTGTAGCAAAAAGACAATCTAATTTCAGTGATCGAGTAATTAATTAATTAATTTAATCATTCCGAGCACGAAACCTATTGACGCGCTATGCTGCCATCTGAGGTCGATAACTCCATCACATCCATGTGAAATTTGTGAGGGACAAAAGGGGGGCCCCGGCACATATTCTTTCTCCAACTTCCCTGTTTTTCGTGCCACAATTTCCCTCATTATGCTCAAGAAATGCTGCTAGAAATTATAATTATAATTTTTATTATCTTTAGCACTAATAATAAAATGAGTCTCAACTTTACTGAATGTAATATATAAAAAGCTCGTACTTTATGTATTCATGATTTTGTAAAGAAATGTGCTTACTCTTCTGGTCTCTCAAATTACATATACTTTAATAAGTCTTGAACGTGTTAATGTTTTCATGTTATCGTTGTGTTTCACGTTTCGAGATATTTTCACATATAAACAGGAAACTAATAAACATTTTAATTTTATTTTTCCTAATTCAATGTCTTTCAAATGCTTGATAATATTGCCTTCTTTCATTCATTTCACCTCATGAAGTGTATCCAGTTGCATTGATTTTTGTCGATATTAATGAATTAATAAGTGCCCAAGTTTGGAAGTGCGCACTATTTTAGTTATGGAAGATGCTGAGTCTAACATCTTCGCCACATTTTTCTCCAGAATGTTTTTCTCGCCGTTCCTCTTTTTGCATAAAGTTTATTTTCTTTGTGTTGATATTTACACTTTGTTCTGCCTCCATTTGGATTTTCCGGTTCTACAACCGCAGAGTATCTTGTTCAAGAGTTCGAATTTCTTGTTTTTAAATAGATCAGATTAAGTGCGGTGACCTCGTTTCGTTGGTTTTAATTTTTTCTGTGTACATTTTTAGAGCAGTGGGAATACATTTGGGTGCATGAAAATCACAGTAGCTTGTTTAGTTGTTAAGCTTGAAATTACATTTAATACCGTCAACGCATTCGACAGTACGTATTGGACGAATTAAGCAATTGTTTCTATTCGCCATAGATATTCAACGAAAGTTTGAATATAAGCAACGCAACTACTAAGACATTATACAAAACAAAAGAAAATAGAATCAGCAGGTTATTATTAGGAACCGAAATTTAATCAAATGGCATTTTTTTCTTTCCACTTTAGAAAATGCCGTTTAGTATAGAAATTCATTGTATGTTGACAACAGGAAATTTCCTATTTTTATACATTTTTTTCTTTTGCATTTTTCGTCGATTTCAACTAATAAGTCTTTTTTACCTTTATCCCCAATTTTTAATCCATTTTTCGCTGATTTCATTATTTTTAATATGCATTTTAATAGTGCTTGCTATATTTACGAGATGCAACAAATGATCTCCTCAGAATTGCTGAGTAGCCTATTCGATTTCTTCGATCAGACGTTTTAATGTCAGCCATTGCGAGCATGTAATCTATTATAAGGTTCTTGTGGCGTCTATCCGCATCATTGGCGGTTCAGATGATTTTGAGATAGCTACAGACGAAAATTTTGTGGAAAAGAACAGTCCAAACCGAAAGTTTGAAAGCTGAGTTCACTTGAACAAGCCGAAGAAGCCTCTATTACATCAGTAACGTATCCAACAGCTTGATTCCATCCGAACTGGTTTTAATAAATTTTTTACTTGATATTCTTTGCTTTTAGGGCATCTTAAAAACATTTTAAGAGCATTTTATAGATAATTTTTGGCAAGGTTTTAGGTCATCAAAATCCGCCCCATGTTATTATATAACACGCCTGACGGATATGCAACCCGCATCACAGGTTTCATTGCATGGTTGCCGTATACACAGGTCTTATTAGTTTATTCTATTTATCTGTCATCTCGACATCTAGAATTATTATGCGAGGAACATTTCGTACTCATATCGGAATAGTAACCTAGGTGCGGACTTTTGGGGATAATCATTTTGATGTTCAAATTGGTCCGATTAAACAACGTGGAGATAAACTGAAAGGTCACTTTACGCATTTTTCACTATTCTTCGTGATTTGTCGTAGATAGTAAGTGTCAGGATTAACGCATTGGTGGTCCGTTTTATCAGAATTATTGTTTTAGGGGAATGCAGGACAGTTGCATGTTATTGCTGAGTATTCCTTATAATATGTGGTGAAAGTTTCCGAAATCTACATTTTGGAACATTTTGATCACAAAATGTAACGAAGGACAAAGTAATATATCATGACTGGATTTGAAAATGACGTTCATGGTTGAGATTTTGATTCAATTGATACATTTATTCTTCGATGAATCTCTAAACGCAGGCTTTTAGACTTTTACCGCAGCGAATGTTTTTTAGTACTAAACTTTTAGGCTTTATTACATTAGCGAATTACGCGAGTTTTCTTCAACAAACTTTGAAAGATAACACCTTGATATAATTATTTCTTGCAATTTCAACAATTCGTTGTTTTTTATAATAGTATCATTTCCTCTAAAGTGTAGTTTATTTAGTCTTACAATGGGTGGACTTCATGTTTATCACGACTTTCTTGTAATGAGACGTTGTTTATACTCCTATATTACTAATTCCATAATAAATATTTTTATTTCATTAGAGGATAAATATGTCAATACTCTGAATAACATCGAAGTATGTGATAGTAACGCGATATGTCAAATTGATGATAATGTTGCCCTATTCCTTACCCCGTAGAATGTAAAAAGCGAATTGAGTTTTGCGAGGCAATATTTTTAGGTTATTTTCTGCGGACCTAATTGATCATGTCGTGCTCATGTATAGTTTTTGATATTTCAGTTTTTCCTGTTTAAATTCCAGGATTTCTCGTTACTTTTATCGGAAAATATACTAATGAAGTTAATCCTGAGGTCTATTCAGCTCAATTAAACGATAATTTAAGATGTACTTTCTTGTTTAACACAGTTTATTGGGATGCTAAATACTTTCGGAGCATGGACTACGGCTCTACGCCATCTCTGTTGTAAAGTCGAAGTAAATGACGGGTAGTGTTCTAACCTCATTCTCTCACAATGGCCGATTTAGACTTGTGTACGTATAACGGGATTTCAATATTTCAGTGGTTCTTAAACTGCGCCGTGGCTTCAATGTGTGCTACAGAAGCGCCGCATCACGTTTATGAAACATTATTGACATGTGAAAGAAAAGAAATCGAAATTCATTTTGTCGATGCAAATTAAAACAGTAATTAGATAAGCTGAAATATTGAACCCAATTTTGATACAGCCCAGCTTACTAAAAGAGTGCATATTTTAGACAAAATATAGATAAATATTAGGATTAGCTTAGTTTTGGTGATATCTATGGAAGTAGGTGGCCACAGATTCGTAGAGTTAAGCTAGTCTGGTTACGGTGATGAAGAACCTAATACCGAGTAAATACTTTTTGTTTGGGGCACCGATTACATTGTAGATCTATTATTTATTTTTTGAAGATATTATTTGAAGATTTATCATGTCCATGAAGTGGTGAAAGCACACATATCGTATATCATAAAAATCTAATGTAAGATATGGGAAGGGGTTGTGCGCAAGTTAACACTATTGCTTCGCCAAAATATGTATTATTGATGGGAACCGAATTCCAAAAAGGATTGAGAACTTCTCTATCCAATTAACTATAATTTGTGTTAGGGATGCGACATCGATGTCGTTTTCAAAACATCGATATATTAAACCCGATATTTTTAATATCGATGTTTTCGGCCCGATATTTTGTGAATGTAATAAACCCATAATAAAAATTTTGAAAAGGGTAAAAAATGAAATAATAAATTATGGTACCAATGTCAGTTTATATGTTTGGATCCAAAAGAACCCTGTTTGTGCTACCTTCATCAAGCAGACTCTCTCTCGCCCAATGTAACCCCAACGCCCTTGTATTTACTACGTTTTTCGTAGTATTTCACACTTGGAGAGGAGTTTTTAACTTAGTTCTTACTTAAATCTTAGTTATATATTAATAAACTGGATCACTGTCAAATTAAATTTTGCGCGGCACGAATTTAATGTTAGAGGTTAAAAACCCCCGCTTGAAAACATTGATGTTTAAAAACATAGCTAGTTCTCTGTCGAGATATTATTATTATTATTATTATTATTATTATTATTATTATTATTATTATTATTATTATCGATTTATTCATTTTAAACATCGATGTATGGAAACCTTGATGTTTAGTTATAATCAGTAAGCATCAGTTAGTTCGCGACATGTGTGTCTTCCTGCGCAGGATGCTAGTGGAGATGGCGACGGTGATGAATAGCACAATGTCGAGCAAATGATTTTTAGGGGCACCAATTATGTTACAGATCTATTGCAGCCGACGCTATTTATTACTTTCTCGCTGCGGAGTTGAAAGTTATGTAATTCTGCGCGAAAAACGGCGCATTTTTTGGCAGAAAAACATTACACGGCCCTAGTAACGAAAAAATGGCTAAATCCAGTTGCTAAATTTATTAAAAAAAATTCTCTAACACGTGGTGTAGCCAGAAGTCTTGTTTTATGGTCGTTAATACTGAAAAATCGAATGTCGGCAAAATGACCGTCTGTCTGTCTATCCGTTACTCAACAACGCTACCGGCTAAACCGTTCAGCCGATTTTCTCCAAAATTGATATTCCCCAATCGATCTGGTTGATTGCGCGGCCCCTTGAATTTGAAAGCGATATGTTAGTTTGTGGGTACTTTTCACGGAGCATCCGGGACATTTTCCGAATTAAAAAAAATTGGCTCCATCATTTTTGAATTTTTTGTTGGATAATGTGAAGGACGTTTAAGAGAATGATGTAGGTCTAATGTTCGTTGTAAAACCAACTGATTTTTCGAAGGCTGCAAAAGTTCAAAATTTTTTGGCGAGTTCCTACAACTAAAATATTGAAGATAAAGATATTTTCCCTTTTAATGAAATGTGTCTTTTAACGGTAAATTTTAAAATATGTTAATATACAATTATTCGCATATTTGAGTACTTTTCGCGTAATTTTGTGTGAAAATACGGGTGAGAAAATATGGGCTGTTTTAGCACCACTAGTTTGTTTGAAGGCATTATTTGAAGATTTCACATGTCCATGTAGTGGTAAACTAAAACGAACT